>ONZH01012348.1:0-450000 GCA_900303285.1 Rhinella marina | reverse complement strand
TCCAACTAAACGCAAACCGGATGGAATAGCATGCCGCTGCAAGATGCTGTGGTAGCCATGCTGATTCGGTATGCCTTCAATTTTGAGTAAATCCCCAACAGTGTCACCAGCAAAGCACCCCCACACCTCACACCTCCTCCTCCATGCTTCATGGTGGGAACCAGGCATGTAGAGTCCATCCGTTCACCTTTTCTGCGTCGCACAAAAACACGGTGGTTGGAACCAAAGATCTCAGAGCACAGAGTTCCACTGGTCTAATGTCCATTCCTTGTGTTCTTTAGCCCAAACAAGTCTCTTCTGCTTGTTGCCTGTCCTTAGCAGTGGTGTCCTAGCAGCTATTTTACCATGAAGGCCTGCTGCACACAGTCTCCTCTTAACAGTTGTTGTAGAGATGTGTCTGCTGCTAGAACTCTGTGTGGCATTGACCTGGTCTCTAATCTGAGCTGCTGTTAACCTGCGATTTGGGGGCAGGTGGGGGCAGTCCTCATGTGAGCCAGTTTCTTTGTAGCGCTTGATGGATTTTGCGACTGCACTTGGGGAAACTTTCAAAGTTTTCCCAATTTTTCGGACTGACTGGCCTTCATTTTCTTAAAGTAATGATGGCCACTCGTTTTTCTTTACTTTGCTGCTTTTTTCTTGCCATAATACAAATTCTAACAGTCTATTCAGTAGGACTATCAGCTGTGTATCCACCTGACTTCTGCCCAACACAACTCATGGTCCCAACCCCATTTATAAGGCAAGAAATCCCACTTATTGAACCTGACAGGGCACACCTGTGAAGTGAAAAACCATTTCAGGTGACTACCTCTTGAAGCTCATCAAGAGAATGCCAAGAGTGTGCAAAGCAGTAATCAAAGCAAAAGGTGGCTACTTTGAAGAACCTAGAATATAAGACATATTTACAGTTGTTTCACACTTATCACACAGTAATCCCACATGTGTTAATTCATAGTTTTGATGCCTTCAGTGTGAATCTACAATTTTCATAGTCATGAAAATACAGAAAACTCTTTGAATGAGAAGGCGTGTCCAAACTTTTGGTCTGTACTGTATATCTTTCAGCTCCTGGGGCCCAATGCAAAATGTGAAACAGGAGAACACCAACACTGCAAGTTGGTCATGGTCGCTTTACATATGGTCCAGACACTACGCTGCTCTGCACCAACTCCCTTATGAGTCAGTTAACGACAGGTGAAATACATGGAATCACAAACTTGGAACATGGACACTTTAGTCTGCAGAGACTTGTAACCAGGCCAGGGTTGAGGTTCCAATGTCAGCTTGGGATCACTCTTTTCAGAGCTGTAACCCCACTACTTGCTCTTGGTAAGGACAGCCTCAAAAGCCAGTAACAGGGACTGGTTAAAGGGGTTTTCTGAGACTTTTTATTTTTTTTTTTACGACTGACCTATCCTATGGACAGGTAGTCTGTATCTGATCATTGTGGGTCCAAAACCCAGGTCCCCCGCTGATCAGCTGTTTGAGAAGCCACCAGTGCTTGCAGTAGCGCCTTCTCTCAGCTCACCAAGGACAACACTGTACACTGACCAATGAACGTGACATCACATGGGCACCCCCATCGATCACATACTGATGACCTATTCAGAGGTTTGGTCATCAGTTAAAATATCTTCGGTAAACCCTTTATCTTTAAAACTTGAGATTTCTGTCTATTCATACTTTGTTCAGGCTTATGTAACTCTTGGACAACCCACCCAGAGCACTGAAAAGCTTTCATTTGGTTTTCCTTTTGAAATTGTAAATTTATTGGTTGGTAAATAAAAAGTTTTTTTGGCAGACCTTACCAGTGGCCAAAGGACTCTACTGACAATGGGGTCTGTAAAGGTTCAGTCATGGTGTCTGCTGTTTGACGGGAAGAACAGCAATATATGCAGAGTTATTCTTCCTATCAAATATGATATCTGCAGTCAAGACTCCTGAAGGAGCCTCCAATGCAGATGTGAACATAGCCTGAGGCTGTTTTGTGCTACACGTAAGGGCCTGATTTATATACATGATGAATTAAAGGAATTTTACAATCATACATAAATCCACATGTGATATTTCTCACACAGGAAGAAAACAGGTAATCTGAATGATTTAACATTCAACTTTACTGTTATGTCCATAATTTGTAAACTTTATGTATCTTCGTACATCCTTTACAATTTAGTAGAGAGGAAAGCACATTTTTGCTGACTACAATAATGAATATGGCTCTTAAAGAACCATGCACCATACATATAGTGTAAGCAGGATGAATTACTACATTATTATTAAGAACCAGTACTTCAACGTACTTTTTTTATATTACTATTGATATTACAGGGGACTCTGTACGTTAACTACATAGAATAAATGCGAAAAAAAACCAACACTATAACAAACGTGTAGGCATGCATTCAGCAATATTAGTTTTTTTTACAGTTGCCTAATTTCTGAATATTAATATCCAATACCAAAACCGCTTCAATGCCAAGTGTCAGGTCAAAGCAATCTCATTAAAAGCACTGATTATATGTTTTGATTTTATCCTACTACAATCTTCACTTTTGCGTAAATTCCTAAAAAATACTAGAATCCTCCGATGGGCCCAGTCTCTGAAGCCATAGTAGGCCCCAAAGGTCCAGGAGGAAAATTCCATTTGGAGCCCCCATTGGAGCTAATCACTTGACACTAGGGTCTATTTCTTTGATTCAAAACCTGATAGACCTTATTGATGATATAGGGGTTCAGCCACGAGAATAGTTTCTTCTGGTGCGCCCAAGGAACCCTAGTCCAACTCTACAGGTGCAAACGTTCTCATATATGTTCTGATGAGATGGATGATGAAAGTGGAATGGTCATGACACTGGCTGGACTTATTATGTCATTCCGTTAGACTGTTTTATTTAGTTCAGCAGCTTCTTCTTAAATACTACTGGACTTGGTTTTCAACACATCCTTAGTGGTCCCTCAGACCCACTTTGAGGCTTTGTTCACATATGACTGAAAATACACAAGGAAATACACAGGAAAAGTCCATTCCGTTTTTTGCTGCTCTTCCATGGCAAAAACTGCATCAAAAACCACAGGTATGTGAAAAAGTGGATGGGACAATATAGTTTTAGTTTTTAGCTTGTATATCGACCCCTAAAGGGAAGTCCAACTAACTATAACACAAGATTTGTGGCTAGCGCTAATGAGACTGCAGATGAACTGGAATGCCATTATCTGTTCTCAGAGATTAGTTCCTTGCACTTTTGATGTGTGTACAAGCAAGGATACAACACGCTCTTAATCTTGGTTACATGGAAATCTTGAGGTGCCACAGCAATGATCAAAGTGTAAACTTCTCCATATCAGACAGAATTACTCATGAACTGGGGACATCATTCATGAGCAGCAGATTGTTGGGAAGGAAGCGTCCTTCCCAATAGTCGGCTTACTCAGTGGAGGTGAAGCACTGCACTTACATACAACGATCACCTCCACAGTATGCTATAGCTTGTCCCCATACAGCTGCATTGTTTCTGGGCAGCAGATTGTCCAAACCAGGGATGCTCAACCTGCAGCCCTCCAGCAGTTGTAAAACTACAACTCCCAGCAAGCCTGAATAGCCTACTATTATGACTATTAGGGCATGCTGGGAGTTGTAGTTTTGCAACAGCTGGAGGGCCGCAGGTTGAGCATCCCTGGTTTGGACAATCTGCTGCCCAGAAATGATAATTTAGGTGCCTGCACAAACAACAGATCACACGATGAACGAACGTTTCGCTTGTTCATTGGGTGATTGGTGGCATCTTTACACGGGCAGATTGTCTGCTTCTAGCGTTTGTTCCCAATAATCTGCCTGATTATCTTCACGTGTAAATTCATGCTTATACTTTATTTTCTGAATACAGATATGAAGTAAAAACACCGAAGTGACATCACTAAATTACCGCTACATGGGAATATCATGTAACTGTGGTATATAGCTTTGATGGGTTAAACAGCTCCACCGGATCCTTATTATTAGCAGTTGATGGCATAAATTCTGTGGTGCCAATGCCAATGTAAATGCCACTTAAAGGTCATATCTCCCATACCATCCGTTTTTCCCTGAACAAATCCTGACACAATCCATACCACTAGTGTAAAAGAGGCCTTGGACTTCATACTGTGTTCTAGACTGCAGCAATACGGGTCACAAAATGTCAGCCATCTAGTTCCTTACTTAAAAAAAGGGTTCTTTGGGATTAAGGGTTAATAAACTTATCACATCATAAATGTCAGTGCATTTTTTCACTCAATACTGAAAATCCAGCAAAGTGGAAACAATTCTAACAGTTTTAGGAGCTGGCACTTAAGTGATGTGTGTTACAGGCAGGGATTTAGTCGATGACTATTGCAGTCGCATGTGATGCCATTCCAATCTGTTATCCTCATTAACATTTATACCACAGTAAAGTGTAAAAGCTAGAAATCTCATTTAGTGTCCTATGAAACAATTCATTATGCTGCGGCTGTGCCATTTTCCATTTTTAATAAAGGTACGAAGCCAGGACATCGTACTGTTAAATGGCACTACATGGAGAGGTTACCTAATTGGGATATAAGATAGTAAGGAATGCCATTATCAGAAATCCTCAGAATTGCATAGATCTATAAGGAGACTGATAACTGAGGAAATGCATACACTGTGCTGGCTATGCCGCATGCACTGATTTTTTTTAACATTTGCTTCAGTAAAGGCTATGTTATATCTGATGTATCTCACTTGGTTCTGGATCTTTTGTGTTGCTTAGAACCTACTGGACACACCCAACTCCTTGTTTCCCTGCACAAGCTGATGTATTTGAGCAGAGGACAGCGAGTTGGCCAAAGTTATGTCTGTAGATCTAAAATAATGTCCTACCATTTAGCTTTCAGCACACAACATGCTACAGGAAAGTGTACAATGTCTTATTGTAGGTGTAGCATTCATGAACAGATCACTGACTGCAAATATTAAAGCTAACAGCACTACATGGACCATCAAAAGTCAGTGCCGTCCCATGTGATATGGAGCTCAAGGTTTTTGGGGCCACTGCAAGAGGAGAAGACATCTGTACAGGGGACCAATACAGCAGCATGCTTAGAACCTATGGCTGCTTAGCATGGAGTCATGAGGACTCCGTGCTCCACTGTATAGGTTTTGCCATGTTCATGAACTCTTAGTCCTCTTTCATATATTTTGGCAGAAAACATCCTGCTGGGGGCTTCTGGATTCGGCATAGCCGGATGTTACCGCAATGCCCTGGCCTCATTGACTATCATTGGATCCAGCAGAGATCCGACAAAAACTGTTGCGTACTGAAGCTCTGTTGATGTAAATATGGCTTTGATCTGATTACGGTTAGAGTAAAAACACTGAAGAAAATACTTAGGGTTGAACATTTTCATCTTCCCTTAAAGGGGTATTCCGGTAAAGTAACTTAATTTTTGAAAAACTGCATTAAGGCTACAAGCTGTGACCCAACCAGAACCCATACCTATACATATGATCAGAGCTTCATTTTACCTTGTTATCCATTTGTCTAGCTCCTGTGTGAGCCTGCAGCACACTGAGAGTATCATGGCGCCTGATCTTCCCTCACAAAACTACAATCCCCACAATACTTAGCTTTCCTGCTGTGAGTTTGTGCTTGTTGATGATTACTGATTGGCTGTCTGATATCACAGTGCAGTCACACCCCCTCTACTCAGTAGCAGCACACTAACATTTAGCTAGAGCATTACTAGCAACACACTGAGCATGCTCGACCTAACAAAGGCTCAGAACTACAGGTCGATGCCATAGTAACTTATGAGGAACACAGTGGGTAGCAGAGGAAGAAAACAACTTTTATAACTACCGAATGGTAAATATGTGAAACTGACATTATATTAGGTAATTATTGAGGATGAATTAGTCTAAAACATAAGTTATATTTATGGTAACCGGAATACCCCTTTAAACTTCTGATTTGATTATGGATCACACAATATATGGTGTGCCATATTGTATTCTACCAAGAAAGCCAACTCTTAAAGGGGTTATGCCATGATTGATGTAAAAAATGAAAATCAGACATCATATAGTACATGGCAATCTCTAACAAAGCTAGAACCAGCCCTGTACCTCACATCGATCCAGAGATCTCCCTATTCTCTGCTCCCGTAGGTCTGCTAGATTTATTCCAAGCTGGCAGCTGTAACTGTCACAGTTTCCAACAGAATATATGGCTGGTAGCAGTCGAAAGTTGGAACTGAGCATGTGCGTCCACCTCAACAAAGTGGAAAGAGAAGATGAGGGAAAAAAAACAAAACAGCAGGTGGTGCCACCCAGGTATATTTTACTGAATAATAAGAGGCTATGCTAATTTTTTTTTAATTCCGTGCAATTATAAAAGTATTCAGATCCAGGTGCTGGTTTGAAAAATGTAGACTATTTTTCATGGGACAACCCCTTTAAGGAATTACAATGTGGATCGATGAGCATTGAGACTAATATTACCTGTGGCTCGTTTAAAACAATCCCTTTACTTCCTCTGTGTCTGGATCAAGATCAATGTCGTAGAAACATGGTCTTGTGGGTAGTCCTGGCATGGTGCTCATCTGTAAAAATAGGAGAAATGTTATTGTATTTACAGATCTATACAATTCTATAGGACCACACTGTATGCCTATTTTATACAGGAGGTTTTTTTTTTTTTAATTGTTCAGACATTATATGGATACATAAAAACAAAGGCAAAAGCACTTGCAACGTGGTGAGCAACAAGAGGTGAAATTTTGGTTAAATTTTGCCAGAAATCCACAGCAGGCAGGGTATGCACTGGAGCTTACAAATGCTGGCTGATCTTTTCGCAGTTTGTGTTTTATAAAACCTCATTCACTTTTACTGTGTTTTGTTACTGATTTATGGTGTGGATCTGCAACAAACGAGACCCATGTGAAAGTGGCCAAATCATTCATCTGTCTAAAAAGAACCTTTTTCTATGGTCACTGACCTGCAAAATACATCCCGAGACCTACTTTCACTACAAATGCGTATTAAATATCTGGAAGCCCATGATATATATATAAAAAAATAAAAAAAGCTTGAGAGCGAGCTCAGCAACCACATGGTGGAGGATTTGGAAGCAACATGTCTTTCACATGGTGTGCAGAATACTGCTGTTTATCCTTGAATGGGAATCTCATTTTACAAGCTTATTACTGCGTGCCAATGAAAAGAATAGACTGTGAAGGTAACTACAGAGAACATGTTGTGTTTCTGACCGGCCTAAAAGAACTTTCGTGAAACTTTTTTTTAAACTCAATTGGATTTCAGGGTAATACATTTATGGACGGAGATCATTTGATTAGATAATTTCACAGTAAAATAATCCTCGTGAGCATCTGGTGGATTTTTTTTTTTTACCAACAAAAAAAGTATTGTATTAAAAAAAAAATAAAAAAAAAATTAAAAAAAATGCTGTTTATAGTGAATACAACACCACAAATTAGCATCCTTTCATTTTGCACTGATTGGGTTGCCTCATCGGGACGACACCAGTCGGCACGACCTTTGGGATCCATTCCTATCCCTAGAAGGGGCCCCCAAAGTGAAGGAGAGCACATTCTGCATGTGTGGCACAGGCATACTATCCATTTATTGCTGTGAGGGTTCCAAAAAATTTCCAAGCTATTTTCAGAAGTTCCAAAGCAGCAAATGGAGAGCGCACTGCGCAATTGCGGCTACCGCTCTATTCAACATTATGGGACTGCCGGAAACAGCAGAGCCACTGCACAAAGTTGTGAACGGAGGGTGGACGTGCATGCTTGGCTCCTCACCATTCACTTCGGGGGCCCCATTCTGGAGAATGGAGCGGGTCCCAGAGGTGGGACCTACACCAGACATTGATGGCATGTCATAAAAAATATGCCATCAATGTCAGAGTAGTCAACCTTTTAAAGTGGTTATGCCATAATTAATGTAAAAAAAAAAAAATGAAAAATCAGACATCATATAGTACATGACAATCTCTTCAAAAAAAAAAAAAAAAAAAAAAAAGCTAAAACGAGTCCTGTACTTCACATGGAACGGAGATTTCCCCATTCATTGCTCCAATTATTCTGCTACATTTATTTCAGGCTAGCAGTTTAGGGCGTGTGTCCTTTCTGCTGTAGCTCTTTTGCTGTAACTGCCACAGCTTCTAACAGAAGATAGGTCTGGTGGCCGTTGAAGATTTAAATTGAGCACGTGCGACCACCTCATTGAAGTGGACAAGAAATAAGGAAAAGAGCAAAGCAGCAGGTGTCGCTATCCAGATACATTTATTTAGAGCTCACTTGGTATGCTAAATGTTTAAATTACATGCAATTACGAAAGTATTCAGACCCAGGTGCTGGTTTAAAAAATGTAGAATATATTTCATGGCAAAACCCCTTTAAGGAAGCATTTAACGGGATTTTCTGAGATTTTATACTGATGACCTATCGTCTGGATAGGTCAGCAGTATCTAATTGGTGGGGTCCGACACCTGGGACCCCCACCGATCAGCTGTTCGAGAGGGCACCTGTGAGCGCTTCGGCCTTTTCTCTGCTTTTCCTAGGCCACACTGAAATGAATGGAGCTGAACTGCAATACCAAGTACAACCGCTATAAAATGTACAGCGCTGTGCTTAGTAAGGTGCAAGAAGGCAGCAACGCTCACAGGAACGCCAGTGCCTTCTCAAACAGCTGATAGTGGGGTCTCAGGTGTCAGACCCCACCAATCAGATACTGATGACCTAGTGAGAAGATAGGTCGTCATCAGTTAAAAAATCCTGGAAAACGTAGTTTTCCTTTGACCTTGTTAAAGATCATTAAGAGGAAAGAGTAAGCCTTCAGTAGTTATTATTTGTGAATGGTTGTGCAGTTCCACAGTTGTATAACCTCGCAAAAACTGTTCATTTTTGGGTAACTTACATAGCTAAACGTCCACACCAGATGTTAGTGAAGGAAACACAGCTGATGATCATTCTTCTAGATAAGAATTTACAGAAGTGACTTATGGAGCATCAATACTCTCCATCTAAATATTTGTAACATCTCCCCGCTTGTCTGACCCAGAACTCCAGATGCTAGATCAGTTGACAGATGGATCATGGCACAGTTTGCTTCTTGTTGTAACAATGTAAAAGACTTTAGATTTATTTTACAAAAAGGTGTAACTTGAATAGAGTCAGATGGTGTGCCAAGCAATACTGATCTGAAGCCTTAGAAAAATAATTATGAAAAATATTGACCTCTCCAAAAAGATTTCATCGGTGGGAAGTACCTTAGGGTAAACTAATATGAATGGGTAAAGTGCTGAGCATTTTAAAACTCTGGGCCCCATTTATGAAAAACCGTATAGTAGAAAACGTGCATTATTGTTGCGATGGCAACCAGAGCACAGCTTGTTCAGAAAAAAGGAAAACTGCACCGTAGTACATTACCAAGTGCAACAAGACCAGCTTTTCTGTTAGTCTTGACAGGGGCAGACATAGCAAGGCTGCTTGGGCACATAAGACATCAGTATCATAAATGGCGCATGTTAGTTGGAGGCCTGATTTTACATTAGTTCACGTTATAAAAGCTTGGTTTAGATAAGCAAGAGCCATCAAGTATTTGACAGTGGCAGGACATTTGTGCCCAATGCATACTATAATTTGTGACTTTTTAAGCTTCTTAGCTCTTTTCCAACATGACAAGAAGTGGGGCAGGGCTTGGCAGAGGGGGCAGGCTTTGCACCACCCGCCATATTTACTATAGTAAATAGCTGAAGTCTTCGCTAGCCTGTAGTTGGCGTAAACTTCAGTATATGGCACATTGCAAGGCAGAGATGTGCAGGGAGATCAAGACCGCCGATGGATCTGATGAAACCAAGATTGAAGCGTCATGTTCAGAGGAAACCAGGCACTGGCCAACACCATCCCTACAGTGAAGCATTGTGGTGGCAGCATCATGCTGTGGAGGTGTTTTCCAGCAGCTGGGACAGCGAGACTGGTAAGAGTTGAGGGAGAGCGTCACCAGTGATACTAGGGAGGCTCGTCCCTTTCTCTGCCTGCCATTGGCTGATCCCCCCATCACCGGATGATTTCATCCCTGCACGGGGAGAAGCTGCAGCGGCAGTGCGGGGAAAAGGAGTGGCACAGGGAGCGGGCACCAAGGTTAGTATAATCATCGCGAGGGGCCCGGCCCATGAAGGGGGGTTATATAGTCTCGGATAATCCCTTTAAAGAGTGACTAAACTTTTAATTAAGTTTTTTTGTAAAGCATCCCAAATGCCCTAATAATACTTTTTCTAATATACTTTATTAATGGATTTAGAATTTTTTAAGAGAGATATTCCCCTCTAAACCGCACTTTTCCCTGTGCGCTTTAAATTCACTTTTCTCCACACTGCTGACTTCTCAGGTACGGGCTGTACATTTTCTTAATGGGGCCACAGAGAACAGAGTATGGGTAGGAGCACACATTGCTGCTCCTGCCTGTGCTCCCCCAGGTTTACTAAATGCTGGCATAGCACATCCAGCACCCTGTAACCATGTACTATGCCAGGATTAGCTGAGCGGAGCGGGCCCTTCCTGTGCCTGCTTCACTAAGCTAAGAGTCCTACATGTCAGCTTTTAGCTTAGCGAAGCGGGCACAGGCAATACAGAGATCTGGCAGGCTGATGGAACAGCCTGCCATATATAAAAGCACTAGTGTGAGACTAGCCTTATATCCCATGGGTCATGCGTCTGCTGTCCCATCATGCCTTAGGGCAGCGAGATGTGTGCTGACATCAGTAGGACACGCAACACTAATCACTGACCTTGGTCTTACCAACAACGCTTGTGCATCCTCCATTACAAGGCTCCAAAGCAGGACATAACCAACAGCAACTAAATATCAAAACAGACTTGCCACTGGGTGAAATGGTAGGCGAATAACTTCCTGCCTTTTGACTGTTGACACTGCACTGAATTACAGCCAAACACCATTTCTTAATGTAGTTCCACTCCAACATATTAAAGAGTTGGAGAGTTCTCCATTAATCACTCAGGAAAGAGAGAAAGGCTGCCAAAAAACCTGAGAAGTCACATATGAATTCCACAACCTCTGATTTGTTAAGCTTCAGCAGCAACATAACAGCATTAGACATTTCAGACAATCTATAAGGCAGACCATGGAATTATATTGTAGAGAAAAAGATATATAAGGGGCCCGTCTAGTTTATAAGTCCTAGAAGGAAATGAGTCTTCAGTACCCTAGTCTATTACCCAGAATGGCTACAAAAAATGTAATCTGAAGGGTCCAGCACATCTGTGCATTACATGAAGAGTCCACTGATCGTCAATGTAATACCCAATTTCCCCTGTGGGGGTGCTACAGGGAAATTTAAAAATACTGTTCTCAAGGAATAGGGATTGTCCAATATGTAAAGGAAACTGTGAATATCATAAAGGTAACATGAAAAACAAACCCCAAACACAGTAATTGGTCCATTGTTTTTATGTACAAATAATGGAATAAAATAACAGAAAAGCGCCAGAGAATAGGTTTACTCATTTCACAGGGTTTTATAGTTCTAAGTTTTAGAATTTTACAGAATTCATCCAAAGCACAAAATCACTTTAAGGCTGCATCCACGTAGTGCGTTAACCCCCTGCAGGGCTTTGTGTTGGGGATATAAATCTGAATATCTAAAACTGGTATTTGCACAGATACTGCAGTGGGCACAATGACTTTAAACTGCCTTTAACCCATTAAAGGATTCATTTTTGGACTCCGTTTGACTGGTCTTCTGTTACTTTACAGTGTTTTTGTCAGACAGAATAGCACAGTCTACGATTACTATTTTTGTACGGACAAAAAATGCTGGAAAGGAACAGGAAACATGCCAAATGGGGTCCAAAAATGAATCCTTTCAATTCCTTTTAACTTTGTAAATTCAATGTACATGTTGCAGTAAACATCTGAATACAGTTTTCAGGTATTGAGACATATACCCCTGGCAGAAGGCTAAAATGCTGTGTTATTGCAGCCTACCCTCATGATCAACAACCGAGTAACATACTCATATTTTACCGTCAAAGTGTTAAGAGCAGGAGCAAAATACTTTATATATAAAATGAGATACAATTGAAGAAAGAAAAGAAAAATCAGTGGAGATTAGACAAAAATAAATGATCATGACTGCAGTGGTCAAGCAATGGACACAGTTTCAGGAGGAAATGGATTGCATTTAAAATGAGAGAGAGCAGAATCTCAATGCACAGATGCCATTAGTCTGGAGTTTGCTGAATCCATCAATAATGCATAAAAGGTCCATTAATCATGTCCTATGGCCTAATGCAAACTTGAAG
Source organism: Rhinella marina (assembly GCA_900303285.1). Lineage (NCBI taxonomy): Eukaryota > Metazoa > Chordata > Amphibia > Anura > Bufonidae > Rhinella > Rhinella marina. Next base: position 437,652 of record ONZH01012348.1, on the reverse strand, counting down.
ACTAACAAGGGTGGCCGGTTTATTGATATATTACCAATCATAGTTACATAGTCAGTACGGCTGAAAAAAAAGACATCATTTCACCAAGTTCAACCAATGGATGGGTGGGGATGGCAATTTTAGGAAAGGGGAGCGAGAGCCAGACTTCTACACACTTATGTAAGCACTAATGTTATTTTGTTCTAAGAATTCATCTAAGCCCTTTTTAAAACCATCCACTGTCCCTGACCACATCCTGAGATAGATGATTCCACGGATTTAAAGTTCTTATGGTAAAGAATTACCTCTGGAGACTGAACTTTTCCTCCTACAGACGGACACCTTGTCCTCTTGCCTTTTAAGAGGATTTTCTTGTATGGACCATTTATATAGGTTAATCATGTCCCCCCTTAGATGCATCTTCTCAAGTCTAAATACATGTAATTCTTTTAATCATTTCTCATAACCAAGACCCTCCATACCCCTTATCAGTTTCTCTTCTATCCATCGCTCTTTGTACTTTTTGCAGGTCCAGGGCATTCTATCTATCCTTGGGATAAACATAAGTGTAGCTAGGGTTTCGAAAAACACACCCAAGGCCTGTGTGGGCCCCCAACCCTGGTTACCCCAGTGCCTCAATACCAACAGCCAAACTGCCCCCATAAAACCATGGAAGCAGAGTACCTTTATAAAACAGTGCCAGCAAGGTGCCTCATTTAAACTGTACCAGCAAAGTGCTCCACACAAACAGTGAGTACAGTCTCCAAAATCCTCTCTTATCCCATGTCCTGTTCTTTCTAACTTGTTTGCCTGGATAGAGCCATCACTGAGGTACTAGCCACACTTGCCATAATGCACCTATATCAGTAGAAGTGAATAGGACCAATCCCAGTAGCCCGAGTGCCATCTTGTTCCGATGTTCTCTACACTGTGCACCACTTGCTGGTGATATAAAAACATTGTACTGCTCACTTAGTAGTATGGAAAAAATGTATATTTTTGATAGAAAATTAGGTTTGGGGGACAGATAAAAAAAGAAACACTTAAGTGCTCAAAATGTAAAAACTCAACAGAATACATCATATGATTCTGCAACACAAAGCCCATCATCACAGCCCATGGTAAATTCTAGCAGCCGGATGATACATTCTGCAAAGCTACTGAAACATTCCGCAATAAATCTCTAAAACTTTATGCATATTAATAAGCACCGTCTACAGGATTTCGTCTACAGTATAAGGAACACTAATAATAGTTTTATCTTAAAGAATCTGACAGTCAAGTGCTTCACTGTGTACAATATTAGTACAAGTGTTCTAGTAAGAGTGGAAACTCAGAGATTTACTGGGCTATCAAGGAATCAAAATGTGGAATGGGGCTTCACTTGCCTTGGTCAAGTTTAATAGCAGGTACATCAGGGAGTAAGACCAATACTTCTTTAACCTGGGTCTTGGCATTATACTGTACACTCATGGTATTTCTTTCCTCTCCACACGTTAACGACCAACTGCTTTCCTCTTCTAGGTGTTATCACTCTTCAGCCATAGTACCCCACTAGGGATGAGCGAAATTGTGTTTTCAAGTTCGGCGTACAAGGTTCGGGTTATCTAAGAATTACGTTATAGATTCCGCTACCACGGACCATAAGTTATGGACCGTGATAGCAGAATCCATAACTGAATTCTTAGATAACCCGAACCTTGTATTCCGAACTTGAAAACACAAGTTCCCTCAACACTATACCACACCTGTAGAAGAAGTGGGCCTTGATAAAGGGGTGAATGAATTCGGTATTCATTTCTGCATCTTTAAAAACATTTAAAATTCGGAATCCAAAGTCTTTTTGGTGCCGGCTACTACCTCGGTACTAAACCTGACTTCGGATTGTTAATTTTTAATGTTTTTAAAGATGCAGAAATAAATAACGAATTCATTTACCAACTTCGGGTGAAACGAGTTTTGTCTGCATGGATGGCAATACATTTTAGGTCTCGGTACAGCATTAAAACAAACTGTTAGAACTAATCGACTTCGGATCTATGATCAACACTACTCAGAACAGGTCATCATTATCAGATGGGTGGGCGTCCGACTCAGGTGGCTGCTCAATTCCATGCACTTGTATGGAACTGTGACCGATGAACGACATGATATCACAGGCCAAGGAGGCGGCTGCAATGCTCACCCGACCCCTACAAACAATTGATCACCATTGGTGCGATGACCTATCCTGAGGAACTCCTTTAAACTAGACTTGCTCAACTTAGCTTTGGAAAACTGCACGAAACATTCAAACATGAATGACCGCTGAGACCTTAAAAATCAAAGGGAATGGATACCGAAAGTGTTTGGAAAATGTTATAACTTGTTCTATTTTTTTTGCATATACGAGATGCTACATATGGGTCTGCTTTCAATCTCCACAAATCTTTCACTTAACCCGCGCTTATTGACCCATTACATATTCTCACATTTCAAAGAGTGTTTAGCTAAGTCTACAAGGCCTTAGCAGTTCTAACCACGTAAAAATGTCTTTTGATGTAGCACACACAGGACCAATAAATGTGGATCAGGCCATCAGCTCCTGTTGCCCAAGTTAAGGAAGCGAAGCTTAGACTTGTTAGATATAAATAAGCAATTTTCAGGCATCTTACTCCTGTGTAATGATGATATGAGTGAAATAAGGGGAGTAATCCGCAGCACCTGTAGCAAGTTATACACACGTATAATCCACTTCCTCCACCTCATCCCCCTAGTATAAAGAATGAATGAAAAAGCAAATAGCACCTTTCCAGGAGATTGTGTAACAAAGATTTATCTCCTCCAGTAATCTAATCAAATAGGAAGATTCTGGGAAATAACGTGCTGGAATCTTAATGAAATAGACCTAGCAGCTCCACCTGTATGTTAGGGAGCCAGATTGACAGCAATTGTCCGCACACATCCATTATGCGCTTTTTGAGTTAAAGGGAAGAAATGACCCGGGAAATCAAATTTCATGCAAGTTCTTTTCGAAAATTCATTTTTACAACACTATCTTAAGGGTTAGATAAACAGCTTAAGGCTAGTTTCATGGATAGCTGATACTGTCGTTCACTGCCGGAGCCCTTTGACTATAATGGGACCTGGCAGGTTTCCGGCACGAGTGCTGGGATTTGGCCAGACAAAATCTAGTACATGCTCCAGTTTTTGTCCGGCCGAATCACGGCACTCATGCCAGAAACAGGCCGCATCCTCATCGGGTCAATGGAGTCTGACGTTGCTCCAGCCTTATCTGGCTATGCTGGATACAATGAACTAATAGTTTTAACTCATATGTGAAAGTAGCATTAAATGGGTTTTCCGGGATTACTACGGTTGCAGACATGCACATATACAGTGGGGAAAAAAGTATTTAGTCAGCCACCAATTGTGCAAGTTCTCCAACTTAAAAAGATGAGAGATGCCTGTAATTGACATCATAGGTAAACCTCAACTATGAGAGACAAAATAAGAAAACAAATCCAGAAAATCACATTATCTGATTTTTAAAGAATTTGCAAATTATGGTGGAAAATAAGTATTCGGTCAATAACAAAAGTTCATCTCAATACTTTGTTATATATCCTTTGTTGGCAATGACAGAAATCAAACGTTTTCTGTAAGTCTTCACAAGGTTGGCACACACTGTTGCTGGTATGTTGGCTCATTCCTCCATGCAGATCTCCTCCACAGCAGGGATGTTTTGGGGCTGTCGCTGGGCAACACAGACTTTCAACTCCCTCCAAAGGTTTTCTATGGTTTTCTATGGCAGTGTGCTTGGGATCATTGTCATGATGAAAGACCCAGCCACATTTCATCTTCAATGCCCTTGCTGATGGAAGGAGGTTTGGCCCCATCCATTCTTTCATGTACACGGATCAGTCGTCCTGGTCCCTTTGCAGAGCAACAGCCCCAAAGCATGAAAGATATGGCGTTCTTTGGATGCAACTCAACATTCACTCTTCTCATGCAACACAATGAGTTGTGTTTCTACCAAACAGTTCTACTTTGGTTTCATCTGACGATATGACATTCTCCCAATACTCTTCTGAAACATCCAAATGCTCTCTAGCAAAATTCAGACGGGCCCGGATATGTACTGGCTTAAGCAGGGGGGCACTGCAGGATCTGGCGGCGTAGTGTGTTACTGACAGTAGCCTTTGTTACGTTGGTCCCAGCTTTCTGCAGGTCATTCACTGGGTCCCTGTGTAGTTCTGGGATTTTTGCTCACAGTTCTTGCGATCATTTTGACCCCATGGGGTGAGATCTTGTGTGGAGCCCCTGATCGAGGGAGATTATCAGTGGTCTTGTATGTCTTCCATTTTCTAATTATTGCTCCCACAGTTGATTTCATCACACCAAGCTACTTGCCTATTGCAGATTCAGTCTTCCCAGCCTGGTGCAGGTTTACAATTTTGTTTCTGGTGTCCTTCGACAGCTCTTTGGTCTTCACCATAGTGGAGTTTGAAGTGTGACTGAACTTGTTATCAGTATAAAAAACACCTTTCCACAACCTCAAACAGGTGCCATTACTACAGGTAATGAGTGTAGGACAGAGGAGCCTCTTAAAGAAGAAGTTACAGGTCTGTGAGAGCCAGAAATCTTGCTTGTTTGTAGGTGACCAAATACTTATTTTCCACCATAATTTGCAAATAAATTCTTTAAAAATGAGACAATGTGATTTTCTGGATTTGTTTTCTCATTTTGTCTCTCATAGTTGAGGTCTACCTATGATGTCAATTACAGGCTTCTCTCATCTTTTTAATTGGGAGAACTTGCACAATTGGTGGCTGACTAAATACTTTTTTCCCCACTGTAGTTGCTTCTTGTTCATCATTCCCTGCTTCTTTTTTTTTTTTTTTTAAACAAACCAAGATAGGTCATCAATATCAGATCGGCATGGGTCAGACACCCGTCACATGTCTCTTCCTGCTCACCACTGCCGTTTATGGCAAAGCAGCAGTAGTGCAGGAAGAGAGAAGGGAGACAGCACGTGCGCACAGTATGCGCCGTCTCCCTCCTCATACAGCTGATCGGAGGGGGTGCTGGGTGTCGGACCCCAGCAGATCTGATATTGATGACATAGTCTAAGGAAAGGTCATCAATATGAAAAGCCCGGACAACCACTTTAATTGGAATGACTTATAAAAATAACATTTATACCACCCAATGCATTGCGTAAAAAAAATAAATGGTAGATTCACTGTTGTCCCTTCCGTTCCATCCCCCAATAACTAACCCTTAAATTATACATACTCCAAAATGATAGCAATAAAAACTAAAAATGAAAATTACAACTCGTGTAGCAAAAACTACCCTCCATACTGCTACATCTACAGAAAAATAAAACGTCATGGCTCTTGGAATAAAATAAGTGACAAACACGCTTGGTGGGTAAAACACAAATGAAAAATACTACTGAAGAATTCAACTTACTGCCGTAAAACACTATAGAAAAATAGACTCACATTCAATGTGACTGGGGTATATTATGCCAGTCTAAGTAAAGGAGATAGAAGTGGATATGAGCAAACAAGATTCCTTCCTAAATTAACGCCACTTTCATGCTTGCTTGACGGAAACTACGTTCTCATTGCAGACCATGACCAATTTTACATGTCACTGTCTAGGTGTCAAGTACAAGGACTTCTGCAGAATCCATTCAGGTGGAAGACGACTTGACTAAAGTCAGAAATTGATGGGATTATGCAAATATTCTTCTATGCTGCACCTCTGAGAAGCAGGAAGAGCAAGAAGAGAAAGTTGAATTCAAAAGAAGGAAGGTTTCAACCAAACAAAGCTTACTTCCCTTTATAAAATAACCAGGGTGGTCTCACATTTTTGATTTCCAAGAAAAACCCAGTCCTTGCCTCATGTCAGACCCTCTGCAAATTGGAATAACTAGCACCAGCTGTCAGAGAGAACACACTTCCTGATGAGAAATGCCTAGCTGCAGATATCATCCTTGGGCTGGAAATGAATCTACTGAAGTACATGTAATTAGATCTAATCACTGAAACACACACCACGTTATAATGAATACGGCGAGAAACAAAAACGTATAGCCACCAGGAATCTAGGTTTAGGAAAGGAAGTACATTCCTGGGAGTATTTCATCAGCTGGGTGGAAGCAAGAAGAGAAAAGTCAATGGGACAGATTTACTAATAGTGAGACAGAATAAACTGTAAGAGGACCTGTCACCTCTCTCTCTTCATGTCAGTTTTAGTAACTACATGCATTGCCCATGTAATAGCAAATCTAGAGCATCTATTCTTATGACTGTTTTGTGCCAGTCCTGTATTATTCCTGCTAAAAATTTACAAATCAATTGCCAGCAGTGAAGGTACTGCTAGGTTTTATGAGTAGTGGTTGCGTCTGTCCAACGAGTGCTGCCACTGGTAGACTGTGCAGGGACACATCCCTAATTGGTAACACTCATCTGTACCCACGAAAAATATTCTACAGTTTTCAAACCATCACTGGGATCTGAATACTTTTGTAATTGCATGTAATTCAAAATTGTGCATAGCTACTGAGTTATTCAATAAAATCTATCTGTATAGCTCCACCTGCTCTGTTTTTTTCTTATTTCTTTGACCTGCTCACTGAGATGGCCGCACATGCTCAGTTTCATCCTTTAACTGCCTCCTGAGCTGTGATAGGGAGAGCTGAGACACACCCCCTTAGCTGTAGCAGAAAAGACACGCCTCCTGAGCTGTCAGCTTGATATATATCTAGCAGAGCAATGAATGTGGAGATCTCTGGATCCATGTGAGGTACAGGGCTGGTTCTAGCTTTGTTAGAAAGAGGTTGTCATGTACTATAAGATGTCTGGTTTACATTTTTTTTTACATTAGTCATGGGAGAACCCCTTTATATCAGACTGCTAGAAATTCATTCATAAACATCTAGTAGAAATAACAGGGGAACGGCACAACAAAAAGTCATGGGAGGTGACAGGTCCTCTTTAAAGTGGCTCTGCCACCTGGATCAACCCTACCCTACCAGGTATATAACCGGATGACTCTGATTTAAACAATACCGGTCTTATGCCTGTCGGTGATATCTTTGCAGAAAAAAAAAATACTTAAAAAAATATGCAAATTAACTATTCAACCACCTGGAGGTGGGCTTATGTGGTTTGATCACCGCTACAGTGACATCCTCTGACGTTAGATTGACAGCACTAGACTACACTGGACATGCGTGTGGTCTACTGCTGCCAATCTAAAGGCAGGGAAGCGTGATGAAAAGCAGAGGGACGTCACTGGAGCGGTGCTCAAACCACATAAGCCCGCCTCCTGGTGCTCAAATAGTTTGGCTGTGCCTGGTTCTACAGCTCACAGCAGCTTAATTTAATGTGTCCTAAGAATGAAAAACCTGCTGTGGAAGTTTTCTGCTAAAGGAAGAAGTGGTCCCTGTTTGTGGAGTCCCTTATTTTACAGGAAAAGCGTGAACATATTGTGGACAATCTGAAGGTACTGCATTGTGCAAGCAGTTTTGCCTTTTTTTTTAAGAAAAGATAACTTTTCAGCTCTGGGACGTTGTTTTTCTATTTCTGCGACTTGTTTTACCTATATCTGGAACAGGGAGTCCTGTACTAAGAACTTGTTGCAGTTTGCTCCACCTCACATTTGTGGTTTTGTTACTATTCGAGAGTCTTTTTCAGTCCAGCAACAATCTTTCCGTGAAAGAAGGAAATTCCAGGGAAGATCATTCGTTCTCCAACGAAGGTCACTGAACACGTAAGGTCAGTCCGAACGGCTATGATGGGCAGCATACACTAATGGATGTTACAGTTGTTCCAACTGCCATGTTCAATAAAACTAGGCTAAGGACGAAAGATCTTTCTGGGAATGTTCTTTCAACGAAAGATCTTTCATCTACAAATGATAAAAATATTAAACACGGACAACTTCTTTACAGATCATGATGTTCTGTCATTGGTTGTCAAACAATCATGCATTGTTAAATTTCAACCGATGACAATTTGTTTTAGATAAAATCATCCATTTTGATCAAATTTAGACTAAAGTATATGGGCAACTTAAGATGTGTATGGTTGCATTAGCGTAAAAATTGTTCTCCAGATAATGGTTTGTTCAACTGTTATTCAAACACCAACCTACTTCTAGCGTATGGACACCTATGGGCATGAACGCAGTAGATTAGTAAACTCCACTGCTTAAAACTGATCAGCATGGTAAAGTGTGTGTGTGTGTGTATATATATATATATATATATATATATATATATATATATATATATATATATATATATATACACACACTCACCGGCCACTTTATTAGGTACACCATGCTAGTAACGGGTTGGACCCCCTTTTGCCTTCAGAACTGCCTCAATTCTTCGTGGCATAGATTCAACAAGGTGCTGGAAGCATTCCTCAGAGATTTTGGTCCATATTGACATGATGGCATCACACAGTTGCCGCAGATTTGTCGGCTGCACATCCATGATGCGAATCTCCCGTTCCACCACATCCCAAAGATGCTCTATTGGATTGAGATCTGGTGACTGTGGAGGCCATTTGAGTACAGTGAACTCATTGTCATGTTCAAGAAACCAGTCTGAGATGATTCCAGCTTTATGACATGGCGCATTATCCTGCTGAAAGTAGCCATCAGATGTTGGGTACATTGTGGTCATAAAGGGATGGACATGGTCAGCAACAATACTCAGGTAGGCTGTGGCGTTGCAACGATGCTCAATTGGTACCAAGGGGCCCAAAGAGTGCCAAGAAAATATTCCCCACACCATGACACCACCACCACCAGCTTGAACCGTTGATACAAGGCAGGATGGATCCATGCTTTCATGTTGTTGACGCCAAATTCTGACCCTACCATCCGAATGTCGCAGCAGAAATCGAGACTCATCAGACCAGGCAACGTTTTTCCAATCTTCTACTGTCCAATTTCGATGAGCTTGTGCAAATTGTAGCCTCAGTTTCCTGTTCTTAGCTGAAAGGAGTGGCACCCGGTGTGGTCTTCTGCTGCTGTAGCCCATCTGCCTCAAAGTTCGACGTACTGTGCGTTCAGAGATGCTCTTCTGCCTACCTTGGTTGTAACGGGTGGCAATTTGAGTCACTGTTGCCTTTCTATCAGCTCGAACCAGTCTGCCCATTCTCCTCTGACCTCTGGCATCAACAAGGCATTTCCGCCCACAGAACTGCCGCTCACTGGATGTTTTTTCTTTTTCGGACCATTCTCTGTAAACCCTAGAGATGGTTGTGCGTGAAAATCCCAGTAGATCAGCAGTTTCTGAAATACTCAGACCAGCCCTTCTGGCACCAACAACCATGCCACGTTCAGAGGCACTCAAATCACCTTTCTTCCCCATACTGATGCTCGGTTTGAACTGCAGGAGATTGTCTTGACCATGTCTACATGCCTAAATGCACTGAGTTGCCGCCATGTGATTGGCTGATTAGAAATTAAGTGTTAACGAGCAGTTGGACAGGTGTACCTAATAAAGTGGCCGGTGAGTGTATATATATATATATATATAGATATATATATATATATATATATATATATATATATATATATATATAACTACTATCCTGATCCTTTTCATACCTTTTTTTATATACACAGTCATAATGTGTGTGAACTGAAGTAATATTAGCAATGATATCTGCATTTAAGATAACAGTCTCAAAATAAGTAGCATTTCTTTCATGAAATTCCAAGGCAAATATGTGCATTGATAGTGATTAGTTATGCGTAACACTAATGAAATCACAGTCAATGTGTAACAAGCCAGTCAGTGCTAAGAGTCTATAATAAGAAACATCATTTCAATTGTAATAGGCTCTTTTCACGCTGTATTTGCAGGGTATGCTTGATACATATGTCGGGAAAGCTATTAACACACACCTCAAATAGATTCATAGATCCCTATTCACCTAATAGAGACCAAAAGAAAGTCCAGTTACATTTTTCTTTTGAGCGAGCCTACAGGTGACAGATCTATTATACATATATGTCTAATAGACAGTGTAGAACGCAATGTGAAATGAGACCTAGGATTTGAGTGATATAATCTGTGTCCGAGGAGATCAACAGTGCCCCCTCTCCTCCTCCTCACTGTCCTGTGCATGGCGGTAAGACAACTGACTGGAGCAGGAGTCTCCCCTCTCTGCACTATTACTCCCCCTTAGCCCTGCCGCTAAGCTGGTCTCCAGCCAAAAATTAAACAGACCAGCAGAAGAATAACCCCTGTGTTCTCTGAAGGATTTCTACAAGATTTTTCAGTCTGCAGCATTTTCTGCATGTTTTTGAGGTCAAGATTATCTCCCGTTATCATCTGCCTATCATTCATTTTAAGGTTTCTTTAAATAACCATTCATTTGTAGACAAAGGCTTCACTGGACTTTGGGTTGGCCAGTTGCTACAATAAGTATAGAACGTCTACTCTACATAGTGTTGGATTTTAGTATCACACTCAAATTAAGTGATACTATTTAATTTATAACAGAATTTGGGCTTATTTTCAGGTCTTACACTTCATATACAGTACATTATATGGAGTGACTCATGCAGAAGCAAGTATATTTTGTCCTACTTTTTAAAGTTACACTAAATATGACGTTTGATTGACCAACAACATATAGAGCTTAGGAGTCCAGTAGGTGGTCTTATTAGTAATTGATACTCTTCTGTAGGAGTATGCATACATATACAGCTGTCAATCACTAAGGACAACCGCCCACAGGACTCCTAAACCTGGAACGAGCAAGAAATAAAATATAAAAAAAATAAAAATACACGCTATACTGAATCTTTTCCAACAAAATTATATATTAATCTGCTCTCTCCTACTCTATAAGGTGCTGCACGCACATGCAGCCAGCATATTCAGCGTGACAAGCTTTCTGTTTTAAAGGTGTTTTCCATTGTGGACAATCCCTACTTGGTACAAGTGGTCCCTTGAAAATAAGCTGCGCACAACATATCTTCCTGCAGGAACCCATGTAATCAGCTTATATCTGTGGAGAAACATGGCAATAAGTCTACAACCTCCCTAGAGCGACCCTACAGGAGAAATTAAGAATTACATAGTATCTTATTCAAATCACTGGATGTGTTTAATCCACATAACTCATTGCAGGTCCTATTACTGTCAGTTTTTGCAGAAAAAAAGAAATGCCCACAGAAGATCAAGGATCTCTTTTCATTCGGACCTAAAAATCAGATACGACGTGTGCATGAGGACTAATGGCTGACAGGACAGGTTCTTGTCCTCCACAGAGACACCCTTTGAATTCACTCTCAACTCTGGCCACGAGATAACGATTTTGAACAGGGGACCCCACTCTATTAAAAGGGTTGGCCAGTTTCATGAAGAAACCTGGACAACACAGAGGAGGCTAGTTTCATGAGGAAATCTGGACAAACACAGGGGATCCACCTGCCATAAGCAAGTGATCATTACTAACCTGGCAGATCCTGCACCTCCGATTCTCCCAGCCTGGATCTGTTGACCTAGCTTTAGGGGTGAGGTTATGTCAACAACATGTAACCACTGCAGCCAATCAATGTCTTCAGCAGTGGAGACCAGGGATTGGTGGAAGCGGTTATCTGTTGTCAACATGATGTCAACACTGCAGTCAGGTAAACAGATCCTATAGAAAGGATAAATACAGACAGCACTCCAGTATTGCTGTGGTCATGGTGGCCAGCGTCCATGTTGAAAAAGGGCATAACAATGTAAGCCCGAAACGTCGTACTGATGTACAATTAAGTGTCTGGCCCAATAAATCCCTGAAATTGCAAGCAATACTGGAGTGCTGTCTGTATTTATCCTTTCTATTGAAGAAACGGATCCCAAAGTGGTGTGTGGATCCATAGTTGATCGTGCACCCAGGAAAGCCAGTTTCTTAAAAACTAAGTGATGATAAAGTTATAATGAGCGACTGAAAAAGATAAAATGAAAGATCATTTTAAATCACTACTGCTCAGCACTTTGCATGATTATTTAATTGAGGAAATAATTGAAATTCCCCTAAAACATTTAACCAATACTTTTTAAGTGATCCGGGAGTGGGCTTCCTGGATAAGTGCCATAGTGTTACTGGTAATAACCAATAGGTGAATAATTGCTCCACCTGCATGTAATCCAACTTCAGGTCAGGGTCGCAGGGAGTCGAGATAAAAGCCACACAAGTGCTAATTAAAATCAAATCACGGGTTATTGCCAGTATGTTCAGATAAGATTTGGTTTATTTTCCCTCAAAAGTCATCCATGCTGTGTGGGAATCAGGGCCAACCATAACAAAAAGAAAACAATTACAGAAGGACTGCAACCAAAAGTATGAGAGCAGAGAACTACACAGGTCTGTCCATAGTATAACATTTAAAAAACCTTGTTTAAATAGAGACCGTTCTCTTTACTAGCACATAAGACCGTACTTTAGACTGGACACAGTACACTATATTCAAAAAGCACACCAAGGAATACAGAAAATGAGATGACATTTAAGGGTCATAAAACAGTAAACTAAACTAGAGAGCTGCAAATTCTAAAAAAAAAAAAGAAATAAAAAAAAAAAACGAAAAAAAAAAAAAAAAAACACTGCACACTTCTATCCAGTGTTGAAATTTTGGCGGCCAATGCGTGACCGCTGTAGCCAGTCAGTGGCCTCAACGATCACTTGCCATACCACTGGCTCAGTATTTGGCGCTATGTAATCAAACCTGATCGATTTACACATTTCTAAGTCTGGGATATTTTCATTCCTTACTTTTGTTTACCTATGGATAAAAAAATTCTGAAAGGGTCCTGCAGAATAAAAAACATGGGTCTACTTGTTTTGCCATATCTATCCATGGGCTGTGTCTGGTGTTGAAGCATAGCCCGATTCAAGTGAACAAGGTTGAACTGCATAGCCCATGGACAAGGGTGGCGCTGTTTTTGCGGAAAAAAAACCCTCTGCAAATATGATACAAGAAAGTACTTTGAGTCAGACTGCCGTTTTTTTCTATTTTTTTTTAAGCAAGTGCTTGAAAGTGAATCCTTCATACATTTTAAGACTTTTACTCCTGTGTTGCATAACTCTGGAACAGATATTTCCAGTAAAGAGTAACTGATCCAATACTTGCATATTTACTTAGAAAGCTGTAAAATGTGTTACAGGCACTAGTGTGACCGACTTAAAAACAATAAACTGCCACATACATTACAGGACTGTCAAATTTCTGATATGTCACTACATTCCTACAGCTTATCTGATATGTTAGATGGGAACATGCTCTAGAATTGACCAATCCTTAAATGAATCTTCTACTCTAAAATTCCAGGAAAAACGTCCACGTAGACCAGAAAGTTTCACAACAGGTGACCTGCGCGTCACACAATCTGCACGTCACCATACTTCTGAATGAAATCTTCTTCCGGAACCAGCATTTCCAAGGCTAAGCAGCACATGTGACAAGTCTTCCTGAATTCCAGGAACTTTTTTGTTCAGTAACTACTTCCCTTTTCAAATACATCATTGTTCTTTAGGCTGATCTAACAGAAACCCAGCCAGCCATCCCTTCTTGGCGTACGTGAGCCAGAAAGACTACGCAGCGATCTGGGTGGGTGAGATAACACAGCAGAAGAGCTCATGCGGAAATAGAGAGTCTTCCCAGCTGGAAATAAGAAGAGCTATGGGACCTTTCTATGTATAGAGGACAATAGGAAATGAGGTCAGGGCTCCGTATATATTGTATAAAGAAAGGACAGCGGATAGGAAAAATACAGTCCTGCAATACAAAGGCTATATTTTGCCCCAACCTCATATCCTGGTCACTTGCGAGTGCAGACCAATACCTAGTACAAGTTCCATCTGTACATGTGCAATTCTGAAGTCTGCACGACAAAAATGCTACCAGAATGTTCTAACTGGAGTCCTTTACCTTGCTGATGAATGTAATCTTCAGTTATATTCTCTTTCACTACCTGAAATTTGGGAGTTGTACAGTATTTGCTCAGGTGCCGGGAAGAGTGCAGTTGCGTCTCTCCACGCTTGTTACTAGACGAGAGGGTATGCCTGAACAATCCCTTTAATAGAATGTCACTGTAGACGATACTTACAGTTCCCACCAGTGGATAGATGAATCCAGCACCAATGCTAGCTCGGACATCACTTATAGGCAGAATGAAGCCTGTGGGTACTCCTTTCTTATCAGCCTGATGTGATAAAGACAGATGTGTCTTGGCCATGCAGATTGGAAGTTTATTAAAACCCTGAGGGAAACAAGTGAAGATTGAATGATGTTTTATAACATGCACAAAAAGAAGTTAAAAATTTCAAAACAATCTGTCACAACCATTATCTGCAATGTAAACTGGCTCGCCCTATTGTGCCTTTTTCTATGGCTGCATTTACTAGATAAAACTACTGTCACCTTTGATATGGAAAATGTGACTTTTACATATGACAGTAGTTAAAGGGGTTGTCTCACCTCACTAATCCAGTGTACATCAATTCCTTGACCTCCAGTAAAGGTTTCTTCAATATACATCCATTTTCTAATCTGGATGTATCTCATGTAATTATCCTTTTTCTACCCCCCAAACTACATGCTCGTTTCTAGGGGTTACAACCACCGCTGTAATGTTTGGAGCACAAATCCTCTATGCTCCGGCAGCAGCGGTGGCTGGGAAAATACAGCTGTCAATGAGCTGTCAATACAGCAGGGAGAGGCCCTGAGAGCAGCGAGGCAGTCTGCAAATAGGAAGTTGAGGCAACCCCTTTAACTGGAGATTAAAAAAAAAAAAAAAGTTGCACCAAGTTGTAGACTACAAAACCCATTGTTTTTCAGATACCCTGATATGCAGTTGGCAGCTTGTTCCTAGTTTCAAACTTTTCTCTCCCTGCAATTCATGCTGGATATGAAGTCCACATGTCCAGGATGGTGCTGTTTTCACTAGCTCTCATAAGTCATAACGGCTTCATTCCTGGACAGTCTCCCTTTTAACTTGAGTCTTCCCCTTTATATGTACCCTCATACACATCAATTGTGATTCATGTCCTCCTCCCATGTGCTATCTGTCCTCACTGAAAACCTAGATGCCCCCCGCCCCCTCTGATCTGCAGTGTTCCCCTCCTTGCACATAAAAACTCCACGTAGATGTTGTCCCTAGTCAGATTGGAACCAATAGCTAAAGCACTGAGCCAATCATCAAGCTAACTGGAAAAGAATGGCACCAGATGGGTTTCAAAACGTAGAGCCAAATCAAAGAGATTTCTTAATTACACAGTATTCACCAGCAGGAGAACGTCTGTAACATACCATTCCAAAATTACATGGATCAGCCTCCCAGGAACTCAGTCATGTAACATCAGACTCCTGAAAATTCAAGCTTCTGCTGAGGTCAATTCCTTTACCAGGTATCCAGCTTGGGCTGGTGGGACATCACGTTCACTCTGGATGGGGCCAGAACTATTCCTCTCCTTGGTGCATGTGCAAACTCCCGAATACACTTCATCTGCATATGTACCAGGAAAATGGCACAGTACTGGCTCGTCCACAGCTGAATTGATGCCCTGTCCAAGGCCTTAGCCAGAAACTTGCCAACAGAGGTGATGTCAGCAGAAGCTGGATTTTCAGAAGAGAAGCCTCATGTGACAGGGTTGCCAGAAGGCCAATCCACGCAACTTTGGAACTATGTTACAAACTTCCTCCTACAAGTGTACTGTGTATTTAAGGTGGATTTGCTAGTTCCCGGTAAAACCCCTTTAACTAAAATCACTATTAAAAAAATGTGTACTATGCCACGCACCTCTACATTTAACAGTTTAAAGTATTTGAAAAACAAGCTCATCTACCAAATTGGGAAATTACCTAGACTAAGCAACAACAAACTAGATAAAAATCAGATTAACTAAGGATGATACTGTTAAGCTAAAAATGGAGAGGTCACATTCCTGGGTAAGCTCAAATAATATTAGCATATTGTTATTACATTCTGATTAAAATGCCCTATGAAGTTTCGTATGGAAGAGGGAACATTGCTGGCTACTTTATGGGTAAAATAAGCCTTTCGACTAACAACGCTGGATAATACTGCAGTTTCCTATTTCCAGAGTTTGGTGTTCTCAAAAAATTGGTGAAGCGGAATAGATAACCCACTTAGTATCCTTCACTACTTATCACATAGGACTTGGTATGGTCCAGTCAAAATTCTCTCTATCAGCATCTCGCTGTCATGCTATGTACCAATAGATTTCTATTGTCCAATGATTGTACTTTTACCTGTTGTGTGTAGATGTCAACCTTTGACTGAGCTTTTGGAGACAGTTCTATATCTGCAGCACCATATACCTTCTGAGCTATGGTTCTGATCTTTTCTGCAATGGGGAGCTGAAATATAAAAGAAAAACTGAAGCAAGTATTCATGGTCAGGTGTTTACAAGCGACAAAACAGTAATTGAAATTATCATGTAATACCAAGCAATGTTTTGGACAATTCCCATAGTTAGTCTATAATTGAATTTATATCAGTTGCCAGAAAATTTCGGTCCATCCATACATCCTGCCTATAGAGGTCTACTACGTATGTATGTGAACTATGAGAATGTCCTATCAAACAACACAACCAACAGAGACCAAATACTGGGCCACTTTATACAACACCGGTGGTCCATGTCTGCTGGCTTCTAACTGCTGCCAAAATGCTCAGCTGTCACTATGATTTTGCTCTCCAGTGGTCCAAGCCCAGTAGCATCTCCTCTACCCATAAGGCACACTCTCTCTAGCTCCTAACGAGAAAGCTCATCTTATCTATGGCTAGAATTCACAGGGTATTAACCCCAAGCCAAAGTAATAAAAATAAGTTATATACTTCAAAATGATGTCACAAAAAACTACCTGTATCTTTTGGACTATAAGACACATTTTTTCCCTCCAAAAAATATGGGGGAAAAGTGGCAAGGCGAATTAGGCTACTTTCACACTAGCGTTTTTAAATTCCGGTATTGAGTTCCGTCATAGGGGCTCAATACCAGAAAAAAAACGCTTCAGTTTTGTCCCCATTCATTGTCAATGGGGACAAAACTGAACTGAAGACAACGGAATGCCCCTGAAAGCATTCCGTTCCGTCTTCAGACCGGAGAACAAACCGCAGCATGCAGCAGAGGGCGCTGTGGGGAATCGTCATAGCTGCGCGCCTCCTGGGCGTGAAGACGTGCGGCCTGCCTGCCTGGAGTATGTAAGTATGTATGTGTTTGTGTGTATGTGTGTACAGTCATAGCCAAAAGTTTTGAGAATGACACAAATATTATATTTTCACATGATCTGCTGCCCTCTGGTTTTTATGTGTGTTTGTCAGATGTTTTTATCACATACAGAAATATAATTGCAATCATATTATGAGTAACAAAAGCTTATATTGACAGTTAGAATGAGTTAATGCAACAAGTCAATATTTGCAGTGTTGACCCTTCTTCTTCAGGACCTCTGCAATTCTCCCTTGCATGCTCTCAATCAACTTCTGGACCAAATCCTGACTGATAGCAGTCCATTCTTGCACAATCAATGCTTGCATTTTGTCAGAATTTGTAGGTTTTTGTTTGTCCACCCGTCTCTTGATGATTGACCACAAGTTCTCAATGGGATTAAGATCTGGGGAGTTTCCAGGCCATGGACCCAAAATCTCTATGTTTTGTTCCCTGAGCCATTTAGTTATCACCTTTGCTTTATGGCAAGGTGCTCCATCATGCTGGAAAAGGCATTGTTGATGGCCAAACTGCTCTTGGACGGTTGGGAGAAGTTGCTCTCGGAGGACATTCTGGTACCATTCTTTATTCATGGCTGTGTTTTTAGGCAAGACTGTGAGAGAGCCGATTCCCTTGGCTGAGAAGCAACCCCACATATGAATGGTTTCAGGATGCTTTACAGTTGGCATGAGACAAGACTGGTGGTAGCGCTCACCTCGTCTTCTCCGAATAAGCTGTTTTCCAGATGTCCCAAACAATCGAAAAGGGGATTCATCAGAGAAAATTACTTTACCCCAGTCCTCAGCAGTCCACTCCCTGTACCTTTTTCAGAATATCAGTCTGTCCCTGATGTTTTTTCTGGAGAGAAGTGGCTTCTTTGCTGCCCTCCTTGAGACCAGGCCTTGCTCCAAGAGTCTCCGCCTCACAGTGCGTGCAGATGCACTCACACCTGCCTGCTGCCATTCCTGAGCAAGCTCTGCGCTGCTGGTAGCCCGATCCCACAGCTGAAACACTTTTAAGAGACGTCCTGGCGCTTGCTGGTCTTTCTTGGGCACCCTGGAGCCTTTTTGGCAACAATGGAACCTCTCTCCTTGAAGTTCTTGATGATGCGATAGATTGTTGACTGAGGTGCAATCTTTCTAGCTGTGATACTCTTCCCTGTTAGGCCATTTTTGTGCAGTGCAATGATGACTGCACGTGTTCCTTTAGAGATAACCATGGTTAACAGAAGAGAAACAATGATGCCAAGCACCAGCCTCCTTTTAAAGTGTCCAGTGGTGTCATTCTTACTTAATCATGACAGATTGATCTCCAGCCCTGTCCTCATCAACACCCACACCTGTGTTAATGGAGCAATCACTGAAACGATGTTAGCTGGTCCTTTTAAGGCAGGGCTGCAATGATGTTGAAATGTGTTTTGGGGGATAAAGTTCATTTTCTAGGCAAATATTGACTTTGCAAGTAATTGCTGTTAAGCTGATCACTCTTTATAACATTCTGGAGTATATGCAAATTGCCATTGTAAAAACTGAAGCAGTAGACTTTGTAAAAATTAACATTTGTATCATTCTCAAAACTTTTGGCCATGACTGTATGTCTGTATATGGTACTGTGTGACAAGTGTGGGGCCGGAACGCGGTTCCGGCCCCACACATGTCCCTGCGGCAGTCCGGATCCGACGGCACCCTTCACCTGCCGGATCCGGACTGCCGCTAGTGTGAAAGAGGCCTTATAGTCTGAATGCTAATGACTGCTTCCATTATGGAAGCAGTCATTAGTATGCGGGATGCATGGGGAGGTAAGGGCAGCACTGCAGTGTAATCACCTTCCCGGGTCTTCTTCCGGTTCCCTGTGGTGTCCTGACTGCGCACAGCAGCAGGATGTAGTGCACATTGGTGTGTACTATGAGCTGATGTTGTGCGCCGTCAGATCAAAGTATATAGCGGGACCCATAAGAAGTGATGGAATGGTGAGTCTTGAATATGTGGCACTGTCCAGAGCAAGTGAGGTTGGTTTATTTTATTTTTTTTGAAATGTCGGGTCTGATGAAGGGTGTGATCGGAGGTTGAGTGGGGCTGGGGAGGTGTGATCAGAGGCTGATAGGGTCTGATGCGAATCTGATGGGGGCTGATCTGAGGCTGATGGGGGGTTTGATCTGAGTCTAGTGGGGGATATGGGGTTCCATCTGAGGCCGATTCCGAATGAAGGGTCTGATATGAGGCTGGGGAGTCTGCCTGAGGCTGATGGAGCTTGGTGTCTGATCTGAGCACTGATGAAGAATGGGGGTCTGATGGAAAATAATTTTATTCTCATTTCCCCCCTCCTAGGTGTGTCTTAGTCTGGTGCGTCTTATAGTAAGAAAAATACGGTATAACTAGCCTTCTAACAGCTACATCGACAGAAAAATATAAAATTAGTTTTGGCCGGAAAAAAGGTTCTTATCTCAAGATAAAATGGCCTCAGGATACAATATTTTGAACATACAATGCTCTTTCCTAGTTGAACCTAGACTCAACACACAATGCCTCAAACTCAGATCCAATTAATCAATATTGTAATTTCTCGGGTAAAACACTTGTACTGGCTGTACATACATTTCAGAGAACATCACTTAGTAATGAGCAACCAGAAAAAAAGCATGTTATTTTAATTAATGTGACTAAGAGTATCCTTGTCCCTTAAAAAGGTTGCATCTGCTGGCAAATTCCATAACCTTAGAGGAGATCTATAACGAAAACATACCTTTTTTTGTACAAGGTCACCAAAAGCACTAACTGTACCAAATTCAGAGAGAACATGGAGTACATCTCAAATCCCCACATCTGCTACAGTATATGGGAAAGCAGAGTTTAAGAAGAGCCTCTCGTACCAAAACAGGAAAAGTTCATCCTGACACAACCGCCCTGTGATCAGGTTTCTCAATTAAGCAATACTTCCATTTTTTTAACCTGCTGAACATCCCCACCCTCCAAAAAACACTATGAAGAAGAACATCTGTTCGCCTTAGAGGGTGAGGAATCAAGTTTTATTTACACGAGTTGTGCAAGGAAATAAAAATGAAATGCATTTGAGTATCCATTAGAGGGCACAATCAATTATTAAAGAGAGTCTATCTAGTTACGATCAACTATCATAAGACATTACTCCAGCAAATTTATTAAAAAGGTGCACACCTCTTGAAGGGTTAATGTTATAAATGAAAATCAGACATGGTACAGGACAAGCTCACTTGAACCAATTTCTAGCTGGCAGCTCAGGAGGCATATCATGTAACGGTAACAGATTCTGAGGATGGTGGCAGTTGAAGGATAGAACTGAGCATGCGCGGCCACCTCAGTAATGTGGACAGAGAGATAAGGAAAAGAACAAACAGCAGGTGGCACTATGCAGATACTTTTTATTTAATAACTTAGTGGCTATACTTAGTGGCCTACGCATTGCGCAGGGCAAGGGCTTTTTAAAAAAATATATTTTTACACTGCTAGGCGGAGGCTTCCACCTAGTAGTGTAAAAATTAAAAAAACAAGCATTGGAACATGAAATGCTCCGATGTTCATATCAGGGATGGCTGCATGGGTGAAAATGGGGATATGTCCGGGTTCAGCTCTGAACCTGGACAACCCCTTTAAATGTGGAAACAAAAAACAAAGTCTCTACATGCAAGGGCACATATCACTAAACTATATCATTTCCACATAGAAAGGAGTTGTTTTTTCTATGCTTAGAATGCTAATACATATTACTGGTTTCATTTTAATCATATATTGTGCTTGTGAATAAAGCAGTAATATGTATATTAGCTTTCTAAGCATATCTCAATGTGGTAAGGCTATTGTAAGTAGTGTATATGATATGTAGATGCTAGGACACAGCTCTGTTCTCAGCATGCTGATGACTAGCCCTGTCAATCAAAGGGGGGGTTGAGTGCAGAGCACAGGGGGTATTAAAAAGCAGTTCCCCAAGGATTCAGCCCTGTCCCCTGGTGCTCCAACTTGCTCATTTGCATATTTATAAAATGCAGGTATCGCTGCAGCTGTTTAGCATACAGACAAAAGAAAGGTATCATTTTAATTAGCATGATGAAACAAGACAGTATGCCTGGTATAATAGGGTTTATCATGCTGACATCTCTAAGACTGAAAATAAAATCTACACTTGCTTTGAGTTGATGTAGATTTCTGCCATTTCCCACTTTAGGAATAATAAAGCGGTCAGAAATTTGCTGGTCATGCTCCTTCAGGTTAACCCTTCTTACATTTCACATCATTTTTCAAAGTGGCGAGAAAAGTTGCAAATTACAGAGCAAATATGGTGTGTGCCAAAATACTGGTGAAAATCACTTGAAAATTTCCCTCTGTTATAAATATCATTTTTTAATGTTAATATTTTGTTAACTATAGCTCTATTAAAGTATAAGATACAGATTGAAATTGTGCTGCACGCACACGGTCTTCACTTACAGAATAACAAAGTTACAGCCATGTACTTAGATGAAAAACAAAGTCTCTAAAATCATTAATCCATAAACCCTCTTTGGTGGTAAGGGGGAAAATGCTTACTGTCCAAAAAAAATGCATAGAAACAGATTTAGGAAGAAAAGTGTAAACAAGAAGAGGTCTGCACAATGTAGGCTGATTATCTGTTTTCTAACAAGTTCCTATGATTCCAGAGTAATACCATAAAAAGGAGCGTACCATTCTTCACATAAAGTGAACTAAATTGTTTAAACCATTTAAGGTCAGGAATGGACAAAGCTTATTTTTACCAAGAGGAATAGCCTTCTGACCAGCCTAATGTTAAACAATCGCCAATCGGCCAATTCAGCAGAGATGGAGTTTTGCAAATTCTGCTTCTCAATGACAGAAATAATATTTACAGCACCTGAACAGGAGTTTAGACAGCTCAAATAGAGTGCACGGATCCTGCAGACACAACACGGAGCCCATCAACCGCTGTCATGAATCCACCACTAAAGAGTCTTCTAATTTCTTCACAATTCTCATTCAACATACTATACTTAAAATATTTTTAAAACCTCAATTACGCTCCCCTACACCAGGGGCGGGTAACCTCCGGCCCATGGGCCACATACGGCCCGCAGGATCATTTCATGTGGAACCTGTCTCTCTGCCCACTTGCCAGAGCATATAGTGCAAATGCTAAAGACTGTTTCCATTATGGAAGCGGTGATTAGCATGCAGGAGGCACAGGAAGGTAAGAACAGCGATGCCCTGGCTGTACTCACCTTCCGGCCCAACTCTGTGTCCAGACACGTATAGCGCCAGGACGTAGTGTGTGTAGGCGCACACTATGACCTGTTGCTGTGCTCCATCAGATCACAGTACAGAGTGGAAGGAAGACGACCAGGGAGGGTGGGTGAATCTGCCGAGTCAGCAGCCTCTGATGGGAGGCTGATCTGAGGCCAATGGAGGCTGGGGATGGTCTAATCTGAGGCTGATGGAGGCTGCGGGTTTTGATGGGAGGCTGGTCTGAGGCTAATGGAGGCTCGAATTCTAAACTGAGGCTGATGGAGACTTTAGGGGTATGATCTGAGGCTAATGGAGACAAGGAAGGGTCTGATGGAAGTGGGGTGGGGGGCAGATCTGAGGCTGAGAAAGGTACAAAGGCCCCTCTGGGATGAGCTTGGCTGCCATTAATGACAAATAAAGAAATAAAGAACTAAATATGTAACATTCTCAACTTATATATTAGACCGCTATGTTTGACCAAAATGGCGCCTGTACTATATATATATATATATATATATATATATATATATATATATATATATATATATATATATATATATAGTGCAGGTGCCATTTTGCTCTGCAAGAACACAGCGCTCTGGATTTTTTTAAAATTAAAGCTCAATTTCCATAAATTACCCGAAGTCAATTATATGTTTGACCAAATATGGCAGTCAAATTTTTAAGTTAACAATTTTGTTGCATTAGCACCAGAATATTTTCTATTACTATGGCATTTTTGTACTTTATTTGGTTTGCAGAGTGCAGTTGCATTGTATTTTTTTTCCTTTGTGTATTTAGCCATGGCAGCGTGCACCTGCACACTGGGATGTGCTGACTGACCCCCTTTTTCTCTGCAGTTTGTATTGGAGGTGTGGCTACTCCATTTAGTCGCGCACTCCTGACAAGCCTGTCTGCCCCATAGGCTGATTTTAATTAGTGTTAGTATAAAGCTGTAGCCTGCTCTCCCTGCACTCACTGGAAGCCTTTTGGCACCAGGAGAGGTATAGAGTGGGACTCTCATTGCATTCAGTGGTAGCCATCTAGCACCAGGTGAGGTATAGAGTGGGCTCAGCATGCATGTTGGTACCTGCATTCACTGAATTTTGTGGTGGTCGTCCTGGCACATAACAGGTAGGAATTAGTGTTAGGTTCCCGTCTTACTGAAATTGCCTTGACGTTTGGCAGACGGGCCCAAATAATTCTGTACAAAATATATTTGCCAAGAATCTCAAATTTACTCAATAAGCGTAGCATTAGCACCAGAATATTTTCTATTACTATGGCATTTTCGTACTTTATTTGGTTTGCAGAGTGCTGTTGCATCTTTAAGTCCCGACTGCCGTCGTATATAGCTGTGTGGTGGTTCCCAGAAGGGGTTAAACAAGCGTTGATTGACACTTTCTAATCAATTGATCGGTGCTTGTTATGGTCCAGCACTGGGTCCTGTAAAAGGACCCTCATCACACACACAAAACTCCAAAGTAAGAGGGAAAGAAATCAGCCACAGACATTATTTGCTGGAAAGCTCAACTGCAACAAGAGAAACAGAAAGGACAAATGTAGGACATCTGAAATCTGGTCAAGAACTATACAAGTCCCTAGAAGAATAAGGCTTTATGATGGTTGCATCACACATGACTTCAGTAAGACTTCTGAAACATCTGTTTTGTTCTCATAAAAATCCAGAAGCTACCTGACAGACCGATCTTTTAGATTGTGTAAATTCTCTTACCTCCAAGTCATACAGAAATCTGAAGGCAATATCTTGGTCCGCAGCTCGCTTCACGGCGTCAGCTAGTTCCAGAGCTCCTTTGCCACCAAATGACCAGTGATTACATGGAACGGCGTCAAAAGCCCCAGAATCCTTAGCAATTTTACAGACTAGGTCAACTTCAGCTTGACTATCAGTTCTGTATGTTACAGAGAAAAATAAAACTTGTTATAATAAATGCAAAAACCAGAATAGTTCTGCATAAACTGACTACATGCGTTGCAGGAGATTTATTACCTGTCTAGTCACAGCGCATTTCATTCAAATTTCTATATTTGGGTGCTCCCCGACCTTAAAGGGCATCTGTCAGCAGGTTTGTACCTATGAAACTGGCTGACCTGTTATATGTGCACTTGACAGCTAAAGGCATCTGTGTTGGTCCCATGTTTATGTGTGTCCACATTAATGAGAAAAATGATGTTTTATTATATGTAAATTAGCCTCTAGGGGCAACGGGTGCGTTACTATTACACTTAGAGGCTCTGTTCCCTCTGCAACTACCGAACCCTCTGCATTTTGATTGACAGGGCCAGGCAGTGAAAATGTCATTGTACCTGGTCCTGTCAAGCAAAAAAAATTATAACATTAGGGGTACAGCTTCTGTCAGTTCAAAGAAACATATCTCCTACCTATTGCTATAGCTTTTCAGCACTGTGGCCACAAGTCTAAGACCACATACACATGCCCATTTCCGTATTGCAGGTCACAAACCACGGATGCGCAAAATATGGATATGTCCAAATCCATTACGCTTTTTTCTCACTCCCATCAATAGAAATGGCTTTTCATGTCCACAAAGTGAACAATCCCGATCCATTCCTAAATGTACTGTAGAGTATGAAATATGACCCGTGCCACTGATCAAATTTGTTATCCATTTGAGCTTCCCCTTAAAGAAAATCTGTCAGGTAATTTCTAAATGCCCCTCTACATGGCCCATTGTGGCAAGTGATTGTGCGGAAAGAAGCGTTCTTTCTTGACAATTGTTTCCCTGTCAGTGCACTTACATGCAGCGATCTCCTCCTCAGTATGGGGAGGAATGATCACTAACGCGATTCCAAACAGAATCATTGTTTGCAGGCAGCAGTTCAGACAGCACGATTGGCTGCCGGCAAACAATTAAGGTGACCGTTTGAACAATTCTACTACCTGATGACCGAGCGATTTGCTTGTTCATTGCCGATCGGTTGCACCTTTACACAGGCAGATTAAAGCTAATGAGTGTCTGTACAAAAGCTCATTGGCAATAATCTGCCCAAACATCGGGGAGTGTAAAGGGGCCTGAAGAGCTGGATAAGATAGAGAGAAAATAGATTTATATGATTTGGAGCAGGATTTCTGTGTAAATAGGAGAGTAAATCCTGACAGGACTCCTGGGAGAGACCTGGAGAGTCCTGATAGCCCCATCCTCACACAAGATGGTAGACAGCTTTCTGTGTACACACAATCATACAAGGAGAACTATGGGGGTAATCAGGACTCATGGTTTCTCCTAAGTGTCCTGTCAAGACTTACTCTGCTGGTTACTCAGAAATCCTGCTCCAAATCTTATAAACCTATATATCACAGAGCTCAGATTATCTCCCACTATCATATCCTGCTCTGGCATAGGGCGGCAGAAATCCTCTGGGAGGCCCTCTATAACTCTTACATGCACCACGACATACAGTTACGTCATGGTGAAGTGTCATGTCTATGGAGTGGGCCTTGAGAAGGTTCCTAGGCTTGTCATGGCAAAACCCCTGAAAAGTCGTGCCTGAGGCATCGATCCTTAGGCAGGCTGTTATTGAATTCTATAGCGGTCTATGTCACAAGCGATTAGAAGCTTTCATGTTCAAGCTCCCTAAGGGAACTAAAAATTAGTGTGTAAAAAAATTAAAATTCAAATAAACCCCCTTTCCCAATTTTACATGTAAAAATAAACAAACATAAAATAGGTACTGCCAAGCCCCAAAAATGTCCAAATGTATGCTGTAAGAAAAAAAACAAGAATATCCACAATTTATCATTTTTTGGCCACCTTGTCCCCCAAAAAAAGGTAAATAAAAAATGATCAAAGTCATTTGTACCAAACAACGGTACCATAGCATAACAAACAATTATTAACAACAGTTCATTCTGGGGGAAAAAAAGCTGTAACAAAACTTTGTAGACAGAAATATATAAGTGTTATGGCTGTCAGAATTATGGTGATGCAAAGAAAAAAATATTTTTTTCAAAGGTTTTTTTTTCAAAGTAGTAAGACATAATGCAAACTATATAAATTTGGTATCTTTGTAATTGTACTGACCCTCAGAATAAGGTTGTCATGTCACTTTAAGCACACAGTGAACGTCGTAAAAACAAAACAAAAAAAAACCTTGGCACAATTGCCATTTTTTCCAATTCTACCCTACAAAGATTTTCTTCCTGCTGACAAGCTATGGCAAAATAAATGGTGCCATTAAAAAATACAACTTGTCCCACAAACAACAAGGCCTTATGTGGATATGTGAACAGAAATAAAAAAAAAAAAAAAAAATAATAATAATAATGATGACTCTTGGAGTGCGGGGAAGGAAAAAACAAAAATGAAGAAAGAAAATTAAGCAGTGTCCTGAAACTGTTCATGTGCAGCTTATATCAGGTGACAGGGTTTATTACCACAGGTAGAGAATATAACTGAATGTATAGAGAATCATACAAAAGAATTTGAAACCTTGCAAAGCTGTTTGCACCTTTTATTCTGTGGCATGATAATGTAACCGATAGGTGTACTGCAATTAATACGTTATTGAGAGCCTAATAAAGGGCACGCCCTGTGATAGCAGATGTAGTAATTCCATCCCCATCACATCACTGTAGCGCTCATTAGTCCCTTATATGTGTTGCATTTGTATCACTGACACAAGGAGAGATGTCAATGTCATGGTTCTGACATGTCCCTGGCAGCTAAGAAAGTTACTCCCATCAACAACGAAGCATCACTATACAGTAATTAAGGAAAATGGGGGTTCAACTGCTCCCAGAAAACAACATGCTTGAAGAAAAAAAATGGAAAAGAAAAATTCAAATCCATGATGACAAAAAAAAAACTTTTGGGATTATAAGGCTCTATGAAAGATTGGATATGGAGAGTAAACTATGTCATTCAACTCCTGCCTTAAATGGGCTCCCAAGGAATTAATACAATTACTGAATATAACTAAATATTGCTTAAATATAAAACATTTGTTAATAGCATTTATTATTAACAAAGACTCCATTTTTCTTGGGGGTAATCATCAGGGGAAATAAAATGGTCACTGCTCTATTAGCACATAAAAAACCCGTCCTAATCTCACAGCAGGACAGGTTACTTCTGAGAAGTGTCTGAGCTCTCCTCACTGTTCTGCCTGTCATGAATTACGATCCTACACACAGCTGATAACATCTTCAGCTCTGTGTGTAGGAAGGAACGAAGTGAAAACACAGAGAATGGACTGGTGGGGGGAGACCTCCAGAGCTTATGTGCACTCTGTTACATTACCCCCCCCCCCAACCCAAATTTAATAAACCTGTGCTGTTTTTGGTACAAAGTAAGTGCTTCCACTACGTAGTGCTTCCATGAGGTTCTGAGCCCCCCGTTCCACACCTTCCAGATTGCGGACCCATTCAAGTAAATTGGTCTGCATCCATGATGCGGTGCAAAAACAGCTGGGGCCTGTATATTGCAGACCCGCAGTTTGAGCCCTTATGCACAGATGAGCTGGATTAATCCTGGGTGAAACTTTTCACATGAAATGTGCGTACTACGTGTAATCGAATTGGAGAACTTACTTGAAAATATTTAAAGCGACCACAACTGGAACACCAAACTGTTGAGCAATCTGGATTTGCTTCTGTAAATTGCAGCACCCGTCCTGCACCAGCTGGAGATTCTGCGGGCAGACAAGAAAGGTGTTCTTATGTAGGATGTGTGTAGATCATGTGTCCGTGCAGCATGTGAATTATTAATAACTGGTGCGATCTGCTGTTAACGCGTGAGCATATGGCCAGGCTGCGTGAGAGCTGCTATCAATCTGTTACCAAATATCACTGTCATCATAAAGCCAGGGAAGACAGCATGTGAACACACTACACCAAACAGGCAGTCATAGCGCCATCTACAGAGGATTAACAGTAAAACAAGACACAGGCACATCCAGAGGTAAACCTAGTAAAAGTATTTCTAGTTAATATATGTATGAATATACATATGTGTATATGTATAAATGTGTGTATATATACCATACATGTAGAAAAACATAAGGGGAGATTTATCAACACTGGTGTAAAGTAGAACTGGCTTAGTTGCCCATAGCAACCAATCAGATTCCTCCTTTCACATTCCAGAGTAGCTGTCCAAAATGAAAGGTGGAATCTGGTTGCTATGGGCAACTAAGCCTGTTCTACTTTACACCAATTTTGATAAATCTCCCCCAATATGTCCGGATCAATCTCTCGTGCCCAACTGATTTATTAACATAGTCTGACAGCTCACTGATTGGTAGCCTTGTAACTTTATACAGTATGAACATAGAGAACGCTAGCTACTGCTGAGGTCTCATAGGTACAATTAAGGACAAAACAACTCCATGGGCAAGATTTATCAAAACTGGCTTAGTTGCCCATAACAACCAATCAGATTCCACCTTTCATTTTTCAGAGCTCAAATCAAATTGGTTGCTAATGTGCAACTATGCTAGTTTTCCCTTTGCACCAGTAATGATAAATCTCCCCCAGTGTATTTCTATGGCACAACTGATGCCATCATGTACCAAACATTACTACTGTGACATACAACTGTTTCTATCTGGACATCCTCTTTCAATATACTTGCTAAGGGCACAAGGACAAAACTTGGATACAGAATTTTGCTCGCTGCCCTTCATGTATTTGGTCATGGCTGGTTTCAGATGAGCTAGTGTCACACTCCGGACTCGCAGCGCAGCAACCGTCCTGACCTCCCAGCACTGGCGGGTCGCATAGCATTATATTGACTTATGATGCTATGTAAACCATAGAGGTCTGGAATATAATGGATAACACTGACATAATGCTCCCACTGTTACCCAATTCATTCCAGAACTGTACGGGTTACACAGCATCATAAAAGCAATGTAATGCTATGCGACCCCTGCAGTGCTGGGAGTTCAGGAAGGGTGCTGTGCTGCGACTCCAGAGAGTGACACTCGCTTATGTGAAACCAGCCCATTACAGATTTTGCACTGGGGCAGATCTGTGTCAACGTCTGCCTCTGTTGCCTGGCTCCTGCCCAGAGCACATAGTGGTTTTCAAAATGGTTGCCTTCGACTGATCCGTGTACATGAAAGAATGAATGGGGCCATGTATCGTGAGATTTTGAGTGCAAACCTCCTTCCATCAGCAAGGACATTGAAGATGAAACGTGGCTGGGTCTTTCAGCACGACAATGATCCCAAGCACACCGCCAGGGCAATGAAGGAGTGGCTTCGTAAGAAGCATTTCAAGGTCCTGGAGTGGCCTAGCCAGTCCCCAGATCTCAACCCCATAGAAAACCTTTGGAGGGAGTTGAAAGTCCGTGTTGCCCAGCGACAGCCCCAAAACATCAGTGCCCTAGAGGAGATCTGCATGGAGGAATGGGCCAACATACCAGCAACAGTGTTTGCCATCCTTGTGAAGACTTACAGAAAACATTTGACCTCTGTCATTGCCAACAAAGGATATATAACAAAGTATTGAGATAAACTTTTGTTATTGACCAAATACTTATTTTCCACCATAATTTGCAAATAAATTCTTTAAAAATCAGACAATGTGATTTTCTGGATTTGTTTTCTCATTTTGTCTCTCATAGTTGAGGTCTACTTATGATGTCATATACAGGCCTCTCTCATCTTTTTATGTGGGAGAACTTGCACAATTGGTGGCTGACTAAATACTTTTTTTCCCCACTGTATATTTCTGCAAGCAGAGGGCCCATCCCTGGAACATGAGAATATGGGGGAGGGCTTGTTGTTACTGCCGGTGTAAATGTATTCTAACCATGCACAGAATTTAAAAAGGGCCTAAAATGGCTAGCAAGTGTCCCCAAATTTATCATACCACAGAAGCAGTTTTGATAAGTTTGGCGTACAGGAGGACGGTTTGGTGGTGAATCTTTCAGCAGTAGTTTGCATTACCTTCAGTGGTGTACACACAACGCAGCACTTACTAGCCACAAAAGAGGTGCCCATTCTCCAATGGAAAGTCATGGGTGACATACAAGATTACAGCTCAATATTGTTGTTTGTCGGGGGTGGGGTGGGGGGGGGGTTCCTTTAAGAAACCTTGTAGGGCATACAAATATGGAAATATGCAGAAAGTACCAATAAATATTTTATGAGTAGTCTAAAAACGTCTTTGGCACGCCAATACTATAAACGCACTACTCATTACAACCCCATTTGCCAATCACTTTTCTGTAGTGGAGACAGCAAGTCAGCTGCTGGTTCTATACAAGGAAATGTATTAACCGGTTCAGAGCTGGGATATTTTGGCCCTTGAGAAACAGACACACTTTAACTGTCTTAGTGGATGCCAGTTTAATGACTTAGGTTGCGTTAACGTCAGTGCTATCATTTTCCATTCTTCTCCGTTGTAGGAGCAGAAGACTTTTTGATTGTTTTTGGGAGCTTAGGTGACTAAAAAATAGCTGTTTTGGCATAATTTTTATTAATTTTCTTACACCATTCATCTAATGGGATAGACCATGTGATATTTTTATAGAACCAGTCCGGCTATACCAAATATGTCTATTTTTAGCCACTTTTAAACGACTTAAATTGGGGAAAAGGGCACTTTTTTACATTAAAAAAAAAACGTTTATTTTAATTTTTTTATTTTACACTTGTGTCTCCCATAAAGTCATACAAGACCTCTGGGGGACATTAACCATCGCATGTTTTTTTTATTTTTGACTATTGATTTCTCCTATAACTGGGGCTGATATAGTAGCCCCAGTTACAGGGGGAATACACCCCCAGAGAGGATGTACAGCAGTATACAGCACTGTACAGCCTCAGTGCAGGGCTGACAGAGGTCTCAGGAAGACATGGCAGCTCCTGCAGTCTCCTGGCCCCGGCGGTCACATGACTACAGAACAGGAAGTGGCAATAGCGCTTCCAATCTATATACACAGAGCTCGTTCAGTACTGTGTATACAGCAATCTAGAAGACAGGGACACAGAGGAAAGGTCTCTGCCTTCTCTATTGGGAGCCCCCCACTCAGCAGCTGCACGATTAGCTGCGATCTCTGAATGGACGTTCCAGAATGTTCATACGAGGTAAATCCCGACCCCCAGGACGTTTATGCTCTATGGGCGGTCGGGAAGTGGATAAAGAGAATCTGTCAGCAGATTTATACCTATGAAACTTGCTGTTACATGTGCACTTGAAGACATCTTTGTTAGTCCCATGTTCATATGTGCCTGCATTACTGATAAAAATGTTTTAATGTATGCAAATGAGCCTCTAGGAGCAACAGGGGCGTTGTCGTTACACCTAGAGGCTCTGCTCACTCTCCAACTGTCGCACCCTCTGCACTTTGACAGGGCCAGGCAGTGAAAACGCCATCACGTCCGACCCTGTCAAAGTGAAGAGGGCGCGGCAGTTGCAGAGAGAGTGGAGCCTCTAGGTGTAACGACAACGCCCCCGTTGCTCTTAGAGGCTCATTTGCATGTATTAAAACATCATTTTTATCAGCAGTGCGGGCACATATAAACATGGGACCAACACAGATGCTTTTAGTTGCCAAGTGGACTTGTAACAGGTTAGCAAGTGTCATAGAATGCCCTTTAAGTGGTTAATAATATTTCCTTGAGAATCTCATCTATGTGACAATGACAAACATACTTTTCCATAGACTTTACAGGAAATCTATTAAAATAGCAATCCCCTAATATAAACGTGTAAAAATAAATCTTTTCAAACTGCCTTGAGTTGGCTTTTTAGACATGTCAGGTAGAAAAAGGCTCAGATATAACAAGAGACATATATTACATCGTAACGAAAATATACATTACCTCTTCTGTGTACTCCTTTGCGAGCGGAGCCCCAGCGGTAACCTGAAATGAAATAACACCGCTCTGTAAATGGACAGTTGGAGATATAGGGTTCAGATGAAATTTATCTATACAATGAAGAAGACTTCTAAGATGTGTTCCCTACAGACTCTAGTTTTGCTATGTGAAAGCAAATTGTAAAAAGTCCTCATAAAATGGTATAAAAACTAAGGATCATCCATAAGTGAAGTCTTGTATCAGGGACTTGCAGGTATGAAAGTTTTGAAAGGTTACTTCTTGGTCATGTTTTATTCTGTTGCTGACATTTTTGCTAAAGTAGTGTAACCATACTGGTTGTCACCTTTTTTAGACCTTCTCGGTTAATTCCACAGTTCAGTCTGTTGTGACCATGCGTAAGCAATAACTTTACCATGACAAAGTAGTAAATTCAACACTGACAACCAACATGACCTGCAAAAATGCAACCTTTGGCAATTGAATGCTCAGTACATGACTAGGGATTGCTAGGCAGAGAATTTCTGCCCTGCAGCCTCCAGTCATGTACTGCGCATGCGCCAAACTTGCTGCCACAAGACTTTAGGGCCAGGCGCAAGTACATCTTCACTGCCTGGCCAAGTCAAAGTGGTAGGGGCGTGGCCTGGAATGAAAAGGAGTGGAGCCTCGGATGCAACAAACACCCTTGTTGCACCCACAGGCTCTTTTGCATAAAATGAAAATTCTGATTTCTGCACAATGGGCACAGATCGAAACAGGACCAAGACCACTTGAATGTTATGACAAGCATGTATCTAGCATTGCCAGTGAATTTATAATGAGGTACCTGGTGTAATGCATTGGCTGTAAGTGTATTACCAGTGTAAATACACTTACAGCATTCCTGCCTGTGAGATCCAGGGGGCTGGATCTCACAGGCTGTCATGGAAGGCAGCCACAATGCCTAAAGGCGGCACTGGGCTGCCATCCAAGCCATCGGGTCCCCGTCACAGTAGCGTGTGGACCCGATGGACAGACGGACCAGTCAGGATACCGCACGTGCTGCAGTCAGCGCTGACGACGGCAGTGCAAGGGTTAATGCGTCGGCATTGGTGTTCTTACCCATGTCCGCGCATACAGCAGAAGTCCGGCTACCATTGACTGCCGGACCCCCGCAGCCGATTTGTGATCCTAAACATGTGGTCCTACCCAAAAGACCCAATATAGCTAGTCATAAAGGGGGAGGTCAAAGGCTCTACAACTTGTTAATGCGCTTACTGTTTCATTTCCCCGTTATTCCCTTTCACTGCCTGTAAGAATAGCTATTGTGACCGTCTTACATTCAGAGGATAGAAAGCATTTATGCTTGCATAGTTACTGGGTTTGCCACGATTAATGTACATTAATAGGAGGAAAGGCTAGTTTTTGAGATCTCCTGCGCTGTTGGAGGATAAGACCACTTTACGACCAGGCGCAGATCTCATCACAATTATTATGCGCACCTCCGGCTGTCCATGTGCCAGGGTGAAATTTAAGGCAGGTCTGAGCTACCATAGATTTGTCATCATTTGCACCTGAAAACAGGCGCAAAGGAAGATAAATGTGGCAAACACACTGGCCACACCCAATGCCCGCCATTGTCACACCCCTTTTCAGACAATGGCAAGGATGGCGCAGAAATGCCATGAAAATGAAATTCAAAAAGTTGCAAATACACTTTTAAATTTTCCAACCACTTTTCTGGCACAGGGAGTTTAAAAATCTCCCCCTATGTTTTTAGAAACTCACATTGGGACCTCCTCCGTGCATCTTCAAAGCTCTAATGGTCGCAACAAGCACGACCACATTGGGAACCAAGCCAGAGTATCTGCACTTAATGTTAAAAAACTTCTCCATGCCGATGTCCGCTCCAAAACCAGCTTCTGTCACTAGAGGAAAAAAAGAAGCACAATTAAAGTTATTTCCATTATTCTGCCATTTTACATTATACTTAAAATCTTTTGGAATGATTTCCAGCTCCCCAGTCCCACATTTCAGCTCCATCACTGTCAGTTTCCCATCAGGACAACCCATTTAGCAAAGGTAGCTTTTTATGGCGACTGGCTGATTCTCATGGGTCTAGTCGCTGGAAGAACAGACAACATAAAAAACTGCCCACATTTACACCTTTCCGCTATGTGCCTTTCACTTCACAGCAAGAGAGGATTTTTCCAGTAGCTTTATACTCCAGCTAATAAAGGTTGCTGGGCAGGTGTCGCACCTCTATCACATAACATACAGTCATGGCCAAAAGTTTTGAGAATGATACAAATATTAATTTTTACAAAGTCTACTGCTTCAGTTTTTATAATGGCAATTTGCATATACTCCAGAATGTTATAAAGAGTGATCAGCTTAACAGCAATTACTTGCAAAGTCAATATTTGCCTAGAAAATGAACTTTATCCCCCAAAACACATTTCAACATCATTGCAGCCCTGCCTTAAAAGGACCAGCTAACATTGTTTCAGTGATTGCTCCATTAACACAGGTGTGGGTGTTGATGAGGACAGGGCTGGAGATCAATCTGTCATGATTAAGTAAGAATGACACCACTGGACACTTTAAAAGGAGGCTGGTGCTTGGCATCATTGTTTCTCTTCTGTTAACCATGGTTATCTCTAAAGAAACACGTGCAGTCATCATTCACTGCACAAAAATGGCCTAACAGGGAAGAGTATCGCAGCTAGAAAGATTGCACCTCAGTCAACAATCTATCGCATCATCAAGAACTTCAAGGAGAGAGGTTCCATTGTTGCCAAAAAATGCTCCAGGGCGCCCAAGAAAGACCAGCAAGCACCAGGACCGTCTCTTAAAAGTGTTTCAGCTGCGGGATCGGGCTACCAGCAGTGCAGAGCTTGCTCAGGAATGGCAGCAGGCAGGTGTGAGTGCATCTGCATGCACTGTGAGGCGGAGACTCTTGGAGCAAGGCCTGGTCTCAAGGAGGGCAGCAAAGAAGCCACTTCTCTCCAGAAAAAACATCAGGGACAGACTGATATTCTGCAAAAGGTACAGGGAGTGGTCTGCTGAGGACTGCGGTAAAGTCATTTACTCTGATGAATCCCCTTTTCGATTGTTTGGGACATCTGGAAAACAGCTTATTCGGAGAAGACGAGGTGAGCGCTACCACCAGTCCTGTCTCATGCCAACTGTAAAGCATCCTGAAACCATTCATGTGAGGGGTTGCTTCTCAGCCAAGGGAATCGTCTCTCTCACAGTCTTGCCTAAAAACACAGCCATGAATAAAGAATGGTACCAGAATGTCCTCCGAGAGCAACTTCTCCCAACCGTCCAAGAGCAGTTTGGCGATCAACAATGCCTTTTCCAGCATGATGGAGCACCTTGCCATAAAGCAAAGGTGATAACTAAATGGCTCAGGGAACAAAACAGAGATTTTGGGTCCATGGCCTGGAAACTCCCCAGATCTTAATCCCATTGAGAACTTGTGGTCAATCATCAAGAGACGGGTGGACAAACAAAAACCTACAAATTCTGACAAAATGCAAGCATTGATTGTGCAAGAATGGACTGCTATCAGTCAGGATTTGGTCCAGAAGTTGATCGAGAGCATGCCAGGGAGAATTGCAGAGGTCCTGAAGAAGAAGGGTCAAGACTGCAAATATTGACTTGCTGCATTAACTCATTCTAACTGTTAATATAAGCTTTTGTTACTCATAATATGATCGCAATTATATTTCTGTATGTGATAAAAACATCTGACAAACACACATAAAAACCAGAGGGCAGCAGATCATGTGAAAATATAATATTTGTGTCATTCTCAAAACTTTTGGCCATGACTGTACAC
Organism: Rhinella marina; assembly: GCA_900303285.1. Classification (NCBI taxonomy): domain Eukaryota; kingdom Metazoa; phylum Chordata; class Amphibia; order Anura; family Bufonidae; genus Rhinella; species Rhinella marina. The sequence continues at coordinate 401,539 of ONZH01012348.1, read as the reverse complement.
TTAAAGGGGTTCTCTGGGAATTAAGAAAATGAAAATACTTAAATATCACTTTATTATAAATATACTCCCAAATACCTTTCATTAGTTATAATGCCTTGTTTTGTCTGAGGAGCAATCAGCCAAAATAAAATGGCCGCCATCCTATTTGTACAAGCAACACCTGTCCTGATCACACAGGAGGACAAGTTACTTCACAACACTGAGCTAAAGAGCTGCCTCATCCTCCTCTCTGCTCTGCTTGTCAGGGATTATGATCATGAATACAGATAAGATCTTCAGCTAACTATGTAGGAAAGGAGCTCATGAGGAGAGATGAAGTACAGAGAGGGGGTCTCCATTACCACAGCCCCACATTTACCACATCTTGTCCGGTCTGTCCTCTCTGTACTTTACGTCTACTCATAAGCTCCATTCCCACATAGATTCAGCTAAAGAGCTTAATCAGCTGTATTCAGGATCATAATCCCTGACAAGTAAGAGAGGAGGCTGAGACAGCTCTTTAGTTCAGTGTTCTGAAGTAACTTGTCCTGCTGTGTGATTAGGACAGGTTTTGCATGTACAAATACGATGGTGGCCATTTCATTTGGCCTGATTGCTCCTTTAGACAAAACGAGCCATTATAACTAATAAAAGGTAATTGGGACTATATTTATAATAAAGTAATATTTAAGTATTTTCATTCTCTTAACTGATGGAGAACTCCTTTATGTCTACAAGAAAATTATACATTCAACCAGTTAAAACATGATAAACTTCCAGTTTAGAATTAGAATATCATGAAGGACATAACTGACTTAAAACGTATGTCCCACCACAACGTATGTGTTCACTGATTCACCGATAGGTGATATGTATGTGATCTGTAGGGGTCTCACCATTGGGGCCAACCATTCCACAAATCATGAAAATGGGCAGGGGCAGATTGGGAACTTAAAGTGGCCCTGGAAAAAATACCAAAAGTTGCCCCATTTTGTAGTTGGGTCCAAATTTATAGAAGGCAGGGCCAGCAATACCATATTATGACACATTATACCACCCAACAGAGCCAAATACCACAGTCCATCACAAAATACTACCAGCAGCACAAAATACATCGCCAGGCGGAGGGCCCAGTTGGCCCCCTGGGCATCGGCCCACCGGGAAATTTCCCTGTAAGGTCTATGGCCAATCCGCCCCTGAAAATGGGGTCCACGAGTCCCTGGAATGACTCAAGCAGCCATCCCACATTCAACCCTAAGGGACCGACAAACAGAAGGTAAATACAGAGCTCAGCTATCAACATCAAAAGACGAATGGAGCAGTAGTGTGCATACATAACTACCACTACATTTACTCCAGGTACCCCATGTTTGTGAGTGGTGGGGGTGGTGGAACAATCATGTTCATTCATTTCTTATTCTCATTTTTTATGATACAGGCAGTTAGTATTTGATCATGGGTCTAATACACTGTTCTGACATCATGACGTGAGTACAGTACAAAAGACCCACCAACTTACTATGATGCAGTAAGTTCGGGTCAGGGAAGCCGAGATTTGGCCGACACAGACCATTTTTCCCGGACCAATCACGGTAGTATGAATCAGCCCTATCCCTTTAATTTTAGACCTAAAACTAATTCATACTGATAATGGTAGGGATTGCACAACCCACTGTCAACGTATGAGTCATATCAGCACAGGAAACCATTTCCCAGACAAATATTTTAAAATTATGACGGCCCTTCAGTTATAGAAAACCTGACAAGGACCGGTCCAAGAATGTCAAAGTGTGACGCTGGATGAGAGGAAGGAAACAGGATACAGTTCTAAAGCTGCAAGGATGAAGGCAACACACTATATAGGAAATGAAGCAGAGGACAAATAAGAAGAAAACAATGCGGGGAGCCAAGATCCTCCATATGGAAACTTGCCTATGATCATACACACACACACCACACTCACTTCTATATTATTTCCTCTTTCCAAATTCAAGTGCCAAGGAAAATATCAACAAATGCCGCCCCCGTGAGACATCTGAGGGTTCAATAAAGTGTTACTTCACTAATTACTAGATTAAGGAAACCATTAAAAGGGCTATCACGAAAATCCATTAGGTTAAACACACTGCGTGCCACATTCGGTAAAGGTTTACACAAATACCAGGCCGTGGAGGAATTTAGAACAGAATGGAGAAGAATGTAAAACAGGAAACCATTTAAACAAATTACAGAAAATTGGGCTCAATCAAATGGCACGTATTATGCAGTGAATATATAAAGGCTGGGGCGGCCCCAACATATTGCTGACCCGATTCTCCTTCTTTTTGTCACCTCAGCACTGTACGCCAGATCTATTTCCAGCATCACCAATTATCTTCCTTGCATTAAAAAAAAATGTTGGAAAATCTCTGTACAAAGAACTTTCAACCATTAGAATGATTCCACCATTCTCAATTCTTGCCCAATATGGTTGAAGAACTGGACCAGAATACCCCTGCCCCCCCCATCTGAATCCATAATCCATAAATACAGAAACCAACAACTGTATACTAGGAGAGTGAGGCATGATTTTCCACTGTGCCATAATAAAAAATACACCATATTTAATGACACATGTCAAACCAATTTCTCCACTAAAGTCTGGTAACTAAATAATGAGAAAGACCTCCTGACTTCACAAAAACATTCTGACAGATACATCGATAGCATTAGTGATTATTAGCCTTTTGACTTTCTGCACATTATTTTTCGATACTTATTATGTGATGGCAAGTTAGATTAATGGAATGTTTATACATTTATGCCTAGTGCAGCTCCTCGTGGGTTGAGATTCCTGAGCCATGCTCCGCCTCCTCCACTATCCATGACAATGTGTTTCTGTTGGAGAGTTCCTTAACGTAGGCTAGAAATCAACAAAGTTTTTTTCTGTGATTAAATTCAGTATGTGCGTTTTTTCCCATCCAGATGCCATGTATTTTTCAGACAAAAAAAAAGTGAACACCACCTCTCCACATCTCATAGCAACTTATTTCCCTTAGTTTAAACGCAAGTCCCATTTACTTCCATGGAGCCAGGACTGCGTGAAAAACGCACAATACAGAACATGCTGTGATTTTTCCTGAACACAAAGATGATGCACAAAAAACAATGCTCATGTACACAGACGTATCAGGAGTCAGGAATCAGTCCAGATGCTATGCATTCACTACATGCATGGCGTCTGGAAGGAAAACTCGCTCGTGTGAATGAGGCCTAAGTCTTACAGAACTACTTGTTTAGAAAGGCATTAAAATACAGAAAAAAAAACAAAAAACACCATTTGTGTTCATATAGCTTAAGGCTACCTGCACACAGGTGCAGCACTACAAACACAATTTCTGAATGGATTTTCAGTATATTTCTTCTGCACCAAAATCGCCATGTGTTACTAGCAGATTTTTTTTTGCGGCTTTTGATGCGAAGAGTGTAGATTTCAAAATCTGCTTGACAAGTCAATTTCCACATGGAAAAAATACAAAAAAAGGGTAAAAAAAAAAACGGTAGGTTTCCTGATTCAAAACCGCACATAATCCGCAACGTGTATAGGTAGCCTAAAGGCGTTTCCCTCAGAATAGGTCATCAATATCAGATTAGTGGGGTTCCAACAACCAGCACTCCCACTGATCAGCTGCTTTCAGCAGCTGCTGGCAAAAAATACAGTGGACAGAACTGGAAGCAGAAAGCTCACTCCACTGTGTGGTAGTTATGCTGGATTACTTCATAGCCCTGAACTGAATGGATGGCCTGAGCTGCAGTAACTGGCACAGCCCCTTGAATGGATTAGCTGCAGCCTGTGCTTATACAAACAATGAAAGGTGCATGGTATTTATGCGAGTGCTGGGACCCCTTCACAATGCTGACTGGCATGGGGGGGGGGGTTGGCGGGGGCAAACACCAAATTTGTGGATTACTTAAAATTCTATAGATGTTATATTTACTATACATATAGATATGAGGTTCTTAGAGCACATTTTGGTCAAATTTTGTAAGCCCATCAACAACAACAAGGTGACCCCACACAGATGGGTCCCTACAACAAACAGATTGACTATTACCTTCATAAAATGAACTGCGGGAAATAAGGAACAATCATTTGTCATCTATACTGCAGTTAAAAGTATCATTGGAGGTGTGCATATGTGCAAGACAGCCCATTAAATGGGGTCGCCTATGGGATAACACTGGGGTCCTAGGTTCGAATCCGACCAAGGACAACATCTGCATGGAGTTTGTATGTTCTCCGTGGGTTTCCTCCCACACTCTAAAGCAGGGGTTCCCAAACCACGGCCATTTAGCCGCCCCCGCCGCACTTCTGTCTTTTCCTGGCGGATAAAATAAAAAAACTCTCTTACCTCTCCTGTGTCTTCTCTGCCCGCGCTGCACTGTCCTGACCACGTACAGCGTCAGGACGTAGTGCGTGCACTCTGACCTGGCGCTGCACGCAGTCAGGTGACAGTGCAGTCCGGGAAGAGAAGACAGTAGCGCCGGAGCGGAGCCGCAGCGCAGGAGAGGTAAGAGTTTTTTTTATTTTATTCTGATGGGGGCACAGTGGGCTGATCTGAGGTCTGATGGGGGGACAGTGGGCTGATCTGAGGTCTGATGGGGGCACACTGGGCTGATCTGAGGTCTGATGGGGGCACACTGGGCTGATCTGAGGTCTGATGGGGGCACACTGGGCTGACCTGAGGTCTGATGGGGGCACACTGGGCTGACCTGAGGTCTGATGGGGGCACACTGGGCTGACCTGAGGTCTGATGGGGGCACACTGGGCTGACCTGAGGTCTGATGGGGGCACACTGGGCTGACCTGAGGTCTGATGGGGGCACACTGGGCTGACCTGAGGTCTGATGGGGGCACACTGGGCTGACCTGAGGTCTGATGGGGGCACACTGGGCTGACCTGAGGTCTGATGGGGGCACAGTGGGCTGACCTGAGGTCTGATGGGGGCACAGTGGGCTGACCTGAGGTCTGATGGGGGCACAGTGGGCTGACCTGAGGTCTGATGGGGGCACAGTGGGCTGACCTGAGGTCTGATGGGGGCACAGTGGCCTGACCTGAGGTCTGATGGGGGCACAGTGGCCTGACCTGAGGTCTGATGGGGGCACAGTGGCCTGACCTGAGGTCTGATGGGGGCACAGTGGCCTGACCTGAGGTCTGATGGGGGCACAGTGGCCTGATCTGAGGTCTGATGGGGGCACAGTGGCCTGACCTGAGGTCTGATGGGGGCACAGTGGGCTGATCTGAGCTCTGATGGGGGCACAGTGGGCTGATCTGAGCTCTGATGGGGGCACAGTGGGCTGATCTGAGGTCTGATGGGGGCACAGTGGGCTGATCTGAGGTCTGATGGGGGCACAGTGGGCTGATCTGAGGTCTGATGGGGGCACAGTGGGCTGATCTGAGGTCTGATGGGGGCACAGTGGGCTGATCTGAGGTCTGATGGGGGCACAGTGGGCTGATCTGAGGTCTGATGGGGGCACAATGTTTGTTTTTTTACTTCACAATAAGATATGTGCAGTGTGCCTAGGGATTTGTTCATAGTTTTTTTTTTTTTTTTTGTTTTTTTTTTTATAGTCCGGCCCTCCAACGGGCTGAGGGACAGTGAACTGGCCCCTGTGTAAAAAGTTTGGGGACCCCTGCTCTAAAGACATACTGATAGGGAGCTTAGATTGTGAGCTCCATGGGGGACAGCTGGATGCTAATGTCTGTAAAGTGCTGCGGAATATAGTGGTGCTATATAAGTGCATAAAATAAAAATAAATTTAAATGAACATAACTCCCTTCAGTGGTCCCCACCAATGCCATTCTGGTCTTAGCACACAGGAAACGTACATTAGACAGAAGAACATGGCACTGTCAAATCTGAGGTGCTGAAGAGACTCCAAACCTAGGTTTACATGTAGTAAAAATGTAGAGTGCAGAGTGATCTTTACTACCCGACACATAGTACTGTATCCAGCGACTCAATAAGTGGGTATATCTTCTACCATTTACTGCGTGTAGAGACCAATCCAGAAAGCACTGGGAAGCCAGTAATTGTTAAAACAGCAGTGATGGGAATTGCTAAGGGGAGTTATGCTTTTTTTAAATTTCTTACACTATTTTTCCCCTTTTTGTAAAAAAATTTATGCCACCATAGAGCACTTTAAAGGGAACCTGTCATCTCCGAAACACCCCTTGAACTAGAGTAAGCGTTGTATAGTGTAAGTGATGCTGAATCCGAATATGTACGTTTTATCTTCATACTCACTTCCATTCCTATGCTGTGCTCCCACAAACCGGCAGTAAAATGCACTCAGTGGACTCTGGTGCTCACTCACATAATGGAGAGGACTCAAACAAGAGTCCAGTGAGTGCATTTTACTGCAGGTTCGTGGGAGCACAGCGTCAGAATGTAAGTGAGTATGAAGATAAAGCTTACATATTCGGATTCAGCATCACTTACACTATACACCACTTACTCTAGTTCAGGGGGGGTTCCGAGATGACAGGTTCCCTTTAACAACTAGTAATTGTATGTACCGACAATATGCAAGTGACTTTGCTGCCAGTCTGTATTTTAGGCAAATTAATTCTTAAAAAATAACCTGTAAAGACTAATTTTTGTAATAGTAAAGTGTCACAATGGTAAATATTAGCAGAAGTTTGATTAATAAAGTAGGATAACTTATTGAGGCACAGGCTACACAGTTTAACTTTCCAGAACTCTCTTCAGGAATTACTATGTCCTAATATGGCGTCTGAGGCGAGTCCATCAAGATTTTGTACACAGTCGAGATTTCACCAGTGTTGTGTCAACTCCACAGCCCAAACCAAGGTCAATTTCATTATCACAAATCATTGTGGAGAACATTTACTTGTCTTGCTCCCATAATTTAGTGATAGACCCGGATCAGCTCCAGGATACCGGGCTCTAGTGAACAATGCAAAGGGAAATGGAAAGTGCGGACTGCTCTTTGCCACTCACTCTCTGCATGTAAACAATGTGCAGCTGGACATTTGCAAAGTCAGGAAAGAAGCGCTCAGAAACTCGTGGAAGATGGTGAACTCTGGACTAGTTCATTTCCATTGGGATGATAATATGAGCATTATCATCTAACAGACATTTTTTTTTGTGTAGAAAAGTCCATTTAAATTCAGGCTTAAAAAAAAATTAAATAAAACAGTTATATAAAAATACCCCTAGCTGCTTTTGCCGTGGGAAGATGCAGCTGGCTGAATATTATGCCATGCAGCTCCCACTACAGCGTAAATGCTGGCTTGATTCAACCCAGGGGTTACGACCACCCTGCAATCCAGCAGCAGTGCCACTTGCTGAAGTGAGACAACCCCGTTAAAAGTATTGTCCAGTTGGGGAAAAAACATTTCCAAATGGACTGAACGGTAAAAATGCCAACAAAGGTAATATCTCATTCATCTTTCTATGTTCTGGTTCCAACACTTCCATGGTCCCCCACCGGTCTTCACTTACTGTGCCTAGGTCCATTCAAGTGAATAGGACTCAGCTGCAATACCAAACACAACTGCTGCTATCCAATGGACGGCGCTGTGCTTGGTAAGCTGTGAGGAGGCTGAGGCCCTCACTGGAGCTCAGGTTAGTGATGCGGCTTCCTCAAACAGCTGATCGACGGGGATGCCGGGAGTTGGACCACAGTCGATCTCATACTGATCACTTATCCTGATAGGCCATGAATATGAAAAGCTCTTAGAGCCTCTGATTCATACAGCATTCTCTTTACCATAAAAGAGAACAAGTCTTCAAACAGTAAGAATTCCTAATTTAGTAAATACCTAGCATACTTGCACGAGGCTTCGAGGACACTTGGGGAGGTAGCTTTTGAAAGTCAGAAGATGTTGTGACTTTGCGTGTTAAGTCTGCTTTCTTGAACATACTACAGTGCTTAACATGATAGAAACCAGAAACATGGCCACAAAGGTTGATGTCAAAGCTTGATTTTTGTTTTTAGGCGGTCATCTGGTGTTTGTCATACTAAAACATGGCAGTGTAGATGGGCAGACGCCCAATGTAAAGTCTAGATATTTCTAAGACATATGAAATACAGTGTAATTCGCCTGTACATTCCAGACATGCCGCACGCTAGGATTAAAACTACACTATTTGACAAAGGAAAATTTAGAAGGGTTTGTTGAGTTTATTTGCTCATTTTTGCACACTATCTACGGTACCCTTTACCTGGCAGCAAATCAAGGCTTTAAGATGGCAAAACACAAAGGAATTGTGGCAACGATAAGCATCTGATCATTGGTGGTGGTCCAACAGCTGGAATCTCCATCAAAAGGGGGTCCTGCTCCACAGAATGAATGGGGAGGCAGGTTAGGCATGCACGCTACCACTTCATTTATTAGCTGAGAACACAGGGGTTAATTTTCTGCTGATCTCTTCCATTTTCAGCTAGTGGCTGACTGGGGGGGGGGGGGGGGGGCAAATATTTTGGTCCTATGGCTTCCCACTATGCAGAATCTGCAAATTGTCTCACAGCCATATACAGGATAGTCAGTAAGAAGAGTGGAGATATCGCTGAGCTCCTGGGAAACATAGAAGATTATATATAGTTCTCCGTTTTAACTGCAATATGAGGCAATACAGGATCAAAGGAAAGAGGATATTAAAGGGCACCTGTCGGCAGATTTGTACCTGTGAAACTGGCTGACCTGTTACATGTGCGCTTGGCAGCTGAAGGCGTCTCTGTTGGTCCAAAGTTAATATGTGCTCGCATTGCTGAGAAAAATTATGTTTTAATATATGCAAAAGAGCCTCGCTACAAATCTGCTGACAGATGTCCTTTAAGGGAGGAAGAGCTGGAATATTTTATGCATTTCTGGAGTTTATTGCTCCTTTAAGGTGTGTCCTACTCAATGAACTGAGTCTAAGGCACTAAATCTGCTCCTCAGGCTCCTAAGATGCTAATCTGATACTGTATATGTTCCAACCCTATTATTAGTACAACATCCATAAGAGCCACAATGATGCTTTTTTTTTTTTTTAATATAAAATAATATTGAAATGGTCAAATAAGAAAACCTTAGGCTTAACAGACCATGGAAAAACACAAGGTTGATAATCACATCCAGATGACCTCAGAAGGAATGAAAATCTCATGACACGTCTGAAGATTCATGCTACTGGTATAATTGGCCGTGGCAGGATGACCACAGATAACACTGTTAAAAAGTATGAATAATAAAATCTGACTTTCATTATATCTTGACATTTAACCCCTCTGGAACATTCTCACATGAATTTCTGTTTGCTGCACAGCAACGTGGGCAATTTTATCAAGTCTGCAGTCATTTGTATTGCTTATTTTGACAGGTTGGAAATTGCAAAAATGCTGACCGGGGTATTTTTCTTTGTCACAGAGCTCCCAAAAATAGAGTAACATACACTAAAGGATAGGATCACACCCACAGTATATATACACAAACATAAATCATATATATAGCAATAAAGTATCATTTTTCATACTATTAGACACACTTTTTCATCCTGGAAACTGTGCCGCCGTCTTCTGGCGTCATCTAATAGTCTGAAGGTGGGCATTAGAAGCAGGAGACTCTGAGCTCCGTTACTGACAGGTCCTGGCAGTGAAGTTACGACGACACAGCGTGTACTGTGCTCAGTGTTCATAATCTATGGGTTATCTGCTCACTGTCATATCTTAAACAATTTCTGTAAAGTGTGACTGTTCAATGTGCAAACATTGGTACACATAACGTAAATGGGTGCAGTGTCTGCCCTGCCAGGACCTTTGTAGCCATGCACCCTATCATGCTGCGCATGGAACAGATCTATCCCAGTTAACTGCAGTCTCCTACTTCTGTTTCTGACAGGGTAAGGTCAGGCTACAAGGCTGTCCCTAATGATGATGGTGCTCTGTGGCTGGCATAGTCTAGGGGCACTGTAGCTGGTAATGCGATGAGACACTGTGGCTGGCATAGTCTAGGGGCACTGTAGCTGGTAATGCGATGAGACACTGTAGCTGGAAACGGGGTCTGACGCTGTGGCTGGCATAGTCAGGGAGCACTGTAGCTGGAAATAGAGTGAGGCTCTGTGGCTGGCAAGGTTATAAAAGGTTAAAAATTGTATTTTCGATTTTATATGCTTCTATTTGCATATTATGGTCCAGTGCGTCTGATAGTCTGAAAAATAGGGTAATTGAAAAAAAAATAAAAAAATTATAGTAGTAGATTTTATTGTCTCCCCAAAGGTTCTTTAAAGAGCATCTGCCACCATTATCAACCCTATTAAACCAGGCATAATGCCTGGTAGGGTTGATCATAGCGATCAAAATGAGCCCTCTTTGCATGCGGTATTACCGATGCACAGAAACTCTTATTTTCAGTTATGTGGAAATGAGCTGCTCAGAGCACTGAGGGGCTGGCCTAGTCCATCAGAGAAGTGCTTCACCTCCACCTCTTCCCTATTGCCATTCCTCGTCCCAGTGAGATTGACAGGGCCAGACATCCTCACTGCCCGGATGCCTGGCAGTGAAATCTCGCTCACTCATCGGTGCAGTGAAGATCTCTTGCGGTTGTGCCCACTCAGATCTTCACTGCATTTGCGCCGATGGTACTGCTGCTGATCAGCAGGGTTCTAACAACCTGAACCCCCACCAATCAGCTGACCGGCAACAGCCCGGCCCTGGGAACAGGCAGATCCATCTACTTTGTAGGGGGCTAAACAGCTCTGCAGTGACAAGCTCAGTCCAGAACAAAGTGGACGGAGATATTAGCTTCTAGCGGTGGAGCCATTACTGAACAACTGATTGACCAGTGTCAGACTGATCAGCTTGTGATGGCCTATTATAAAGAAAGTCCATCACTTATTAAAGGGTTGTCAATAAAGATAGGTGCATCAGATCAACAATGCCTTAAGATCATTGTGTCAACAAGCAAACATGGGGATTCATAGCAAATACTGGACTGGGGCACTGGTCCATCAGGACGTGATAGACTTCTTATCATTTTGGTTGTGCCTCATCTTTCTTTCAGGGTCTCCAAGTGATAAGTATTCACTTTTCACACTCTCTCACTTCAAGTCATCTTCAGTGAGTGAAGATGAACACTCTAAAGATACATACACAAGGTAGAAGTTGTTGATGGTTAAACATCAGTTGAACAAACATGTGGTGAAGGATTGGCCGTGTGTGCAAAACATACTCATTTTAGTCCATATTGGCAGTTACAGTTGCTCAAACTGACCATACATGTTCAATGAAACTGGGTGATGGACATACGATCTTTACATGAAAGTTCTTTTGAAGAAAGATCCTTCATTCCCAAAAGATCTTTTGTTGAACAAAAGATCTTACATCAGACTATGGGACGAAAGTTTAAAACATGGCCAACTGCTTTTCAGACAATGATTGTCAATGGTGGGCTAAAATGATCGTTCGTTGTTAAATTTCACTTGATGAATGATCACTTTGGTTCAAATGATCTGTTTTGATCAACTATAAACTAAGGCTTTATACACCCGATCATGAAGAAAAAAATGGCAGTTAAAAACTAATACTTTTTCACAGATGCATTTCTTGACTTGTAAAGGTCCAATTTTTCTGATGGCCTGTATTCACAGTCTAGTACTAAAACTGACGTGTGAATGCGCCCATAAACTGTAATTCTGAAAACAGACGGGTGACCACTGTTAAAAAAAATGCCAGTCACATATCCAATTTTCACCTTTAGGTTTCTGGGTTATGCTGGCTAATATGTCTTCCACACTGGTAAAAATACTTATGTTTCAAGATATGATAGGTAAGAATAAAACCCCCAAGACAAGTATAGGCCACCAATGTCTGGCATCCAGCACCCTCAACCAATCGGAGGTACGGTTCCGTACCGTACATGCATCCATGATTAATACTGTGGTTCAGCCCCATTAGAAATCTGAAGAATTAACAGAACATACATAATCTGTAACTAAATATTGAATGCTGCTCTGTTCTGTGAACTTTGTGTGACTTTCTTTGTATATGTAATAACATCCAAGCAAGACCATACTTGCTTTAGATAGAAATCACATTGATACCTTGCAAATAAATTCCACATGTTTGGTAGAATAGCTATTACTTGAGAATGGTATGAATAACAATACTAATACAACAGGGAAATCATGAAGACGTTTTAGCAAGGTAAACAAATAATAAAAAGGCTAATTTCCTTTCATAAAATAATGAAGTAAACGGTACAATGGACCCCGTGTATGAAAAATGAAGAAATGAACATAAAGTTCAAGCAAAATGGTCAAGCAGAGACATCATCCATACACAGAGGTGAGCTAACCGTTTCAGCTGGTTCAGGTTTTAATGGTTTGTGCAGTGGGTTGCAATATGCAGGCCAATGGGGCGCACTGAGTGAACCGATAACCCAGGTTTACAGTGATAGTCTCATTAGGGCAAAAGCGACTAAGCTCTGCCGGACCTGCTGTATGACACTGTCGCCAAGTAGTACTACAATTCCCCTAAAACAGGTGCTTCCTCCCATGAAACCAGCCACCAGGTCTTACTCCTGGAACCACAGGTGAGCAAGTTATTTTAAATTACCGTATTTTTCGCCACATAAGACGCACTTTTTCCCCCCCAAAAAGGGGTGTCTTATGGGGTGAATGCTAATGAGCGCTTCCATTATGGAAGCGCTCATTAGCAACGGAGGACCAGGAAGTGGTGAAGGCTCTGTACTTACCGCTTATTGGTCCTCCGTTTGGCTGTGGTGTGCACATCGTGAGGGCGCTCTGTGACCTCATGATGTGCGCTCCGGGTCACAGCACAGCTGCAGCAGGAAGAAGATGACAGAGCGCGGGCGGAGGAGTGGCGGCGTCCAGGATCAGGAGAGGCAAGTGGCTTTTTTTATTTTAACTGAGGCATAATGGGGGCTGAATACAGGCATAATAACATATGGGGGCTGAATACAGGCATGGGGACTCGCATGGGGGTTGATATTGCGGTTCAAGTGAGGCATGGTGCTGATATGGGGGCAAATTACAGATATGGAGGCTAATTACAGACATGGGGGCTAATTACAGACATGGGGGCTCATATGGGAGCTGATGAGAGGCATGGGGCTCTTATCTGAGGTCTGATTGGGGGTTATTCACATTGGGGTCTGTGCTGAGGTCTGATTGGGGGTCTAATTGCAGCTGTGGCCACAAATATGTCAAGACTACTGTTTAAGAGCAGCCACAATGACTTCTATTGGAGAGTTATCTAGGCATGCCCTGTGCAGAGGTCAGGAGGAAGCATCTTCTGCGAATAGTGGATTCAGTTATCTATACAGCGGTAGAATCTGTCATTGAAATTCTGCCTGTGATACTACAATAGCTACTGAAAAGTTTCAACATATCATCAGGCCTAATGTGTAACAGTATGAAAAGTGCACAATTTTAGATTTTTTTTTTATATTTATAGATAGTGACATGGAAAATTAAAACAAACAAAAATTCGAAAAATATGTTCAACACCATTATTTAAACAGTAGGTCATTTTCTGATGACACATCCCCTTTAAGAATCACTGTAATGCATTCTACGCACTAACAAAACTAGAAAAACAATTTGCTCATCTGTAATCCAAAACAGCAGAAACAAAATTACATGAAATCCTCAAGTCTACAGAAGTAGTAAGTGGGAGATGATTTAGTGCCAGAAATGGGATTCTGTGAGGGCAAAATAGAGGGAAAAACAAAGTCGGACAGCGACAGGAATGAAAACCCCCACATACACAAAACATGGGGGCAGAGTTCTCATGGGGAAAGTTTTAAAGCAAGACTGTTGATGTAATTTGTGACAAATTTATAAAATGTTGCACGATTCTTGATAAATGTGGTGCATCCGTAAAGTCTCTGCGCCAAAGTGTAATAAACACAACCTTTTACACTTGTCATTTTGCAGCGGTCTGTGTAATGTGTCTGCTAAAATCTAGTCTAAAATATGGTGCATTTTAGCGCATTTAGGGGTTTCACATCACATAGACCAATGCAAATTGTACGTGGGAGGAATGATTGCTACCACAGTCAGTACTCCCTGGTTCAGTTCTACTCATCAGCAGCACATTCCTGATTACACAGGGAGATGTGATGCCTGATAACTGTACATCGTTCATCCTGATGAAGGATGCCAATGATCTCACAAACAATCGCGTGCTCATTTATGGGCTGATCAGCGGTACAATTCTGAACACTTTTGTCTTCAGATATTACTTCACTTTCAACACCACCCCTTCACTGGCGTAAAGTTACAACAATTTCTTTAACTTTTTACTTCCCAGTTCATAAATCTCGCTTAAATCGGCTCAAAAAGCTAACCACACCCACTTTCTCAAACTGGAGTGAAAGGTGTGGAGCCCCCCTGAAATGGAGGGAGTGGCTAGTTGGAAAAGCACAACGTCACTACATTCACTTCTATGGACCTGCCAGAGATAGCTGAGCGCTGTACTCCAGCACTCCCATAGAGACAGCCATCTCCTATCCTGTGGATAACTTGTTATAACCAGAATACTCCTTTAATTAAAAATAAATAAATAAAATTGGCTGGCAGTGGTCGCATGCATGTATATGGCATGACCATATTTCCGTCCAGCAGGGACGTGCATGCAGCTGTATTTGTCCAGCCGTTTCTCAGCATATTGATCACTGCTGGAGCCCATTACAGTTAAGGGACTAGCAATGCCGGATCTGGCAGGCTGTTCCTGGCTGGAACAGTAGACGCAAGTGCAATGGTATACATAGAAAAGTAAAGGCCCCATAGCAAGGATCAAACCAGGACCCCCACACAGGACAGAAGGGGTTCTGCCTAAACCCTTTTCAATGACCCTTGGGCCATTTTTTCACTGCCTCATTTGTTAAAAGTTGTTACTTTAGAGGGTAGAGTCCTGACCGCCTTTTCACCTCCAGTAGAAGAGGAGATAATCCCAACTAAGACTGGGCCCCCTCTTGCCCTGAGCCCCACAGCAGTCACATTGTATGTCGTATGGTATTTACACCCCTGGACAAGTGTGAAACAAGCATCACTTATGCCTTTGTGGCTATATGATTCAGCGCTCTACAGCCATGTTCCCAGAGCTGATGCAAACTCTACCTACAGGGAGCAAAGGCTCCAGTTGCTGAAAATAGGGACAGATAACCTGACAAGGTCCACAGTTTTGGAATGTGAGGTTCAGAGAGCAGACAATGAGCGGATGATGAACGTTCATGCATTTTGGTCCTTAACCATACAGCATGGAGAACTTTAATTTTTAAGTGTAGGATATTCACCATGGCTATACTGTATAATTCAGAAATGTGAGAACAGACTTTCTAGATTGTAGGGAAGCTTTCAAGACAGTTTAAAGTGGTCAATAAACCTCTGGGTAGAGATTTACAATATACAGAATTGTATTGTTGCGATAGTGATAGACACAGCAGAATGAAAACAGGAAAGAAAAAATTTAAAGTGTAGGAAGTCACCATGTGTGGGAGATTTCCTTCACTGATGTTTGGAGACGTGGGTGCCTACGTAAAGAGATAAGTAGTTTGGAGTTTCGCCAGATATCATGGTACATGTAGACAACGGATAGACTTAAAAATAAGAATCTTAGCAAACAAAATATGGAGATGTTGGAATCTATATACAAGATAAACAAAAGACAACCTGAAACACCTTAAACCTAAAACCCATAAACAAAAACCAGTCAGTCATACACCTACAATAGGGGGAGGAGAAAGGCAACGCCAGACAACTCTCGGAGAACAGAAGGATTGGGAGTTGAAATTCAATGCATCTGATCCTTTTCTCTCTCAATATCATCTGTCTGGGGGAGCCAGGTGCTTCCAACAGACGATGTTCTGGTTCATCTATTACTCTAATCTTTATGAGGGCCCTTTACTATAAGGTCTATGCAGTACACAGGGAGGCAATGCAGACCAATGAGGAATGTGTAAATTCTTCATTTCCCCTGAGATGGAAGAAATGAACTCTTGCTTCCTACAAAGAATACGCCTAAATCATTGAAGGTCCACTAGAGTAGTTTATTGTTGGAGGACCATCAAAGGGGTTATGCGATGATCAGTACCGTACCTCCAATGAAGGCAGACTACGCAGCGTCACCCCCCAATTACGTTTAATACAAGCTCTGGTCTAGCTCCAGTCCTGAATAATCAGTGGAGAAAGCTAAAGGACCTGTGATTATGTCTTAGGTCCTGTACATCTAGTAAACGAACTGTACAGTGAATGGTGTAGTTTCCAGGTTAAAAGGTGCATCTTCCAGGTCCTGTGATGACATTACAGGTCCTTCAAGCCCAACAGCATTATGGAAGAACTGCATCATAAGCTCTCAATTAAGAGTAGAATGAAGTGAAAAAGGGATGTTCTCCCTTTTCTCTACATGTGCCGCCCCATTCCCTGGTTTTACTCATCTCACTCAAAGTACTGCATACAGTTACAGTCACCGCTACCTCATGTACCTGACAGTGACCATAATGTATAACTGACTACATATCTCTACACACTGCATTATACCTCTCACATCAGTACACTGCTCTTTCTCTCACTAGATATAAACACACACATACATACAGTGTATATCAGTTCCTTGCTATATATACTATATATCTGTACACACTGCATCTATCATACCTCATATCAGTACACTGCTGTATGTACTATATCGGTACACACTGCATCTATTATACTTCTTACTATCAACAATTGATCTGTGACGTCACAACTATTTACCCACTCCATTCTACCAGAAGGCTCTCTCCCTCCAACTTCAGCCACACTACTCCTGTCCTGCAAATCCCAAACAGAGGGTAGACATTTAAATGGGGACAATGCTGCTTGCCAGTGGGGGAGGGGTTATCAGGGGAAAATAAGGCTGGGTATTTTTTTTACTTAATTTGGCACTAATGTTTTATTTATATGGTGAAGTTGGAGAGGTAATTTGGCAATGCACGCTGGTATCAGACGCTGTTGTGGAAGTATTTTGAGCTTCATCACGGCCATGGCATGTGTTCATGTTGGGGAAGGTAACATGTCCCTGACCACATGATTAGGAATTTGTGTGTTCCACTTTTATTGCCTTTCTTGTATTGATGGTGTACATAGGGTCATGACCAAGTAAAGGTAGGTTGCGCACCATTATTTTTATGCAATATCATATGTGGCTGGTGGGGTTTGTGGGACAGGACTGTTTAGTAATCCCAGTCCGGCCCTAATTGCACACAATATAACATGCAGTAGCAAGCAGAGTTCATGGAGCAAGGGGAGGACTTTTTGATAACATTTTATTACATGTTTTTGGGTAAGAGAAGCAATGAAAAAATGGCAAATTAGCCATTTTGACCCTTTTTTCTATTATGCCATTTTTATATTTTAATAGTACGGGCCTTTTCGGTCGTGGTGGTACCCATGATGTTTATATTTTTTGTTATTTAGGTTTTTTTTTATTATATGAAAGGGGGGGGGATTTAAAGTTTTATACTCTTTTTTTTATATATATTTAACAGTTTTTTTTTTTATATATGAGCCTACAAAAATCTATTTTTTAATTTTTAACAATCATTAGGGATGAGCGAAATATCCGAAGTCGATTCACAAAGAACTTCATTCTTGGTACCTTAGAACCGAGCCAGAGTTCTGAAAATTGTTTTTTACAGTAAAAATCAGCTTCGGAAGTTATTACGCGAAGTCTCGCGAGACTTCGTGAAGTAATAACTTCGGCTCATCGGAGCCAATACATTCTAAAACTTTACGGAGCTCCCGCTCTGCACAGTATTAGAACAAAGTTTTTTTGCGATATTTCATCCGAAGTCGATTCGCTCATCCCTAACAATCATGTATTTTTAAACTGGACTTATTGATCACTGCTCATTTCTTATGTTGGCCTGCCATCTGGTGGCCAAAATGAAAAATTGCAGTTTGAATGTACTCAGCCTCTTCAGCGAGGCTCAGCCCATTCAAACCAAATACCGGCATCCTGAAGGGGATGCCGGTAGGATGCTTGCACATTTAGATGCCGTGATCTCACTTGATCATGGCATCTAAAGCCTTTAATTACCACGATTGGCATTATTGGCAATTACGGTAATAAGCCACAGGTCTCTGCTGTTTGAAACATCAGAGACCTGCCAGCCATGACGCTGCTGCACGTGATACATGTACGGCGCTACATGTGCGGCAGTGAAAGGGTTAAATGCATGTTCAATGACCAAAAACCTACTTAAAGAGGACCTTTCATGCATTTTTTTTACAGTAGCTAAATACCTTAACTCGTAGGGTACCCCCGGCTGATGCTGCCACCCGTGACCGTTCTTCAAAATAGCGCTCCTGCGCCCCCCTGCATTTTTCCCGCTCAGTATGTTAATCCTGAGCATTGAGTTAAGGTATTTAGCTACTGTAAAAAAATAAATGAAAACTCCTCTTTAAGGTGGCTCTGTCACCAGCATGTACATATCATGTACTCTATGTACTATAGTTTTACCACACGGAGATCTGCTCAGAAAGCTAATATACATATTACTGCTTTATTTACCAGCACAATATAGGATTATAAAGACACCAGAAATATGTGGTGGCTTCTAAGACATACAGCTCCATGTGGTAATGCTGTAGCTTGGTGGTAAGTGGTCTGCCACGCATGTAGAAATACTAAGTACCAGGAGAGATTTACATAATTTTTTTCTCCCCCTCATTTAAACAATAATAAAAGGCTATACTATAATTAATATATAATCATATAACAATAAAAGGCCTTACTATATTGAGAATACTGTTTTTGTGCTCAGGAACCTAAAACCTACTACTGGTTTATTCATAGACACATATATGACTAAAAAGAAACCTGAAATATATTTTTTAGCTTTTTAAGCCTAAAAATATTCTCAATATGTAGGTTAGCTTTCCGTGCAGGTCTCAGTGTGGTAAAGCTATAATACATAGAGTATTATAGTATAGTAGTATATTATAGTATGATATGTAGATGCGAGGACACACCTCAACACTCATGAAGTACAGAGAGGAGGATGGGAATGTGGCTGATCAGCAGCAGCACTTGTATGCAGTCTCCATTACCACATCCCCACATTACTACAGTCTTTCCTCTCTGAACTTCATGTCTCCTCATGAACTCCATTCCTACAGAGATTCAGCTGAAGTTCTTATCAGCTGTATTCAGGATTATAATCCTTGACAAGCAGAGCAGAGGAGGACGAGGCAGCTCTTTAGCGCAGTGATGTAAAGTAACTTGTCCTCTGTGTGATTAGGACAGGTTGGGTGTGCACTAATAGGACAGCGGCCATTTTATTTTTCCCTTATGATTGCACCCCAAACAAAACAAGCTATTATAACTAAAAGTAATTTGGGAATATATTTATAGTAAGGAAATATTTAAAGCAAGTATTTTCAGTAATATACTTTTTTTTTTAAATTCCCAAAGAACACCTTTAATGACTTTTTCACACGTACAATCAAGCCAATTACTGGTAACAAACTTTCACATGAACGCTCATTCCTGATAATTGGCTGATGTTCATGTACCATGGGCCACCCAACCAATGAGCACATACTTCGAAGGATCGAAGATCGCTGTTCGTCAGCAGCACATCGCCTTGTGTAAACGGGGAGATTGCAGCCGACAATGTACAAACTGAATAGGCCATATGAATGGTCCCTTTAAATGAATGCCAATCGACATATCACTGATCAGCACTCCGTTGTCATTGCAGGATGGAAAAGGACTATAAGGGTATATACAATAACACCCATGGCTCTAGGGATTCAAGCCTGATAAAAAGCGAGTCAGCACAGCTTGTTTGGTGAAATTATGGTATATCGCAAACTGTTAATCTCACCAGTGCTGGTTTGCTACCATGATAATATCCTCTAGTCTAAGGTGATGTTCATATAGGGAATTGTTCACAATTTTATTTTTCACATAAATAATGCAGCAATGGCATTGAGAGAAAAATAATATATGATTTTCTAAGCAGCTTAAACAAAGGAACTTTCCCTGCAATCAGACTCCTGGCAAATGTTCAGAGACCTTGAGTTAAAAAACCATACGCTTTCAGTAACATGGTAGAGGAGAAAGGAAGGTGGTGGTGCGGGATGAAGCTGCAATCTTGGTCTGTATGAAAAACTACTGCTGCGAGGAGGGGGAGCTCCACTGTCTGAGTCAAAGCACACAACATTGCTCTCCAGCTCCACACAGAAGAAGATGCCACACAATAGGAGAAAATTAACATTTTCAGAAAAGGGAGGGTAAGAAAAAGCAACAGATCTTTATCTTTGACAAACAATTTCTTCATGTACTCATGGGCAGACTGACCATAGACCTAGAAATTTCCCAGAGGGCCGTCCAAGCTCTCCTCACTGCCACTGGCCAGATACATGATCATCTGATGCGCTCTGCATTAATTGATGCTAGGAGCATCCGGTAGTTTTGCACCCAGCCATTAGCCACAGATGGCCTCCTGAATTCAACTGTATCACCGCCCTCAGTATGGTCATAGGGCAGTATTTTATACTGCACTGTGGTATCTGGCTTTGCAGGGGTGGTATTTTGTACTGCATGCTATTGCTGGACCTGCCTACTTCTGTTGTCCTTGCCTACTTGTGTTGCCCTGCCTTTTGTCGACTTGCCTACAACTTGGAGCCATTTTTAGTTTTTTTTCCAGGGCCACTTTAAAGGGAACCTGTCATCTCCGAAACACCCCCTGAACTAGAGTAAGCGGTGTATAGTGTAAGTGATGCTGAATCCGAATATGTAATTTTTATCTTCACACTCGCTTCCATTCCGATGCTGTGCTCCCACAAACCAGCAGTAAAATGTATTGACAGGACTCCTCTGTGAGTCCTCTCCATTATGTGAGTGAGCACTGGAGTCCACTGAGTGCATTTTACTGCTGGTTTGTCACAGCACAGAGTCAGAATGGAAGTGAGTATGAAGATAAAAATTACATAACCAGACTAGACGTCACTTACACTATACACCGCTTACTGTAGTTCAGGTGGTGTTTCGGAGATGGCAGGTTCCCTTTAAGTTCCCAGTCCGCCTTTGGATGCACTACATCCAATATACACCTAGAGCACCTAACTCTAGGTGATTTAATTGTAATTTAAAGGGGTTGTTTGGGTTCAGAGCTGAACCCGGACATACCCCTATTTTCACCAAGGCAGCCCCCCTGACTTGAGCATCGGAGCAGTTCATGCTCCAATGCTCTCCTTGGCCCTGAGCTGAATCGTGCAGGGAAAAGGCATTTTTAGAAATTCCGGTGATGAACCGAGCTCCTCTTAGGGCTGCCAGGTGAAGGCTTCCGCTCAGCAGTGAGTCCGGTGATGTCACCTGCACTGATGGGCGGACTTTACCGCTGCCCTAACCTGGAAACCGGCTAGGGCAGCGCTAAAGTCGGCCCATCAGAGCCGGTGACGTCACCGAACACACTGCCGGGTGGAAGCTTCTGCCTGGCAGTGTTGTTGTTGTAGTAAATAGAAGAGCCTTTGCCCTGCGCAATCCTGCTAACATCAGGCGGGCTGTCTGAGTGAATATATGGGTATATCTTGGTTCAGATCTGAACCTGGACAACCCCTTTAAGGGAGGTATCACTAGTGTATAAGTCCATCCATGTATGACGGAGGCCTTCAAAGAAACTAAAACTGTTACTAAATGGTATGCAAGCATGCCAGTGGTAGTGAGCGTTCACAGCAGCATGTAAAGCTTTCTTTCAATGCCGAGAGGTTGTCACATGGTGTCAGCAATTTACATTCATAGGTATGAAAGAAGTAGATCATATACAAGGGGCCTACAGTTCAAAGTTACTCATAGGAGAAAACCAGAAATGCTTGGTATGAATGGAATGTATTCAGTTACAACTGGACTATATCTTAAGTAGAGCGTTACACTCCTTTAAATTCCTCGACATACAGTGGGCATAGAGGGGCACAGGACCCAGTATTTAAGATCTTTCTGCAAGCTCTGCCTTTAAAGAAAAAAAAAAACAACAAAAACCAATGTGATATCTTAAACTATATGTACAGGAGTTACAAACCTACAGAAAAAAAAAAAAAATATGGGGGTGATTTATTAAGACCGGCATCTAAAATGCCGTTCTTAATAACCCCTGTGCTGGCGTTGGATCTGCTGAAGTTATAAAGAGGCGCTAGCCTCTACATAACTTTGGTGTATCCACCGCGGTCTAAATGTAAGCCAGTTTCCTTGCTGGCTTAAATTTAGACCATTTTCTACACCTAAAACAGACATAGGAAAGGATAAATGAAACAGGCCTTCCAGCCCTTCCCCTTCTCTGCCACATCCCCTTTTTTAATTTGCGTGAGCAGGGAAAAGTCGCAGATTGCAGCGCAAATAACCTTTGCGTCACAATCTGCAACAGATACACGCCAGCAAAACTGGTGTGTATCTGAAAATAAATGACCCCCCTCCCCCATGTCCTTAGTGCCACCTTTTAATAAGTGACTAACGTTCGATTTTTCAACAAGCCGTGGACCATGCCAAGGGAAAATAGCCAAGACATACATGCAATACATCCATCCACAGACGGCTGTTCTGGGTACCTGCCCCTCATCAGTATGGAGTAGGATTATGGCTGGCTGAGTGAGGTGACTTGGAGCTGATTTAGGGCAGGGGTGTGTGGAGACTTTGTGGCAACGCTCCATGGGAAAATAATGGAAAGAGGTATCTCCCAGGGAAAGAGAAAGATCTTGCTCGTGCTGCCTATGAGAAGTAGCTCCCTATAAAATCAATGTTTGACTTTTTATCTAGCCTTGGAAGGATATATGGCTTGGTTAATTTCCCTTGTCATGTTCCAAGACTTGTTGAAAAGACAAACATTGCCTTATAGGGAGCTACTTCAAAAGGTGGCACTAACAAGATGGTTCTCTTTCTCGGGGGAGATACTGATCTCTGCAAATTAATTTCCCATGGAGCATTGCCATTAAGTCTCCATACACGGCTTGTCTCCTTAAAGGGTTATTCTGGTTATATCAGGTTATCCGCTATGCACAGGATAGGTGATAGCTATTAGATTGTTAGTCCAACCCTGGGACCCCCACCAATCACGAGAAGTGGGCCCTATACCCTGCAGGGCCCCCAAAATGAATGGAGTGGCGGTTCGAGAAGGAGCACTCCTGCTCCGTTCATCTCTATAGGACTGCCATAGATAGCTGAGTACAGTATTCCCAACAGTCTGACCGACACTGATCTAATGGTGCGTTTAGAAGGGGCGAGAAAGCATCCTTTGCGACAATCGGCTGCTCGTTCAATGGAGGTGAGGCGCTGAATTTACATGCAGTGATCACCTTCACAGTATGAGAACAAGTGAATGCTATTGCGATCGCTCATCTTCATACAGCTGCACTGTTTCTGGGCAGCAGATCACCATTTAAACAGCACGACCTGCTGCCCAGAAACGATAATTTACTTGCCTGCACAAAGGACAGTTTCACCGGATGAATAAGCGCTTCATAAGTTCATTGGATGATCTGCTGCATCTTTAGACGGGCCGATTGTCGGGAACGAGCATGCTCAGGAACGTTCATCCCCGATAATCTGCACGTTTAAATCCACCATAATGGCTATCCCCTATCTGGTAGTTATGGGATAACTTAATATAATCAGAACACCCCTTCAAAGGAGAGCCCGTAAGGGAATAAGGGAAACATCTCAGTGGTACACATTATATTTCCACAGTTCTCTGAAGCAGCAGACACTAGACCAAATACAGCCCTGAGGAAACATCCAAAAAACTGTCCTATCTCCAGGAATCTACCTGCTAAACAGTAGGAAGTAATCTGAACAACTTGACAAATTGAAAGGTCACTTTCCTGCTTTAACCCAGCACCAAGGAGGGGTAAAGCAATGAGGAGGGTATTGTTTAGAAGTCAGGATGTTTATAGTATAAGACTTAGAAGGAGAAGAGGCAATAAGAAGTCGAGCAATTTCTAGAAATGAAAGACCCCTTTTCTACTCATAGGATGGGAGAGGTCACACTAAAAACACATGTTCTCTGGAGCCTCAGATGTTTTCATTGTCTCTGACATTTCAACCTCAAAACAAAAAGGCTTTTTCATCCTACAAAAGTTTAATATCATTAGACCACCTTGGCTAAAATGATCAGAGGGATTTTCTTATATTGCCACCACCCAATTGTAGCCTTCTGTATTGTCTGAGAAGACGAGTTATTTTATCATTTGTAAAGACGGTTTCATGCTGTGATTTTTTGTACAAACTCAATTTCTGATGGCACACAGAGGTAACAATTGTAGTAACGTGGTATATGTGTGTGGTCTGCACTGCCGAATTTAGATGCCCACTGGTATAGAGATAGGCAGGTTCCTGTCTGGATTGAGGTCACCTTGCCGTGGTGGGTGGGCACAGATATTTTTTGATCAAAATATATTTGCTAAGGACCTCATTTTTATCATATGAAACATGGTATTAGTTTCTATATAGATTTAGCATTTAGTGCCTTAAGAGTGCGGCATCTTGAGATCTTCTATGTCTCTCTTTTCGACTATGGCCATGTACATCTGTATATATATATCCAGTCAAAGCTGTCACCTCCATAAAGTCGAGGTAGCTTGTACATTAAGCTTCTAGTCAAGTCATAAGCTTTCAAAGTGACACCAATGACATGTACTCAAAACTCTTCTGGGTTTTATTGAACGGTCATATAGATTGTTGTCTCCATTGTGTACCGGTACCAAATGAGACAACTGAATATAAATTTGTGGCAGAAGTTCTATTTACTTACCCACAAATCCATCTTCACCCACTAGCTTCAATGCAATCTTGTCTGCAAGCACAGAAGAGCTGCCATGTGCAATGTTAGCAAAAGGTCCAGCATGGACAAAAACTGGAGTTCCCTGTTAAAAGCCAGACAAATATTTAGAACGTGAAGGCATGCAATTATAATAAAATTACAGAAACCACACCCATATTAATCTCCCTAACCATTATATTAATGCAGTATCAAAAACATTCTAAAAAGGGCCTGAAACATTAGGACTAGAGCTGAATGAATTGATTTTTAAGAATTGATTTGTTTATCAAAGCAGACTATATGGGCCTGCTGCTCAAGAGGCTACCCCTCCCCCTTTGATTGACAGGGCCAGACATGTCTCTTGGCCCAGTCAATCTTGCGTCTATGCAGGGGTTCTTCTGCTGCTACTGAAACACCAAACGTAGAGGCTGGAGCCTCTGCGCTTGCACTTCTACTCTAAGCAACAGCGCAGGTGCGAGATTGTCAGGACCAGGCAAAATGCCCAGCCCGGTCAATCAAGTGGGAGGAGAGAGCCTATTGATTGACAGTCTGTTCTGATTAACAAAACTATTTGTTCATTTCTAAATGGGACCTTTCATGTGGCTTAAAGCATACCTCCAGAGGAGAACAAAAAATATTACTGTGCTCTTCAACGCTTGAACACAGTACCTATGTGAAGCTTTTCTCTTCAAAGCTTAGCTTTTTGTGTTGCTGAACTTTCCTTCTTACTAAGGCTACTTTCACACTAGCGGCAGCACGGATCCGGCACCTAAAGGGTGCCGACGGATCCGTACTGCCGCTGATAGCAGCGCTCCAGCCCCACACATGTTGACACAGACAGAGAGAACATACATACATACACACACACAAACACATACATACTTACATACTCCAGCCAGGAACGCCGGCAGCACGTCTTCACACGCCTCCTGCGCGCAGTGATGACGATTCCCCACAGCGCCCTCTGCTGGGCGCAGTGGGGAAACGTCATAGCTGCGCGCAGGAGGCGCGTGAAGACATGCTGCCGGCGTCCCTGGCTGGAGTATGTGAGTATGTATGTGTAGGTGTGTCTGTCTGTCTGTATCTCTGTAGCCGGATCCGGAATGACCCCCCATTGCAAGTCAATGGAGGACAGATCCGGATTACTGGTGTGTCTCACCAAACGGATCCGTCCCCATTGACTTGCATTGGGGGTCATTCCGGATCCGTCTTGGTGCGGATGCCTGGACCGGAGAGCAAACCGCAGCATGCTGCGGTTTGTTCTCCGGTCTGAACACGGAACGGAATGCTTTCAGGAGCATTCCGTTGTCTTCAGTTCAGTTTTGTCCCCATTGACAATGAATGGGGACAAAACTGAAGCGTTTTTTTTCCGGTATTGAGCCCCTATGACGGAACTCCGTACCGGAATTTAAAAACGCTAGTGTGAAAGTAGCCTAATTCACAAAAAGGATATCGTTATCAGTGTCTTCCATGTTACAGATACTACCTGGCTGCAGTTCTGCAGTAAGTAAGCTAACAATACACTTGTCACCCCCACCCCTTCATACTCTAGAGACACAGCTAGCTTGAATAAGTGCAGATGCTGCTGTGATCACAAGACTATCTGGCAAGATAACTCTACAGACACATAGCTAGTAATTGGTTGTTTAGGCACAAGAATCAAGTAATTATATTAGCTACAGCGGCTCTGTACCTGGCTTCCAATGCACAATTGCTACTGGCCCTGAAATCTCAGGGACTGTTATCCAAACAAGAAGGTGACATTACTGGTGGAGTGATCATGCACCAGGCAGAGAGGTCCCGCCCACAGTGCACAAAATACCTTATTTGCATGAAATAAAAAAGCATTTTTTAGGATTAGAGGGCCATGTTTTCACAAGAAATATATGGTTTTGGCACCAACCTACACGGCAGTACATTTACTTTGTAACTGATTTTGGAGATGACAGACTCGTGAAAAATTATTTTCCCCCTAAAAATCCAGAGGAAACAAAACACCCCATAATGAATAACCAACCTACCCTAAAAGAGAGTATTTCCCTTCCTGATCCCAAGTGAAATCAGACTGGATTAGCACTGTATATATTATTCACATAAGCATTTATCTTACTTTGTTGTAGGAAATCATCTAATTCTTTTTTGAAGCCATCAACTGATTTTGATAAAACTAGTTCTTGGGGTAAATAATGCACAGATTCATGGGGTGGAGGGGGGGGAGAGTTATCATGAGGGGAAAATTTGAAGTCCGTCTTGCTTGAGATTGCGTTGTACTTTATGTCACATTTATCAAATGTCTCATGTTAGGCTACTTTCACACTAGCGTTTCTCTTTTCCGGTTTTGAGATCAGTCATAGGGTCTCAATACCGGAAAAAAACCATGTCCGTTTTGTCCCCATTCATTGTCAATGGGGACAATACATAACAGAACAGAATGCTCCAAAATGCATTCCGTTCCGTTTGGTTGCATTCTCATACCGGAGAGCAGCATGCTGCAGTTTTCTTTCCCTCATGGGATGCGGAGCAAGGCGGATCCGTCATGACCCACAATGCAAGTCAATGGGGACAGATCTGATTAACTCTGACACAACAGAAAACGGATTCATCCTCCATTGACTTTCAGTGGAGTTCATGACAGATCAGTCTTGGCAATGTTAAAGATAATACAACGGATCTGTTCATAACGGATGCAGATAGTTGTATTATCAGTAACGGAAACGTTTTTGCTGAATCCTGCCGGATCCGGCAAAAACACTAGTGTGAAAGTAGCCTTACTTGATAAATTTTTCCTACCCTTAGACCTAACACTTTTGTCTAGAGAAGCTACTCCAATTTTCCTACTCCACCCTCTGCCTGCGATTTTTTTAAAAACGTCTCAATGATAAATCTGGAGTGAGTGAAACTCATTAACAAAGATAATCACACCCACATTACAAAACTGGAGGGAATGGTCTAAAAATGCTAAATTTTGCGCAATTCAACTTTTTGACGCCAGAATTCTGGAGTGAAGGTATGATAAATCAGGGCCATAGTTCTTATGGTAAAAAAGGCTTGTGGTCTATGAAGACAGAACAGTTTGTCGCCAAAAGGCCCTTGCCTCTTGAGGCGGACTTTACCTTGAACACTTTACTACCATATTTTTATTTATCAGCCATTTTATGATCAGTGCCTAGAATTGAAAAGCATATTCTTAGCTGAGAGGGCACTAATTATTTCCATATCCTGCGAGTCCATATCTCCTAATATGCAACCTGCTGGTTTTAAAAGTAGCTGATTGACAATGCATGCTGTTATATAGTCTATGTTCCACAAGTACATCCAGATCCTTTTCTCCCACCCAGGAGACATTGTGTGTTTATGTGATTAGTACTCAGATGCTTAAATTTATATTGAAATGGGTGTCCAAAGCCCAAGTCAGTTTGTAAATTAGGAACAGAGAAATATGCAATAATCCCATTATCTAGATTATTATACAGAATCTAAATGACAGCCCTGAACTTTGGGATATGCCACTAATAACTGGGAACCATTTCTGAGTAGGAATCATTGGCCACCACCCTCTAGATACCGTCCTCTCTAAACCTAAAAGACCTTATTTCACCTACTGGGTATCTGAGGGACATGTTTGCAAAGTCCAAAAAGCAGGGAACCATTTATCAATAGTTTTACACCACTGTTGTGCCATAATTCTAACTTTTTTACTTTTCCTTGCCACTTTTCAAAAGTGGCAAGAAAAGCAGACGCAGCTTAGCCAGAGGTACGTAGCCTCCAGCGGCCAGACAGATTTACTATGACTTACGCTACAAACTGGTGTAACGCAGTTCAATTCTATGCCAGTTCATAGCTAGAGCAGATTTAAATAATTGCCCAGAGAGGCTGCAAATTTATTAAGAGGCCTGTGCTGTTTTATATAATATTTGGTGCAGTGTGCGCCAATGGACTTTTAAATGCCAGTCTTAGTATACATGCCCCTATAGCCACAGCCCACAGCTGCTCCCATGTCCTAGAATTCTCCGCACCTCTTCATAAAAACAAGATCGGGTTAGTCTTCAACTTCCATCCTTCGACAAAATTAAGAGTTTAAAAGTGTGAATTTTTAGTATGGCACATATTTCGCATTTTGCATTTAGATTAAATGGGCGGCTCAGAGGTTAGCACTAAAGCCTTATGGCGCTGGGGTCCTGGGTTTGAACCTGACCATGGATAACATCTCCATAGAGTTTGTATGTTCTTCGGTGTTTGCATGACTTTCCTCAAGGTAGTTGATGAGGAAAAGGCATCTAGATAGCAGCTGCTGAGTCTTCTGCTCAACTACTATCCAAATACAGTTGAGTCACATTATTATGACCACCGCCTAATATCCAGAGTAACGGCCGTGTTCAGCACAGACAGCAGCTGGCCGGGCAGTGAGTAACTGAAAGTCCTGGGAGGTTGTCACAGATATCTGGATCCATGCTGACTGCAGTGCTGGAACATGTGTGGGGCGGATCCATAGAGAAAACACAAGGATTAAGGTGGTCCCACAGATGCTCAGTTGGGTTCAAGTCTGAGAAATTAGGGGTCCATGGTAGTACTTTAAAGTCTTGGTCATGCTTTTCCAACAAGTGTTGGATATTTCTAGCCATGCTCGCATTGTTATACTGGAATATCCCATCCGCCCCAGGGAAAACAATCAGCATGTATGTGTATACAAGATCTGCAAGGTTGGAGTCAAACCCAAATTGGTTGACGGTGCCTTCCACGTAGATGAGTGGGCCAAGAGAATGCCACAAAAACATTCCCCACACCATAACGATGTCATCACCAGCTAGTGTTCTTCCAGTAATGGTTGCTGATGTTTCTTCTCTGACGCGGCAATCTTCATCAGTTCAATAAAGCAGAGAAAGCATCCTTTGCCAACCAGTAGAGACCCAATTCCGATACGGTCACAAAAATGTAAGCCTTAGTAAGCATTAGTAACCATCCGCCTGCTTTGGAGCCCCATACGTAGTAGGGTTCATTACATGTGTTTGCTGTTACCAGGAAATTTACAACGTGTTGGAAATCTCTGCTGCACAATGAGGAGCATGTTTGATTGGACTTAAAGTGTCTCCTTAAGCCTTAAGCTGTATTGCCAATGCAATGTATAAAACCACACGGAAAGCCCTAAGATGATGAAACATAGTATAGTAAATGTGTGAACAGAGCCACAGAATGACAAACTGACTAAAAACTAACATTTGATTTTGTAGAAGTTTACTTTACTTTCACTGATCCAATGTGTGGTGAACTTCTCGTAGCCCTGAACACTATCCCCAGGCATCTTTTCTGCAGTGCAGAATAGCAAATATTTCAACTGATCACATATTCAGTATAATGTCATATCCATCTGTCACCACTACCTATTCATTCATATAGTTATCTAAAAGAATGTTTAAATGTGGTTAATCGTCACTGTGCTCTGCCCGAGTTACAGCAGTCTCCTGCCGCCAACATCTGTGAAAACATGACCCGTCCTTTCATTACTGCAGTGTAAACCGGTACAGATAACTCTAGGAAAATTCCCATATACTGCCCTGCTTTCTGGCTATAGGGTCTTGAAAGAAAAGAAAGAGAAAAAAAAAAAAAAAAAGGAGCGGAAGCTGCCTGGATATCACATCCAAGCACATGGAGTATCTGTCATAGGATAGACACTATCAGCATGCCTATAAAATACAAGCGGGACAGATGGGATAACATATGAACTTTTCAGAGATGAAAAGTCATAAGTAACACTTAAAGGCTAGACCCAACAAAAGAAAGCTGGCCTGTTTTTCCCAATTCCTTTCACATAACAGATGAAGATAAATCCCCATAAATCTCTCACAGCTTTCAACGTCAATACGAGTATTAAGTTTTCTGTATCGAGATTAAAGGGAACCTGTCACCTCCTGTAGCCAAAAAAAACTGTTAGTAGTACCTTAATTTAGGCACCAGGGTGATGCTGAATAAGATCTTCATAAGGAGAAGAGATTCCTCAAAGTGTCAGAAATTAATCTTTTAATTCTCCAGCGCGCGCTGTCTTGACTCCGCTTGAAGTCAAGGGGGCAGCGGCCTCCTTGCTTCAAGTCAAGCAAACCACTCCCCCGGTCAACTTAACTGACAGGTTGCCGTTGGGCCGGGGATCGCGCAAGTCTCACGCATGCGCGGTGCAGGATATCTCCCTGCGCGATCCCGACCCCGGCTCTTCACTTTGCCGGCGCTTTTGTCTGTACAGCGCATGCACCACAGAAGCAAGCCAGCGCGCTTGGCAGAGCACGCCCGCCGTCCCTGCACGCAAGGGGTCATTGAAAGCGTCAGAACGCCCGTCCGTACGATGGCAAAGTGAAGAGCCGGGGCCGGGATCGCGCAGGGAGATATCGCACACCGCGCATGCGCGATCCCCGGCCCAACGGCAACCTGTCAGTCAAGTTGACCAGGGGAGTGGTTTGCTTGACTTGAAGCAAGGAGGCCGCTGCCCCCTTGACTTCAAGCGGAGTCAATACAGCGCGCGCAGGAGAATTAAAAGATCAATTTCTGCCACTTTGAGGAATCTCTTCTCCTTATGAAGATCTTATTCAGCATCACCCTGGCGCCTAAATTAAGGTACTACTAACAGTTTTTTTTGGGCTACAGGAGGTGACAGGTTCCCTTTAAGGTGTTAGAAATGGGACAATTTGTTAAACTGCAGGTTAAAACACAATTTAAAGATTTTTTAGAATAATTTGTATGGAATTTAAAATCAAGGGGGCATTTACAAGAATATTTTTGTGGATTTTTATGTCCATTCTGCGGCCCGCAAAAAAAAAAAAAAAAAAAAAAACGGATCCAATTGTGTGACTACCCCCTAAGACTGATGTTTCATACAATCGGTTGTTGACAAAACTCCATCATCAATATCAGATCAGGGGTGGTCCAACTCCAGTCACCCCGCCGATTCAGCTGTTTACAGGGATCGCAGCACTTCAAAGTTTATCTGCAGGTCATATCCTTTGTCACTGCTTGTCCTGATCAAGTGAACAGGAGAGGAAGTTGTAATCACACTGCGCCACCGCAACAAAGGATATGGCCAGCAGGTAAACTTTGAAGAGGAAGCAGCACTGGCACAAGCACTACAACCCCTTCAAACAGCTGATCGGCGAGGGTGTCGGGAGTCAGACCCCCACTGATCTGATACTGATCACCTAACCTTGGGATAGGTCATGAATATTACACCACTGCATAACTGCTTTAAATGGGTTGTGTGTGGATAGAGGATAACTGATCTGTGGAGTTCCGACTGCTAGGCCCCTTGCAAACCCTGAAAAGGGAGTAGTGGGTCCATTTATTCTCTATGGGACTGCCAGAAATAGCCAAGCACTGTATTTGGCTGTGTCCAGCAGACCCATAAAAAAAAAAAATAAATACATTATGGAGTGCTTCGTTTTTTCTGTTTTTTTTTTTTTATAAACTTGAATACTGACATACACCACTAAGTATAAATCCAGATGCAGCAACATTTCTCTACCACAAGTTTTGCTGCAAACTTCCCAATCCCAATTTACTGGATATGCTGCAAAATCAAAATGATGTCTATCATTTCTGGAAGAACGCCCTACTCTTTCTAAATTTTCAGGAAGTATTTTCCATGAAAAACCATCTTTTCTTATGATCTTAAAATAACAAAAATGATGCAGCAGACATGCTGCCAAAAACCACTGCAGCAGAAGTACATTATTACATGTTTACAAGGGTTCACTTACCTCCAATGTCTGCATCAGCGTTGGCTTTATGGCATCTTTCATCAGAACAGCCAAAGCACCTGTAATCCCCTGAAAACATGGAACAAAAAATGAATTAGAAGTTGGGATCCAATGGTTTAATGATTTCAGTTACTTAGAGGGATACGTTATTCTCAGAATGTCTGCCAGTGGCTTGTTCCTCATCCCCTGACTCCATCCCATCTGGATTGGAGCTATGAGGACTATACAGTTCTCGACTGTTTCCATATACTGAACCATCTTAGACCACCAAATCTAGACAGAAGGACATTGGGGGAGGGGGGCTGTCATTCTGAGATGGGGGTGCTTCTCTAAGTTGATGTAAACTGAATAGGTTAGGGCTATCTGTAGACAGATGCGGGCTAACTTGCCAAATACTGCATGTGTCACTTGTGTTTTTTGGTGTGGATTTGATGCAGCTTTGCGGAAGATCTCACCCTTCTATTGAAAAAGGCGAAATCCGGAAAAAAAAATTAAATTAAAAATTTTTGATCTGCATCCAATCTGCAACTGACATACTGTGGATTGGATAGCAAGTCAATTTTTTAAAAATGAAAATTAGGAGGAACTGGTCTCTGATCTGGTCACTTATCAGTAAACAATAAAAAGCAGGATATACATAGCGCCAGTGTTGGACTGAAGCATCAAAGGTACTTCAGTCTAACTATATTCAGCTCCATAGCTGATCTTCAGTGTACTTGGCTTCAGAGGCTCACTGTGCAGGCGCCGACTCCCATGAGTGAGCCTCTGAAGCCAAGTAAACTGAATATTGGCTCACCGCACAGAAAAAGAAACAAAACAGCGTAAGCGCTAAATCTCAGGCACATCATTCCTGAATAAAAATAAGCACTAAGCCATCAATCAGGGGCAGGACGGGGGTGCAGCTAACTTTACTTGGAGAATCAAGACTGCTGCCCCTTGACTTCAAGCAGCTAATTTGGATATGCCGCCAGGGATGAATATAGTTGTTTTTTGCCAAAGTTTTCCATCGGATGAAACAAGCAAAGACATCACTGGAGACTACAGCCGTCACTCCATAGTTTAAAATGAAATCCAAAGTGTAACAAAAGGTCTAGGTGAAGCCTCAGCCCTAGGGCTCAAGCACACAAACATTTTAAAAAAAAAATCCAAATTCTTATCAATATCCTCCTCTCCTTTGAATCTATAAGGTATCTTGTTAATGATAAACGCATAACGAATTCTTCTAGATCACTTTGGCCAGCCCCGCCATTCAGATAAACCATAGACTAGACCAGTCTCTGACTGCCAGGCTCTACAGAAATTATCCTCCACAGGTGTAATGCAACAGAAGGCCAGGGATGCCAAGTCCTGCCCCTAAGGCGCCATTCACACGTCCTGTTTTTCTTTCCTGATTCGATCCTGATCCTGATCTGGATCCATTCATTTCAATGGGTCCTGAAAAAATCAGGATCGAATCAGGAGAGAAAAACAGGACGTGTGAATGGAGCCTAAGTGAAACTCTGCCCACCTCAGAAGGTTGCCAGATGAAAATGGAAGGGATGACGGATAAATAACATTTTTGTTTTCCACAAGATTTATTCCAGTTTATTTCAGACAATCCCGTAGATAAACACTCTAAGACAATATCTTTTGGGTTTTTTTTCTCCTTCATGATTTCTAGGTTTAGTACCTTTAAAGAGTCACTGTACTTTTACACAATAAAATAGAGAATGGAGTAAGGTGATGAACCTGTCAGAAGAACAGCAGAGAAGCTCCTGTGTGTCTTTATGATCTCTCCCTGCTTATCAGCTTTCTGAGCTCCAAACATAGTGGGAAATAAGGTCACTGCAGTACAATACTGCCACAGAAGTTAGATACCCCTGCTTGTAATAGAAATGTATCTA
The DNA here is from genome assembly GCA_900303285.1 of Rhinella marina. Taxonomy (NCBI): domain Eukaryota; kingdom Metazoa; phylum Chordata; class Amphibia; order Anura; family Bufonidae; genus Rhinella; species Rhinella marina. Next base: position 367,134 of record ONZH01012348.1, on the reverse strand, counting down.
GCTGTGCAAACGAAACAGAGAATAATATGGCCGAGGAAGCCCAAAAAGACCTGCTCCTTCACAGTTATGATTCCACAATGAAGGAAACGTTTCCTGAAAACTCAGGCACGCTTTAAGATGCTCATTTAGTGATGTGGCATATTCTTTCAAGTTTCACATTTCTGACTGATTTGGAAAAAAATTGCTTTACTGTATGCATTATGTTTATGTAAAAGTATTCCATGTAACTCCTCTGGCATAAACCTAGTGGAAAATCTACCAAATTCACAAAAGGAAGAGACAGGAGTTCCTCCGGTTCATATAAAAGTTTTTATTGAGTAATAAATAAACCACAGAACTGCTGTTCTACTGGAAACAAGCCTCAGTAAATTAGGAGATCCACAGTGAATAAAACACCAATAAAAACCACAACTCTGAGGAATTAGAACATGTACTGTGTGGTTTCACTGTGGTGTTCATTCACCGGGGTTAGCTATTCTACTTTCCTCTTCTCTGCCAATAAGAAAGACCACATGATACAAGGCTTAAAGATTATGAATATATTAAAATATACAAAATACTGTAGGGTTATGAGTTGCATATGGCACAGTCGACACTAAACCAAGAGGAAATCCTCTGCATGCAAGCAAGGAGTGCGCTTCATTAAACAAACTTGGTTATACTTACTTAATATATCAAATGTCCACGGAAGGACTAATCTATGTCAGATCCACTTAACGTAATTGATACAACAAGGTGGCAGCCGTCAATCATATTCGGGGCTAACAAACAGAACTCCCTGTAGATCTATACATTCACTGTTTATTAGAGGAAAAGAATTTGGCAAGGAAAAGAATTCATTCTTCTAGAACCAGATACTTCCTGTGGTGTAATTCTTTCTTTTCCGATAACGAGAGCTCATTCAATTTTATTCTGATTCTTGTTAAAAAGACATTTTAGCTCTCCAAAGAGAATACCATTATTCAAACGACTGTCAAGCAAAAATCTAAATAAAACAAATGGAAACTAAAAAGGCATAAACAATGAACACGAAAGATTCTGAAAAACGGTTTTATGCTGAGGTCTAACCAATAGAACAATGTTCTCATACCATTGTGATAAGAGCTTCACTATGCTGCTCCTATCAGCTTAGTCCAATTTCCTGACATTGAAATTGATGACGGGATATTGGGACGTTAAAATAGACTTTTTGTTAAATTTTAACATTTAGATTTTTCAGTTATATTCTACGAACCAGTGAATCAATCTTTACTCAACCAGTAGAACACTACTAAACCTCTTCATGCATGCTCTGAATAAAAAGGTTGCAAAGGGAAAGGACAAAATCGAAAGAATAGTGTCTAAAGGCCCTATTGCACCAAACGATATTTGGACCAAAAGGTCACATTACATTTTTTTCCAGAAGAATAATAATACTCCTATTACCATTTTGGAGGAGTAGTTTCAGCCAAGGAGGAGTATAAAAGTTGCAGTAATTCAAATATATATATATATATACGTAGGCCTAAATAACGTTATGGGCATGTTCACATCTGCTTTGGAGGCTCCATTTGGGGCCCTTGTTGCAGATTCTAGCAGACAAAAAATTCTGGTCAAAAGATAGGATCCTGAAGAGAAACTGAACAGACTCCATCATAGTCAATGGAGGCTGTTCGGGTCAGTTATATGCCCGATCCAGCACTTCTGTTATTTTTATTGTCCTATAGCGGTGATGTGAACGTGGCCTAAGAGGTTGGTATTAATGCAGGTAAGCCATTACTAGTCTAAGTATCATATCTCCCCTCCAGTCAGATTCTCCAACATACAGTCCCATGTAAATAACATCATTGCCCTTCCTCCAGCCCTTTCAACATACAGTCCCATGTAAAAAAACATTGCTCCATCATAGGGTTAATAATCCTGAGAGGGGTCAGGAGTGAACGCACCGCTGGCTATTATAGCAAAATGATAAAGTACATGGAAGATAAACTATATTTGACTGTACTTTCGCTACAAACATCACACACTGCACCACATACATCACACACTACACTGTCACCTTGTACTGCACGTCAAACTGGATGTCCAGGCTGGTCTGTAGTTGTCCACCACTCCGGAATCCACTTCAGCTCCACGGCCGCCATGTTCACCGGTGTCCTCGGGCAAAGCTCACCTCCCCCTACTCTCTGCTTTACAGCAACGGCCCAGGAGCTAGCTGCTCCGTCCCAGTTAATTACAGCTATTGTTCCCGCCAGCTTCGCCCTGATGCAGGACCCGATATCACTCTGGCAGCCCGCCCAAACCAACCAATAACAAAGCTCCTTGCTGTAAGGAGCTTTTTTATTGGTTATTTCAGGCGCTAGTAGCATCTCTGCACTGCCTGTGCCGTACACAACGCGCCCTGCATTTCCAGTGAATATGAATGGGAGCTATGCAAACAGTATAGCAGAACAAGGCACGCCGCTTATGTAACATGGCGTAATTTGTTCTGCTACAAGCAGCATTACGAGACATGCAAGCATCCATTCTTAAAAGCCTGAAGGTGATCGTCTCAATGGTTTATACTAAATAAATAAGTGAATCTGGTCATCTTCTATCCCCACATTAAAGATGTGTACTGGTTATAGAATCCACTGTGGGGCCACAGTAAGTGATGACGTGCAAGCATCACTGCCCTTGCTTGTGGTGCCTGCACCGATCAGCTGGAGCCTGGCATAGAACATTGGTGTAGGGTCTCCTTCACCAATTTGTTATGCAGAACTCTTAGCAAAGCAGTCACGCTACTGTAATTGGCTGCCTCCGGAACATGGTCCCAAGTACTCGTGATCAATAGGAGTCCCAGCAGTCCCCACCAATCTAATAGTTACTTCCCATCCTGTGGGCATGAATATCACTTGTAGGCATCACTGTGAGACTCATACACAAATATCACTCACATATCATCAGTGTGCTCGGGAGATGGGTTAGGCTAAAGAGGTCTATGAGTCTGGGAACAGGAACAGCAACAATATGTGCAAATGTATTCATCTTCTTTGCAAACAAATATCCATGATCTATAACTTGAATCATCATGAAATGTAAAGCACGTTACAATGGTTAACCCTTACCAGGTCTTCTGCTGTCACTGGCTGACCACGTTTGTCACTAGCTACCACCATCCTGCCGAATCTTTCCTTCATATCATGCAGGTTGTTGGTTAAGGCAAGTATAGCCATGATCTCACTTGCCACAGCAATATCAAACTGGGCCTGGAAATAAATATTATATATATCAAAAATTTTAATAGGAAACATTAGATAATTCATGTTATGCACAATTACTACATAGTTTTTTTGTTTTACATAAAATGATGCTCCGGCAGCCTGGTCCGGCATCAATGCTTGCTGTCAGGCCGGACAAAAAAAAAAAAAAAAAAAGCGGTAGATCCCATTATAAATCGATAAGGATCAGGCAGCGATCTGTTAAATCCAGCAATGCCAGATCTGGTGAACGTCTCTGCTGGAACAACCTGCCAGAAACCTTCACTGGAGATGTGAATCAAACGTATGTACCAGAGAGCCCAGATTTTTGGAAACTACCACCACAAGGTACTTCAACCTGCTGCAAGCCTCACTATGACAGAATAGAAATGTGTTGCTGAGACAGTGTAGACCACCTCTGCTTTGGTTACCCAGTTTGCAATACCGCATAGTAATTTGCTCAACAAACAAACATATTATAAAAATTCTCTAAATGGTGTAATAGATACTCAACCTCACTGTTTCCCCACAGCTGCCATTCCAGAGTTTACCAAAGGTAAAGTTTCCAAAAGTTCCTAGCTGATTTCCACTTCCTGGTCCATGTGTGACTCACAGGAAGTGCCAAGAGGTTACCGATCAGCCAATCATTGGTGCAGCGGTCATCTACCTCAGTCAGTGATTGGCTGATTGGTCAGCTCCTGCCATTTCCTGTGTATCAAGCCTGAACCAGGAAATGGAGAACGGTGGGGACACAGTAAGCACTGAATCAGCAGCTGTGGGTTCGGATTTTGTTTTTCACACCACTGCTGGGAACTCCATTTAAACTACCAGAGGCCAGACATTTCCAATAAGATTAAATATATATTAAAAAAAAGCCTCAGTGAGAGTAAGTAAATACTTTAGGATAAAACAAAAGATTTGCTGTCCCCCAGAGTATTGAAAAATGTTCCCCCAGTAAATTCGGGTTAGAATAATTTCACCACATTTTCTATCCTTTCAAGTTAGAAGTCGATTCTTGTTTATTTTGCTGCCCTGATTATAAAGTGAAGATTACATGTCATTCTTGAAGTCACACATAAAAAAGCAACATAAACCGCACACAAATGGACAGCTAAAATGAAATTCCCTCGCACCACAGAAATGTCTCAGTACACACTACAGTCATAATACATTCCTACAAACACTGGGGATTACAAAGTGTTACCTGACGTGCACAGCCCTTCTCAGTGTTCGCTTGTCCAACAGTGATTTTCCTAAGAAATCGATCATTTGTGTCCATCACTATGGAACAGATAAAATATTTCTTTTTAACAGTAGCCAGGTCCAACAGTATATGATCACATCTCATTCAGCTCTACTCATGATGGTGTTAGGCTTCGCTCACAGCATCGTTCAGCCTTTCAGTTCTCCTGCTCCGTTACAGGAGCAGGCTAACGGAAAGGACGGATTCTGCACATAACTGAGCCAAACGGAGCCCATGGGCCCCATAGACTATGATGGTGTTCGTTAGGTTTCCGCTCAGATGAAGAATTTGGAGCGGAGACAAAGGATGTGCATGCAGGACTTTTGTCTTTGCTTCAAAAATCTTTCTCTGAGTGGAAACCTAAGGAACACCATTATAGTCTATGGGACCCGTGGGCTCCGTTCGGCTAAGTTATTTGCCGAATCTGTATTTTCCATTCTCATACTCCTAAACGGAGCAGGAGACCAGAAAGGCTGAACCGTGATGTGAATGAAAGCCTCAGGGTACGTCCACATCACCATTTAGTTTTCCGTTCTTCTGATCTGTCAGAAACACAGAAGAGACCGAAAAAAACACCACAACATCCTGTTGCATAGAATCTGCTTTTGTTTTGTTTTTTTACATGATCCTTTAAAAAAACAAAAAACGGATCCTGTTGCATCAGTTGTCATCCATTTGCGTCTGAGATCCGCTTTTTAGAGGAAGAAAAAAAAAATAAAATAAAAAAAGCACTGTTTTCACTTTTTTTCTGTCTAAAAAAAAAAACCCACAACATCTCAGATGGAAATGGCTGAAATTGCTGACTTTTTTGTGTGCTTGTTTTTTTACAGGATCCTGTTTATGTTTCTCTCTCTCCTCTTCTGATGAATCAGAAGAACGGAAAGCTAAGGCTACTTTCACATTAGTGGCAGCCTTCTCCGTCAGGCTGTTCTGGCGGGTGAACAGCCTGCCAGATCCGTGCTGCCGCTAGTGCACATGTGGCGCTGGAAGTCTGCTCCGGCCCCATTCACTATAATGGGGGCGGGCCGGAGGTCCGGTTGCAGCACGGCAAACATGCTGAGAGGCAGCCAGAATAAAACTACGGACTTCCGGCAACACACGTGCACTAGTGGCAGCACGGATCAGAAACAGCCTGCCGCTAATGTGAAAGTAGCCTTAGCTTTCCGTTCTTGAATTCTCCACAAAATTACAATAGTATTTTAAGGAGACCATAGTATTTATTTTAACAGGATCAGCATTGCAGTAAGCAGCTCTGTCTCCTGGAATTGTGTAGTTCTGGTTGGAAAACCCCTTTAAATGACACCTTCAGCCTCACCTCTTTGCCAAGTTATTGTAGCAGGGTCAATGTCCAGGCGGACAAATCTGCTGATCTCTTCTGTAGTCAATGATCCAGGGTCAGTCTTCTCAATTCCTATTCTCTAAATGGAAAAGAAAACATTAGGTGACACTTCAAGGATACATTACCGTAAGTAGAATTAGTTCTTGTTTTCTGGTATACTGCTGCACAGATCACCTACTTGGTTTGTGTCGAGAGATCATGCACCCCAAGATTAAATTAGAAAGTCATGACATGATACAATATATGTCAATCAAACAAATTACAATAGGATACTGAACACATGCATTAGGTAGGTCTTCATTATGGCACATGGCCATCTTCCAGATTCAAAATAGAGCACACATAGACCAATTTCTTGCATTTCAAGTTACCTTGTTTTGTTCTGAATTACAATGGTGGTTCCAGACCAGAATTCAGCAACGTGAACTCATGCATGGCTTTGATTAGATTTCCACTTTAAGGCTAGGTTATTATTAATTATTTTAAGGAGCTATTAATTCCAGGGCACCATACATATGAAAAGGGGTGTACATAAAATGCTTTCAGAAAGTCTTCAGACCCTTTCACTTTTCTCACATTTTGTTATGTTGCTGCCTTGTGCCAAAATTTGAAAAAAAAAAAAATTTTTCCTCATAAATCTGCACGCAATACACCATGAGACCATGAGAAAGTGAAAACAAAATTTTAGAAATGTTTGCAAATGTATTAAAAAAGGAAAAACTAAAATTTCAAATGGACATGAACATTTAGATCGTTTGCTGTGACACTTTAAATTTAGCTCTGGGGGCCTCACATTTCTCTAGATCATCTTTAAGATGTCTGTACATCTTAACTGGAGTCCACCTGTGGTAAATTCAGTTAGATATGATTTGCAAAGGCACAGCCATGTCTATATAAGGTCTTACAGCTGACATTGGATATCAGAGGAAAAACAAAGCCATGAGGCGGAAAGAACTTCCTGTAGAGCTCAGAGACAGGATTTTGTGGAGGCACTGATCTGGGGACGGGTACAAAAAAATTCTGCTGTTCTGAAATCCACCTCCATAATTATTAAACGGAAGAAGTTGGAACAACCAGGACCAAGACGTGATCAGGGGAGGAGGGCCTTGATAAGAGAGGTGACCAAGAACGCAATGGTCACTCTGGCTGGGCTTCAAAGATCATGTGTGCAGATGAAAGAAACTTACATAAGGTCAACTATAAACTGCTGCATTACACAAATCTGGGCTTTATGGCAGAGTGGTCAGAAAAAGGCTCTCCTCAATAGGAGACACACGAAAGCCTGTACAGAGTTTGAAAGAAAGAAAAAAACAACACACTAAATATTCTCTGGTGAAACCAAGATTGAACTTTTTGGCCTCAATTCTAAGAGTCACGTCTGGAGGAAACCAGACACTGCTCATTACCAGTCCAATACCATCGATACAGTGAAGCATGCTGGTGGCATCACGCTGTGGGGATGTTTTTCAATGGTTTGGACAGGGAGACTGGTCAAGGTTGAGAAAAAGATATTCTTAAAGGGAGTCTTTCACCTGATCTGAGCGTCAGACTGCTCAGATCAGGCTATAGCCAACGTTACACACATTAAAACAGTACCTTTCTTAGGTACTCCCTTTAATCAAAACCAGAGTGCTCTGGACCTCAGACTGGACTGCAGGTTCAGCTTCCAACAAGACAGTGACCCTAAGCAAACAGCCAAGACAACACAGGAGTGGCTTAGACACAACTGTGAATGTCCTACAGTGGCCCAGCCAGAGGATCTGCAAAGAAAGAAGGGCAAAAAAAATCCCAAAATTCAGGTGTGCAAACCTCGTGACTGGCAGCTGTAATCACTGCCAAAAGTGCTTCAAATAAGTAAAGGGTCTAAATACTTATATCTAATGCAAGATGGTAATTTTTCATTTTCAATAAATTATCAAAGATTTTGATCATTCTGTTTTCACCTTTTCATTATGGGGTATTGAGTGCAGAATGATGGGGAAAACTTGAATTTTATTTTAACAAAAGGCAGCAACATAAAATGTGAAAAAAGTGAAAAGGTCTGAAGACTTTCCAAATGCACTGTACATAATATCGAACAAAAACAAGTTTAATAAGACCAACTGCATGATCAATATATACAGAGAGGGAGGGGGCCTGGCCAGCGAGGGCTCACAATCTCACATCTGTGTTCCTGATGTACTTGTCTGTCTTACTCGTATGTGTGATGGCCTGACCATGGGTTTAACTTGCAGTATCATAGAGATTTATGTTGCTGTGAGTTTGGGTCAGTTAAAGGGGTTTTCTGGGATTTAACTACTAATGGCCTATCCTCAGGATAGGTCATCGGTTTCTGAACGGTGGGGGTCCGACATCAGCTGTTTGAGAAGGCACCGGCGATCCCGCGAGCGCCGCAGCCTTCTCTTAGCTTTTCCTAGGCCAGTGACGTCACATTCATCGGTCACGTGGCCTAGGAGCAGCTCAGCCCCATTCAAGTGAAAGGGTCTGAGCGCGATACCAAGCACAGCTGCTGTACAATGGGGGAGAAGGTACTGGCGCTCACAGGAGCTCCGGTACCTTCTCAAACAGCTGATCGGCGGGGGTCCCGAATGCCGGACCCCCACCAATCACATATTGATGACCTATCATGAGGATAGGTCATCAGTAGTTAAATCCCGGAAAACCCCTTTAAATCCATGGCTGTGACATCACACATCTGAGTAACATGGACATGTCAATCTGGACTTGTAAGTACCTTTCTAGCTCATTTATATGTTGACTGTACAGGCTTCATTGACCATCTATACTACACAAGCACCGATTTTTCTAATACAGGCCAGAATACTCAACACCTTAGGCTCCTTTACATGTCTGTACAGGCAATTGTTGGGAATAAACTGTTCATTCATGATAATTGCCTGATCCTGAGCGGAGAACTGCATTTACAAGCAGTAATCACCTCTGCTGTATGGGGATGAGTTGTCGCTACTGTGATCACTTGTCCACAAACCCATCAGACCTCTGTTTATATAGGACGATCCGCTGCCTACAAACAACTATTTTGGACTCTGCATCAGCAATGCTTTCATCGAATGAACAAGTCTTTCACAGTTCATCGGGTGACCGTTGATACCTTTATACCTTTCACACAGGGTAATAATAGGGAAAAAGTGTTCATATGACTGCTGCTTGGCGATAATTGGCTTGATTGTTGGCCAGTCTTAAGGGGATTTAAAGGGGACACTCGTCTGTTTGTAACCGACGACCTATTCTCTGGATAGGTCATCAGCATATGACTGTTGGGGGTCCGACACCCGGCAGCTGTTTGAGGGCCGCAGCCTTCTCTCTGTTTACCCTAGACGTGTGACGTCATGACCATTGGTCACATGGCCTAGGCACAGCTCAGACCCTTCTCAAACAGCTGATCGGCGGGGGGTGCTGGGTGTCGGAACAGTTACAAACAGATGAATAACCCTTTTAACTAGTGGTTTCATTTACAGTTAAAGGGATTATCCAAAGTCTAAAACATGCCCCCCACTGCCCGGGCCCCTGCACGGCCGTTGCATCTGTGATGGGAATGAGCCTCCCTAGTATTGCGGGTGACACTAGGGAGGCTTGTCCTCGTCGTAGTCGGCTATTGGCTGCTCCCCCCCACTGCCGGATGTTTTGATCAGCATGACAGGGAGACAGTGGTGGCCGTGCGGGGGATCAGAAGTGACGCGGGGGCCAAGGTAAGTATAATATATACTAGGAGCCTGTACATTGGGGGCATGTTTTAGACTTTGGAAAACCCCTTTAAAGTACCAATTCACCAAAATGTTGTTAATCTGGTTTCAGCAGATCCAACCAAACTGCATCATGAGATTGTGATGTCACGATAACCAACAGATGTATGTTGGCAATAACGGCTTATGCTGAATAAAACTAATTTAAAACTGTATATTAAAGTATAATTAATATTTAAATGAAATAAACCAATTAAAACAATTTAACCGCGAGTTAAAGCAGTAGCTGAAGTTTGGTAATGATGCGTTTTCATCTGAAGACATTTTTTGAAAAATACAGCCACGTTAGGCATCAGCTTAGTACTGGCCCCTGTATAATGTATATAATTACGAATCTCTAGATGCTGTGTTGTCTTGTGACTTACTAATACATGGTCAGTTTAACTTTTCAAGTGGAAATGCTCTTTAATGCCTTAAAAAAAAAATGGAAAGCCGGCTAGGAATACAGATCTCTTTCGCACCATAGACTTGAAGGGGACTGCAGAACCAAAGGTTAATACTAAATATTTAACCTTATATATTCCAACAAAGAAATTGATTACGGTATAGGGGAAGGAAAACTCTTGTGTATTTCTAGAATTCCCAAGTCTCCCAGGCTCACTAGATCAGATCAACAAATCAGCGTACAGTTCATTGAAAGCGAACTTTCTGCTATACCGCACACGTGGAGCGGGATTTGCACTGCGCCAGCGGTATTTCTGCTAAGGATCAGAAAGCATGCTACTTCCAGCCTGGTGATGATTAATATTTCTCTCCCTAGAAAAATCTTACTAATGTTTTGTGACCCTCCTTACTTAATGCTTTCCATCTGTAAAAACAAATGTTCTTCGAACATTCGACCTCTAGAAAGTCCTGCATTTCCAATATTGAAAAGGACATATGGCTTAGATAAGAATAAAAATTAACCAAACAGAAATGGAAGGTAACATCCTGTAAGAGTCGGAGCAACAATATCCAAAAATGTCACGTGTACTGTAGAAACATTATCAGCTTACATATATACTGGTACAATGGAGTACTGTCCAAGTATGTTCAATCATAAAGGAAAAAAAAAAAATGTTTAACGTGCAGGAATGTGCACAATGATCATGTTTCTTATTAGCATGACTGATTCTGTCTCTAAATGACAGTACAGACCTGCTTTCTATGCACAGACAACGTCCTGCTCTGTCACATAGGCTCCCATATCCACTAACGGATGGAATATGATCTTAAGCCTGTATTAGACCGGCAGATTTTCTGCCAGATGATCGCTAACGAGCACTCCTAGTACAGCTCTGATCATCTGGCAGTGTAATACTGCCGCCAGTTACCCGATGAACAAGCAAACGGTCATTCATTGGGCAAGCCAAATCTTTTGACTAATTTCATTGTTTGCAGGCGGCAGATCATGGTGTCTAATCACAATCTGTTGGCAGCAAACAGCGATTCAGTATAGGGAAGAAAGACGGCATAACGATCACTCCTCCCTATACCGAGGAGGAGATCACTGCATGTAATAGCAGCGATCTCCTTCACTAGCGAGCAGGCAACGCTTCCTTCCTGACAATCACCGGCAGGATTGGGCGTCTAATGCAGCCCTTACAGCACAGGCTCCCTTACTGGAAACACCACCCTAGGAGACGACAGCGTGTGCTGCAACCATACTTACCCTGTGGCTGGAATAAAAAAAATGGATAAAGTATATTACGCAGGATTGCCGTCTTTTTGAATGGAAGATATTGTTGTATTGAAGGGAATCTGTCACTAACATGTAATGCTACCATGTTGTTGTGCAGTCAGACTTGATTTAGATGGCATCTGTCAGCAGTTCTGTACCTGTGAAACTAGCTGACCTGTTGCGTGTGAACTTGGCAGATGAAGGCATCTGTGATGGACCCATATTTATATGTGCCCGCATTACTGAGAAAAATGATAGTAGTAATGGTAACTCCCCCATTGTTCCTAGAGGCTCAGCTCTCTGTGCAACTGCAGCATCCCCTCTACTTTGATTGGCAAGGCCAGGCATGATCACGTTTACACTGCCTGGCCCTGTCAAAGTGGAGAGGGCCCACCCATTCACAGTGTATAGTAAGGGCATTGGCCTCACTATAGTTGCTGTGCATGAGCAGTGCTGTTGGTATCACTGTGGCAGTGCCATGGTCTCACAGTGACGGCGCACTATGTACAGTGATGCCAATGCCCTTACTATATACTGGAACGAGCAGGACAAGGCGGAACGGCAATGTCACCAGTAGAGGGTGTCGCCATGTTTACTCCACTATGCATACTCTAAGGATACGACCACACAGTGTGGTCATGCAGCGTTTGGGGCGTGGCAGTGCTGCGGTCAAGTACCACGTGGCCAGTTAGGCTGCAGCTGCCTCTTATTTAAAGGGGTATTCCCAACTCACAAATGTAGTTTGTATAGTTAGATATAGCCATATCAATATTATTACTAATAGAATGTATTTATATAAAATGTACCGTTTAGAAGATTTACCTATTTGTATATCCATTGTCCCACACACATCAGTCAGGCTGTTGCTCCTAGTTACGGCCACCATGGCCATGTAGTAGTGGTGGTCAGCTTGCTCTTGTTCAAACCCGCTCTGAGGTAACTGCTGTATTGTGAACGCACACTGCACGAGCATGCGGAGACACATCTTATGCCCCTTTCACACGAGCGGGAGACTCGCATGTCTCCCGCAACGCATCTACAGGGCTGGACTCGGCACGGACAGGGATCGCATAGCATTATATGTGATCCCAGTCAGTGCCAGAGTCCAGCCCTGTAGATGCGTTGCGGGAGACATGCGAGTCTCCCGCTCGTGTGAAAGGGGCATTAGGGTTGTAGCATTTTTGTCTGCACTTCCAAAACGCAGAGAAACTGATTCTGTTCCAAGATCAATTCATCTCTATGGAGCAGGATCCGTTTATAAAGTCTGCGTTTTGGACGGATCCTGACCACTGCGTTTTGGACTGGTAGTGTCCAAAACGCAGATGTGAAAGTACCCTAAGATGTGTCTCCGCATGCTCATGCAATGTGCGTTCACAATACAGCAGATACCTCAGGGCGGGTTTGAACAAGAGCAAGCCGACCACCAATACTACATGGCTGCCGTGGCCGTAACCAGGGGCAACTGCCTGACTGATGTGTGTGGGACAATGGATATACAAATAGGCAAATCTTCTAAACGGTACATTTTATATAAATACATTCTATTAGTTATAATATTAGTATGGCTATATCTAACTATACAAACTACATTTGTGAGATGGGAATACCCCTTTAACTAATGAAGACCACACTCTATAGCCGACTGCATTATTAATGGCTGCGGTATTTAAGGTTCAGCGTGACCATTAACAATAATTGCAGGCTGCGGCCTAATTGGTCACACAGTACTCGACCGCAGCGCGGCTGCTCCCCAAATGCACCAGGACCATGCCACGTGGTCGTACTCTAACCCACCCGCACTAGAGGTGGCTGCAGCTATTATCAACCTACATGGTTAAAACAGCATTGAGCCTGCCACCAGCACAAGAACAGGTGAGCGCAGGCAGTAAACATGGTTTTTGCTATATAGTGATCCTACGCTATGGAGAGCCCTCTGTGTGTTTTTCCTACTCTGTCCTTTGACAAAAGATTTTTCATTAATTTAAAAGGCCATAAATCTGAAATGGCTATGAAAACAGCTTGTCCAAGATTGCAGTAGGAAAGGCAGCTCTGGAGCACAAACTGCTGCCCTCTAAAGTTTCATTTTGTTCAGATTAGGCAAGAGAATTAATGAGAACATTTTTATTTTTCAGCCAATACCGACATAAAAATCTAGGAAAAGCTGGCAACGCTGCTGGCATCTCCGAATCATGAGATCACTGCAAGGTCTGTGTATATTCCCTTAGGCAACATCCGGATTGTAAAACGAAATGAATACAATCCATTGTTAAGCGTATTATTAAAAGATAATTTAATATATTACAAACAGAAACACGATATCAAGATTAGAAGTGACACACTCTAAATAAACGTGGAGATGCATACAGTATTAACTACTAAAACATACGTTTCTTACAAGCATTTGTCACAATGATAGTGAGGTCACCGTACTGGGATAATTGGAACCAGACCACAATATTAGATGTTTTCTCGGTCCTTGGTTAAATCTGCCATTCAGCAGGCAACACACCCATGTCTTATGTGGAAAGGCAGACTCCCATAAGAATCCATACATTAACAGCTCCGCCACTGCCACCTAGTGGCCATATGGAATGTTGGACTTTAGCAAGTTGTATGCTCCTTTTACAAAACGATCTTGAGATAATTTCAGTGCACAAGTTTGTGTCCAAAAAAAGCAACTAAAAAAAATGTACTAAAATCATCTAAGGGAGAAACCGATATCATCCTAGTTATTAATAAAAGAAACTGTTCAATTCCTCACCGCTCCAGTGCAGCCGTGCCGGTCCTTGTCTATCGTGCTGCAGCGATGACTTCACATCTACCTACATGACTGCAGATGCCAAGCACTGGGCTCAGATGTGAGACCTCCGAGTCCACCGCTGCAGTGGTCACATGTATTGACAGCACAGTAAACAAAGACGACTTGAAGGAACCAGAGTGGTGGCGAATGTAACAGGTAAGTAATACTTATTTTATGCTGCTTTTTTTTTTTAAATCCCAGGCAACACTTTTTAGAAGATCTCTCATGTCCTGCAACAGCCAGCAGATTGTGCTGCAATTTTTTCCTCCACCCCCCCTTCCTTTTCCCATGTTCCCTTCGGTGTATAGCCTCAACAGCAAAATGGGAGTCAAAACTACCAGCAGAGAACGCAAGGTAAAGTTGGCTTCTGTTTTTAGAGGATTGGCTATTTCAGGCAGTCCCATAAACATGAATTAAACAGTGGCCTCGCTTGCGCAGTGCGCTCTCCATTCATTTCTATGGACCTTCGGAATGTAGCAGAGCGTGCTCACTCGGGTATTTTCAGAACTCCCCCAGAAATAGAGAGCGAGCATCGCATCCATGGTGCGCTCTCCTACACTTTAGGGAGCCTGTTCTGGAGATACGTGCGGGTCCCAGAGGTGGTACATGCACCTGACATCCTAAATAGATGCCACCAATGTAGATGAGACCAATTTAAAAGCTGTACAATAAAAGGAACACTAGTGTGCACTTTCCAGGTCGCTCAACATTTACAGAAGTGGCCATTTTGTCTGATGTAAAGAAGAGAGTCACCCAGTGTGCACAACGCTACATTATGATTGCACAACTCTTCATATTTCACCGGAAAGAAGGACACTTGTCCACACTGCGGAGCACACAATGCAAACAATTTCTCTCATGACCCTTTTTCAGAGCTCCAGTGTCAAATAATAGCGCGCACACAGTCATCATAAGGGTGGCAAACAAAGAGAGTCACCACAACCGTGACAGTCTGGTGCCTGCTTTCAAGCATTGGTTTGTATTATGCACATTCTAGAAAAGGATTCAGATTTTTAAAGGGGTATTTTAAAGAAGAGGAGTGTACACAGAAGTGTATATATTATGGTTTCATATCTCCATTTCTACTACTGATTTAAGGACAGTTACCCTTATAAGGTCTATGGGAATTTCATATCTCTGGTAGATTTCCTGAGGTCATCACACATATGGAAACAACCGAGGTCTCTAAGGCCAGGTTCCCACAGAGTATTTTCAGCATCAGGTTTTTTTTGCATTTATTACCACCCCCCACCCCCCCAAATATGTTTTTTAGTACTGTTTCATTGAAGATTTTAATTCCTGGCTATTTTCAATAGACAGTCTGTACATGGGTTGGACAGCATAGGACACCTCTTCTTTCCGCACTTTTCAGCACTGGGTCCGCGCCCAAACTACTATGTGTGAACCTAACCTAACACTCCATAGAAGTCAGTGAAGACTGCACAGCACATTTGTTTTACTTTCCCTCTCTTGATTGGCAGGGATCAAGATGATCAGACAGTAATGCTCCAATCACTGGGATACTTATTAATACTGCAATAAAACTTGCCTTCAATCGAGCAATCTGAATTGGAGAAAAATTCCTCACTCCGTTAACGGATGGAACAAGACGACTGTATAAAGCCTGGAAAACAACATTTTTGTGATTAAAATATTATAAAGCAAAGCATAGCACAGATGATAACACAGGATGAAATCTAAAAGTTCAGGATGGCATCTGATCAGAAGCAGACAGAAGGCAGAGCTGCAGGTAAGTGAGCATAGTATAGGTAAAAAAAACTGCTGTGATGGAAAGTTTATAAAATTACAAAAAAAAATAAATAAAAATAAAAACAAAACAAAGGCAAAGCTGTGACATAAAAACCTCCAGAATCTTTCCTCTGCCCCATGGAATACGCAACAGCTGAAAAGCCCACCTCGCAGTAAGTGATAAATCACCTTGTCTGACTGAGTGCTCTCATGCAGGATCCTCGCATCTATGGCGGCCGCCAGCAGATTATTGGCAGCCGTGATCGCATGGATGTCTCCAGTTAAGTGTAAGTTAAACTGCAAAACAGAAAGGCCGTTACTCTACATAAGTGTCAAGAAACTGTTTAAATCAACGTTTTAAATAACCTGTATATTTAATTTATATATTTTTTGGTCAGGTGTAAGAAGTAAAGGAATGTTTTATAATCATATGCACCATTTAAAGTGTATTGTCTTAAAGGGGTTATCCAAAACCTATAATGCCCCTCACAGAGACAGTACATACCTTGCTCAACAGCACCCGCGCCGCTTCTGATGCCGGCACGGTCACCACTGCATCTCCCCGTCGCATGGATGAAAACAGCTGATGAGCTGTTTGAAGAGAAGGCAGCGCTAGTATACTGCCATGTTTACCTGCTCGCTGCAGCAATTGCAGTGGTGAGGAGGTGTAATTACAAGTATGGCGTCCCCATTCATTTCTATGGGACAGCTCTGTCTGTTCAAGCGAGTACTACAGGGCTGAATGGGGACGCCATTGTTGTAATTACACATACTCTCCACTGCAATTGCTGCAGCGAGCAGGTAAACAGAGCAGAGAAGGCAGAGCTCGTATGAGTGCTGGATTCTCTTCAAACAGATGATCGTCGTGGGTGTCGGACCCCCGACGATCTGATATTGATGACTTATCCTTAGGATAGGTCATCAATAGTAAAAAGCTTAATGGGTATTCCAGACTGAAGGAGATATGATGAATTCTAGACTGGTGGGGGTCTGACCGGCGGGACCTCCAATGATTGCCAGAATGGAGGATCCCGGTCCCCCTATCTCTCAGCCACCAGACTACCTAGGAGAATGGATCAGTGGTCAAACATGCACCCTGACACTCCAGTTTGTGGCACTGACAGTATCTGTAGATGGCTGTTTCAGTCAGTGCAGTAAAGTTCAGGAAAGTTGTGAGGCTGGCGGAGAAAAGCCACTTGCACAAACATTTTTGCGCAAGTGGTGTTTAAAAAGCCACAAACGTGCAGTTTTTGACTTTTATATGCTGTAACGGTGCAGTACTTTAGTGAGAAGTCTGCTCCAATGTTTCTCCCGGATGATTTCTAGGAAGAGGAAATGAAGCAGAAGACAAAAAAAAAAAACAAAAAAAAACACAACAACTACTATATGGCTTAGGAAATTTTTTTTTTTGGAAATTCTGACTGCGTATGGATTCTTCTCTAGAATTTCATTTTGGAAATGTATTCACGCAGTTATTCTCTTCTGGAACAAGCGCTCCCATTCAGGCAAGCACTGTATTCTCAGCATGCATCCAGCATATGGACCTCCCACTACACAATATATTTTTCAGCCAACATGAGTCCTTTACTCAGAAGTATAAAGAAAACAAATACGTGAAAAAGTTATCGACCCTTGTATCAAAAGATGAAAATTTGATTGCAAGAACATAGTAAGTATTGTTTCAGTCCATACCTCTTCCATAGGAATAACTTGAGCATATCCACCCCCTGCTGCTCCACCTAAAACATGAAGAGGGTCACTTGTGAGAGCACTGCTGTCTGCATTCGTTTCACGCACTCTTAACATTTCCAGGACAGATAATTAGTAAAATGCATGGTGGACGTTATGAAACTATAAACTGGATCGAAGGCGGTGAATATCATTGACTTGTGAAACATTACAGAGCAAAGCATTCTGGGAACCGGAAGCTGATGAAAACAGGAAGTACTGCAGGTAAACATCCTGCCAGGAGGCAGTGCTGCTGAGAAAGGGGAAGGAAAGTGCTGACATGAAAAATGGGTATATGGGGAAAAATATGCAGTGTTTGGGGGACACTGGGCAGAAAAAAAAAATGTAATGAAACTAGAGAGACCCTTTAAGCAGAAGCAGGGCCCTGTACACCACTGCCTATGAAGAAGTGTATCAATTCACTTTAGATAGCTTGTACAGCTAACAGAAATTAACCCACTCCGACCTTACATGCTCAATAGGAATTGATGGCCCCTATACAATGCTCAATTGAGTAGACAATTATCGAGAAGGAAGCATTTCTATCCAGCAATCGCCTGCTTGTCAATGAAGGAGACCGCTGGTAGCATGGGCTGTTTAGTCCACACAATCTGCCATCAGCAAACGATTTAGGTGCCCAAAGAATCCTATTACCTGATGAACAAGTGTTTTGTTCGTTCATCAGGTAATCAGCGGCACCTTTATCCTACAAACGCTTGTTAGTGATGATCTGCCTGATGCTTGGCCAGTATAACGGGGCCTTAAAGGGGTTATCCCATCTTCTGCCACCGCCAGGCGCAGCCCCCTCGCCGCGCTCTTAGAAACGAATGGGAGCACACCGCGCATGCGCGGCCACCGCTCCCATTCATTTCTATGCTCCCGCCATAAATAGCCGAGTGCTGGCTCAGCTATTTCCGTCGGCTCAATAGAAATGAATGGGAGCCGGGCCGCGCATGCGCGGTGCGCTCTCATTCGTTTCTATTAGCGCAGTGGGGGAAGGTGGGGGGGGGCAGCGCCTGGAAATCCGGGGTCCTCCAGGCTCAGAGCTCCCCCGCTTTGTTCTCAATATAGGTGCGGGTCCCATATTTTGATCGGTTGGTTTCTCAGTGCTGGAACCCCCACTGATCTCTAGAACGAGTTGAGAAAAGTGCCAGAATATCGCACTCTCTCTCCTCACTGCAGGGGGTGGAATAAAGAGGGGCCCATACACTTTTTAATGAGTCCTTCTTTCTTCCTCTCCTGCATAGAGATGAGAGAGCATGAGATGAAAGCTCTCTCAATGCTCTCTCCTCGTTCTGGCAATCGGTGGTGGTCTCAGCACTCAGAGTGTTATCAAATGGTTGGTCACTCCCACTGAAATCAGCGGGTTCAACCAATATATATGTGTATGTGTTCCTGTACTGAATATAGCACTAATTCTTTCTGGCTTTGTTGTTATCCCACAAGAAAATAAGCATAAAAAGGTGAAAGAAGAATGCCATAAAAAGTTTACCTTTGACTCCAAATGTGGGTCCTTGTGAAGGCTGTCTCAGACACGCAAAGGAATTGATGTTTTTATGAGCAGTCAGGGCCTGCACCAGCCCAATGGTAACTGTACTTTTGCCTTCCCCAAGAGGTGTCGGTGTTATACTGGGTAAAACAAAAGCAAGACAGGAAGAGATTTTTTTTTTTAATGTCTAAAAGATCTAAGTAAGACCAAGCTGAAATGAGTCAAAACTGCTACTGATGTCAATGAGGCGACTGTAAAGCAGACCTGGCCGGGCAACACACATGTCTTACATTTAAACTGTTCAGCGTGACTCGGGAGAAAGAAATCAGCTATTATTCTGGCAAGAGATCCAAGAACAGAAATGAATTAAGACAGGGATTTTCCTGTAACCCTAAAATCCAAGCCAGCATTCTGAAATAAACTATCTGTCAAATAGGCTGTAGCAGGTCTGTCTCTTGCTACCCTTCAGAGGTCCTGGAATATTTTACTCTATCTTGGGACTTACAAATCTGGAAATAACTTATGAAAGCATGACAATTCTTTGTACTCCACATAGCTATACAGAAAGGACTGTAATATAAAAAATCCAGTAAAATACCAGAACTGCGAAGCTAACAAATCCAACTAACTATATAACTAGCTTTAAAACTGAACATAATTTAAAAAAACAAACAAAAACAAAAAAAAAACACCCCAAGGGTCTAAATTACTCTTTAAGAGTAACGAGAATCCACAAGGCCTTGGAAATATAATATGCCGTTCATCCAGCTAAAGTAATGGTATTTTATTTTAAGACACATTGAAAAGGAAAAGAAAACCTTCATTCTGACCACCTAAAATCCAAACTCAAACCCCTACTCACCTAAAACCAATATAAATGGGATCCATTCTACTACTTGGCCTTTTAGCTTGCAACAAATAGATCAAATTGGCCAGAAATGCATGCAAAAATCTAAATAGAAACACAAGATAAAAGCTGCCCAAAACGAACGAGTCCTGCCATTTAGGCCATCCACTGTTTAGATGCAAATGATTGTTCATAATGGCCAACAGCAGACGTGATCAGCCAGGTTGGAGGTTTTAGCAGTGCTTGGCCGAAACTACATGTAAGACATGTTCAGACCCTTTTGCCCTTTTAGATCAAGGAATGAGAAGTTCTTGATCAAAACTCCCCCAGTCCAGGGATCAACAACCTTTGGCACTCCAGCTGTGGTGAAACTACGACTCCGAGCATGCACACTTGCTTAGCTGTTTTCAGAACTCCCATAGAAGTGAACGGAGCATTCTGGGAGTTGTAGTTTCACCACATCTGGAGTCCCGAAGGTTGCTGACCCATGTCCTAGTCAGTCAGTTTAGTCTGACATGCTGCTGGCGGGACCACCCATATGAATGATCCTACAGACAAACGCCCACAACGCAGCCGATCATCATCTTAAAGGTGTTGTCACACGAAAAACAAAATTTTTTTAAACCAACACCTGGATCTGAAAAATGTTGTAATTGCATGTAATTAAATAATTAGTATAGCTAGTGAGTTATTCACTGAACTCTATCTGTATAGCGCCACCTGCTGTCTGCTCCATTTCTATTTTCTCTGAGACAAAAGCACATGCCCAGTTCAATCCTTCCACTGCTACCAGCAGCAGAAAGGACACCCCCCGAATAAGGATATGTCCCCTAAATTGACAGCAGGACATAAATGTAGCAGAACAACTGCAGCAATGAATGAGGAGATCTCTGGATCCCTGTGAGGTACAGGGCTGGTTCTAGCTTTGTTAGTATTAGTTAGGTTGCCAAGTATTACAGAGGGCTCATGCACATGACCGTATGTATTTTGTGGTCAGAAAACACGCATTACGTTTGTGCGACATTAGTATTGCATCCGTTTTTCTTGCGGATCCATTGCAACAACGTCTACAAGAATAGAGAATAGGACACGTCTCTCTTCTTTTCGGAACAGCCATGCAGACATACGGAAACAGAATGCACATGGAGTAATCCGCGTTTTTTGGGGGGGGACCCATTGAAAAAACAAAAAAAAACAAAAGAAAACAAATACATTCATGCGCATGAGCCCTTAATATGCGATTTTCATTTTTTACATTATTCATGGGATAACCCCTTTAAAGGGAACCTGTCATCACCTTTATGCTGCCCGTACTAACGGCAGAATAAAGTAGAGACAGGTGAGTTGATTTCAGCGGTCTGTCATTTATAAGTTAAAAGTGAGTGATTTCCAAGAACCAACATCACAATCATTGCAGACTGGGCCTGGAAAAGAGTCTCGGCCACCTGAGAAGATTCATGGTTATTCATGAATTCCTGCTCTCTCTGCCCTCCTCCTGTTGATTGACAGGCTTCTACCTAGTTTTCTCCCTTTCTGTCTAGGAGAGAAATGCCAATCATCAGCAGATGGGTGGGAGAGCAGGAGATTAGGAGTAACAATGACTCTTCTCAGGTAGATGTGACTCTTTTCAAGGCCTGTGCTGCAATGGTTAAGATGCTGGTTCTCAGCAACCACTTACTATTAGCTCATGAGTGACACACTGCTGAAATCAGCATTTCTGTCACTATTTTATGCTGCCCTCAGTGAGGTCAGCATAAAGTTGATGACAGGTTCCCTTTAAGGTTATGGCCGGCACTCGTCATGGCTGTCACCCGGTCTTCACAGATATGCTGAAGTGATACAAGAAAATATGCTACTATGGGCAAATTATTGGCAATCACATTCCAGGGAGCAACCGGCAAAAGCATTCACATTTTATGGAGGAAACAAGAGAAATAATTCTTACCCAGCAACTAAGACATATTTTCCATTCGGCTGCTCTTTTAACCTCTCCAGAAGAGACAGACGTACTTTGGCTTTCGTGTGGCCATACATTTCAAGCTCATCTGTAAGCAATCCTATCTCCTTGGCAAGCACGTCAATGGGTTTTGGATGCTGTGCTCGGGAAATCTCAATATCACTGCAAAAAATGAACAGATAAGCAGTCTTCAGTCATTACAAGACACATGGTTGATACAGACATTACAAATTAGTATTGCTGTCTTCTTTCTCACGGTAAACTGTGCTTTAAGGGCCACACTCACAAATGTCTTACATCTGTCACTGTATAAGACTGGATACATTGGCTGCAGTCACTGGAAAGGGTGCAGGATACGTAAAAGTGGGGGTATGGAGGACACCACACTGCCATCCTCTATATTGTCTCATTGGAGCTGGTAGACTACACAACACAGACCCTAAATTAATATAATATGTTGACAGGTCAACTTTACATCTAAAGTAGTGTTAAGATGGCCATATTACCAGGGGTGGACTGGGAACTTAACCCTTACAGTACCAGCGCCGTACATGTACGGCGCTGGTACGATGCGGGCACATGGCGCCCGCTCGCGGGTGCGGCGGGCGTCATGGCCAGCAAGTCTCTGCTGTTTCTAACAGCAGAGACTTGCCGCTACCTACTGTATCGGCGGCGTCTTCCGGGGTGACTAGATGCCGTGATCACACGTGATCACGGCATCTAGTTGCGTCTAAACCCGGAAGCGTTCGCTTCCGGGTGGTGTACAGACACCCCGTGTGGCCAATCGGGGTGTCTGTACACCATATGAAAACTGTAATCCTCGCTGGTGAGGATTACAGTTTTCAAAGTGCAATTCTTATTCTGGCCACTAGATGGCAGGCCAGGATAAGAAATGAGCAATTCATGGATTTAACTGCCTCTAGTAAATCCATGATTGCTCATAAAGAAAATTAAAAAGCCACAATATATAAGCTCATATTTGAGCATTCAAATAGTAAAAAAAAAAAATAAAAACAAAATGTTAAAAAATATATAAAAAATAAAAAAAAGATATAAAAGTTCAAATCACCCCCCTTTCCGTATAAGTAAAAAATAAATACCTAAATAACACTAAATATAGACATCATGGGTATCACAGTGACCGAAAACGCCCGTACTTTTAAAATATAAAAAAAAAAAATCCAATACGGCGAACTGTGTGGCGGAAAAAAGCGTCCAAATGGCAATTTGCCGTTTTTTGTCGCTTTTTTTTTCTAAAAAAAATTTAATAAAAAGTGATCAAAAAGTCATACACACCCCAGAATGGTATTAATAAAATCTTCAGATTGTTCCGCAAAAAATGAGCCCCCATACAGCTCTGTACACATAAATACCAAAAAGTTATAGGGGTCAAGATATGACAAGGAAAAAAAAAAAAAAAGGCAACTTTCTAATTTTTTTTCACTATCAAAACGCAGGAAAAACTATACATATTAGGTATTGCCGGATTCGTACTGACCAGTAGAATGAAAATAACGGGTCAGTTTTAATGCACATCGAACGCTGTAAATAAGAAACCCGTAGAACTGTAGCGGAATAGCGTTTTTTTTGCAATTTCACCTGATTTTGAATTTTTTTCCCGCTTCCCACTACACCATATGCAATATTAAATGGTGGCGTTGGAAAGTACAACTTGTCCCGCAAAAAACAAGCCGTCATACAGCTATGTGAACAGAAAAATAAAAGAGTTATGGCTGTTTGAAGGCAGGGAGCGCAAAACGAAAATGCATGACCGAAAAAACCTCCGGTACTGAAAGGGTTAAAGGGTTGTCTCACTTCAGCAAATGGCATTTATTATGTAGAGAAATTTAATACAAGACACTTACTAATGTATTGCGATTGTCCATATTGCCTCCTTTGCTGGTTGGAGTCATTTTTCCATCACATTATACACTGCTCGTTTCCATGGTTATGACCACCCTGCAATCCATCAGTGGTGGTCGTGCTTGTACACTATAGAAAAAAGCACCAGCCTATATGAGCTCACACAGTCCCAGCCACCAGAGAGACTGGCACATTTTCCTAGAGTGAGCAAGCACGACCACCGCTGCTGGATGTCAGGGTGGTCGTAACCATGGAAACGAGAAGTGTATAATGTGACGGAAAAATGAATCCAGCCAGCAAAGGAGGCAATATGGACAATCACAATACATTAGTAAGTGCCATGTATTAACTTTCTCTACATGATAAATGCCATTTGCTGAAGTAAGACAACCCCTTTAAAGTGGGCCTGGAAAAAAACTAGAAGTGGCCCCAAGTTGTCGGAGGATTCAAATTGACATAATGTTCGGCAACACAAGTGGGCCAGCAATACTGTAGTACAGCACAAAATACTGCCACAGTGAAACCAAATACCACAGTGCGGCATAAAATACTGCCGTCCGCATCACAGTATTCAACTGTATCACCTTCCTGAGGATGGCGATACAGTTGAGTTCCAGAGGGCACCTGCGACTGCTGGCCAGGAGCATAGTACATGATTCTCCAGGCATTTATTAATGCTGATAGCATCAGATCGTTATGTACCCAGATGGCAGTCATGAGGAGAGCTCAAGTGGCCCCCTGTGCATTGGCCCATTGGAAAATTTCCTTGTATGGTCTATGGTCAGACCGCACTGGCAACTACCTAATGACCATGGCTGTCACCCCCATCTAACCTGACAGCAAATGTAGGTAGAAAAGGATAAGACAGGTTGGATTTCAACAGGTGTGGTCAATTGATTGTATGGCCAGTTAAAGGGGTTGTCTCACTTCAACAAATGGTATTTATCGCGTAGATAGAGTTATTATAAGGCACTTACTAATGTATTGTGATTGTCCATATTGCTTCCTTTGCTGGGTTGATTCATTTTTCCATCACATTATACACTTTTCCTTTCCATGGTCACAACCACCCAACAACCCATGGTGGTCGTGTTTGAAAACTGCAGGAAACAACTCTGGCCTCCGTGGTGGCTGAGACCATAGAAGTGCGCATAGGTCAACTCTTTATCCTATAATGTGCAAGCACGAACACCGCTGCTGGATTGCAGGGTGGTCTGTAACCATGGTAATGAGAAGTGTATAATGTGATGGAAAAATGAATCCAGCCAAGGAGACAATATGGATAACAACAATACATTAGTAAGTGCCTTGTATTAACTTTCTCTACATGATGAATGCGATTTGTTGAAGTGACAACCATTTAAGGAGCGTTTAGCAACTTAGCGTTTGCCTGGTCTTCACTGATGGCAAAATTTCTTTTAGCTACCTAGGCACTGACTCGCCTTAGGCTACTTTCACACTAGCGGCAGGCCTGATCCGGCAGGTGAAGGGTGCTGCCGGATCAGGCCTGCCGCAGTGACATGTGTGGAGCCGGAACCGCGCTCCGGCCCCACACATGTCACATAGTACATACATACACAAACATACACACACATATACACAGACAAACACACAGGTGACGATTCCCCACAGCGCCCTCTGCTGGGCGCCTGGTGGAATCGTCACCTGTGCGCGCCGTCCTGTCCCTCCGACGCTCTGAAGACCTGCCGGGGTGCATGTAAGTATGTATGTGTATTTGTATGTGTATATGTGTGTGTATGTTTATGTTTATGTGTATGTCTATGTCTGTATGTGTGTATGTGTAGCCGGATCCGTCATGAACTCCATTGAAAGTCAATGGAGGGCGGATCCGGTTACCATTGTGGTCACACCAGACGGATGCACCCCCATTGATTTGCATTGGGGATCATTCCAGATCCGTCTTGGTGCGGATGCCTGGACCGGAGAGCAAACCGCAGCATGGAACAGAATGCTTTCAGGAGCATTCCGTTGTTCAGTTCAGTTTTGTCCCCATTGACAATGAATGGGGACAAAACTGAAGCGTTTTATTCCGGTATTGAGCCCCTATGACGGAACTCAATACCGGAATTTTAAAACGCTAGTGTGAAAGTAGCCTAATACAAGTTAAAGGAGACCTTGGGGGCCATTCAACTGCTACATGATTATGTGTTTCCCTCTTTATGCACTGAAGCTGGCACGTTCCCTGAGTTTTTCCAGCAAGATGGTGCACCACCACATTATGGGTGTCAGGTCCGAGCATTCCTAGATGAACAGTTTCCTGGAAAGTGGATTGGTCGTCGTGGGCCAGTTGAATGGCCCCCAAGGTCTCCCGATCTGACCCCCTTAGACTTTTATCTTTGGGGTCATCTGAAGGCAACTGTCTATGCTGTGAAGATACGAGATGTGCAGCACCTGAAACTACGGATACTGGAAGCCTGTGCTAGGATTTCTTCTGCGGTGTTGCTATCAGTGTGTGAAGAGTGGGAGAAGAGGGTTGTATTGACAATCCAACACAATGGGCAGCACTTTGAACACATTTTATAAGTGGTCAGAAACTTGTAAATAACTCATGAAAGAATAAAGTAACGTTAAAACCAAGCACACCATTGTTTTTCTTGAGAAATTCTCAATAAGTGTGATGTGTCACATGACCCTCTTCCCATTGAAAAAAACGGATTGGATCCAAAATGGCTGACTTCAAAATGGCCGCCATGGTCACCACCCATCTTGAAAAGTTTCCCCCCTCCCATATACTAATGTGCCACAAACAGGAAGTTAATATCACCAACCATTCCCATTTTATGTAGGTGTATCCATACAAATGGCCCACCCTGTATGTATGTATATATAATATATATATATATATATATATATATATATATATATATATATATATATATATATTTATCTTTGACCATATTATGACCATACTGTATAAACCTACTTGCTTACACAGTCCACTGCATGTTGGTTTGATTCAAATTAATATAAAAGACTGTTGTAAGTGAACTTTCACCTTGTGTCACACAAATAATAGTAAGTGACGCAAGCACGAATAATGTCAACAGTAATAAATCAGCCAAATAAAAAAGTGAAAAAGCCATTACCAGCTGGTTGTAGGATATCAGGAAATTTATAAGACCAAATATTTACATAGATTGTTTTAAATGACCTAACAAACAATTCAGAAAGAGGAACATCACTGCAGATTAACCATCAAAGTTTGGGCAAATAGGCCTTAAAGGTTCAGTCTACAATCCGTTTTTGTTTGTTTTTTTAACCCGCACAGAGCATCTAAAGATCCCTTTGCACAGGTCTATTGTCGGGAATAAAAGTTCACACAAACACTCTTACCGAAAAATGGACCCATGTAATGTTGCAGTTCCCGGAAGTGCAGAACTTGCCCAGTAGGGTAATGTTAATCATCATAAGGCAATACTTGTAATATACATCACAGGCGGCAAGATGAGATTAAAACAATAAAAACTCAGATAACCCCTTCAATGCCAACCGGAAAACCCCTTTAAGGCCGATCGTAAAGTTGCTTCACTTTAGAGGCATTAGGACAAATAAAATGGTTGCGAAAGTGGACATAATCTTAAAGAAAAAAAGCCTTTTAGCCATGCAAAGCACATATGTTCTTCAAGTGCAAAGGTAATTACATAGATCACTAATTACTGTCCAAAAAATAAGGAATGACCGCTTAGGGACCACCAATACGCCTTTTTTACGGTGGCCTAGTTTGAGCACTGCGCGGACCTCCCATGCAGTGGCTCTCTCATGAAAGCCAGGCTCCTGTTCTAAGGGGCCAGAGCAGCAGAAGCAATGATCCGGGCCGTTTAACCACTTGGATGCCACAGTCCCTATTAACAGTGGCATCTAAGCGGTTTAGAAGGAGGGGGCTCTGTACTGCCACGATTGAGATTGGGAGTACCTAATGAAAGCCAACAGGCCTACCCTCAGTGATTTCCTAACCGTACAATACACCGTGCTAAATAAGTGGTACAGTGTATTATAAAAGTGTCCAGCGAATCATGTCTCAAAGTGGTTAAATAAGTAGTTAAAAAATAAATTAAACAATTCTCAAGCAATTTACCCCGCACGTTGACCGTCATAAAAAATAAAATAAATAAAAACTGAGTCATCAAAAAGTCTTATCCACCCCAAAATGATACAATGAAAACTACAAGTCGTCCTCACACAAAACGTATGGGTCTTTGGATGCGGCGATGCAAAATCATTTTCTTCTTTTATGTAAAAAGGGATTTTATTGTGCAAAAGTAGTGAAACTTAAAAATATATATATGTATTTGGTATAAGGGTGCGTTCACAAGACTGTATGTGTTTTGCAGTCCACAAAATGCGGATCTGCAAAAAATATGGATGGCATACATTTTTTGCGGACCCATTGAAATGAATGGATCGGATGCAGAACAAAAATACAATTGTGTGAATTGGGCCTTACTGTAATCGTACTGACCCAGGGTGTAAAGTTATCATGTTATTTATGGGGAAAAAAAAAAAAATCAAATGCGCAATAATGTAAAAACACATGCTCCCCAGAAAGAGTTTTTAAAAGTTAATCATTGAGTTATGTGTGCCCCTACATGGTACCATTGAAACAAGGCCTCATGCAGCTACAGCGACAGAAAAATAAAAACATTTCAGCTTTTGGAAGGCGACAATCAAAACGTTAAAAAAAAAATTATTTGTCCACTAAGGTCCAAAACAGACTGGTCATTAAAGGGTTAAAGGGGTTGTCTCACTTCAGCAAATGCCATTGATTATGTAGAGGAAGTTAATACAAGGCACTTACTAATGTATTATGATTGTACATGTTGCCTCATTAGCTGGCTGGATTCATTTTTCCATCACATTATACACTGCTTGTTTCCAGGGGTTACGTCCACCCAGCAATCCAGTGGTGGTCGTGCTTGCACATCATAAGAAAAGACGTCAACCTCTCTAGTGACCAGGACCATGGCAGCAGCTCCTGTCCTGGGACACCTCGTATCTGCAACCCCTGGATATGAGCAGTGTATAATGTGAAGGAATATGGACAATCACAATACATTAGTAAGTGCTTTGTATTTTTAACCGTCTACATGATAAACGTCATTTACTGAAGTGAGAGAACCCCTTTAAGATCACAGCAGTAGATGTTGCAGAGAAGGGCTTTGAAACAAGCGGGTTTCCACAGACTCCAAAAAGTACACTCTGCTACATCCGTAGCTTGTCATGTCACGGTCACCTCTCCTAAGAACAAGATAATATTCTGTATTAAGGACATTTAAAAGGGAAATTCCCAGACTTTCTGACTTCAGTGGGTTTACTTGTCTGGAACAAGCAGGTTCCTCAGTGAGCAGCTTTTCACTGCTTTTAAAAAGATTGTTCCAGATTTTAATACTGATGACCTATCCTCAGGATAGGTCATCAGTATCTGAATGGTGGGGGTCTGACACCCGGGAGCCCCGCTGATCAGCTGCTCCTGTGAGCACCGAGGCCTTCTCTCAGCTTACCAAGCACAACGCCGTACATTGTATATCTTCTGCGCTTGGTATCACGCTCAGCCCCATTCACTTCTATGGGCCGAGCTGCTCCTAGGCCACGTGGCCAATGAATGTGACATGAATCAGCCTAAGGAAAGCTTTCAGAAGGCCGTGACCCCCACGGATCGGATACGGATGAGATGACCTATCATTAGTATTAAAATCTCGTGGGAGGCGACTACAGTTTGTAGTTCTACTGTACTCAACGTACATTTACCATACTGTTCTGTGGAGCGCCATTAGAAACCTGTTTAAGTGCGATAGGGTTTCCTATGACCGCTATACACTAAAGACATACGGTTTGCAGGTAAACAGATTCTGACTCTTCTTACATTCGATAACCGCATACCTGGGTACAGGGGAGAGAGGCTGCAACTTTAAGCAATGAAGATTCCACATTTTGTACTTCTGGAAGTCAAACCATCTCTTACTGCTTTCTGCTAGATTCTGAGGACAAAGGATAAACCACAGTGAGTCTATAGTCATGAGAAGACACGGGGTAGAAGAAGTCATTACATTATATACGGACCTTCAGCCTCAGGGCAGCAGCCACCAGTCCTACAGCTTGGCCTGTTAGTCCAGCGCTGCTCAGTTCAGAACCGTCTGGAGAAAAATCAAAGACAAGACAATAATAGACTAACATACTGATGCTTCGTGTGGCTTTGCATCACATCTGGGGTCTATATTTGCACTTTACTCTATTGCAATCCTTGTTTGGATGCCCTATTCTGACCCCCCCCCCCCCAATACCAGCTTCCATGTGTCCGGTAGCTATGCTTGTATCCACTTAATTGTCTGCTTTGAGGCTCTCCGTCACATGAGCTGTACTTCCCATACTTTTCGCCCCATAAGATGCATATTTTCTCCCAAAAGTGGGGGGAAAATACCCCAGCGTCTTATAGGTCAAATACTAACGAGCACTTCAATTATGGAAGCACTCATTAGTACCGGAGGACCGGGAAGCGGTGAAGGCTCTGTACTCGATGCTTCCTGGTCCTCTGCTGTCGGCTGTGCACAGTGTGAGGGCAGGAAGGGTCACAGCACAGCCAACGGCAGGAAGAGCAGCGTCCGGAGCAGGAGGCTCTTATCTGAGGTCTGATTGGGGGTCATTCACATTGCGGTCTGAGTTGAGGTCTGATTGGGGTGGAGGGGGGGGATTTGAGGTCTTATAAACATTAGGGGTCTGATTGGGGCTGTCAGCTGATGTCTGACCTAAGATCTAATGAAAAATATTTTTTTCTTCTTGTCCTCCTCTAAAACCTAGATGCGTCTTATGGGCCGGTGTGTCTAATAGGGCAAAAAATATGGTACCTACTGTTCTCCTATTTTAATTAATTTGAATAAAGGATATACTTGTTTATAGTTGATGGCGATTTTTTTTCTGAGCATCAACACCAGTATTTCTAATAGGATTGGTTGTATTTCTTCTATCATGAGGTCTAGCTGCTGATAGGCTATTACATAAGTTGATAAATGAATATAAGTTGATAAATGAATATACGCCAATCTGGTAGCCCTGCCCACTTTGACATTCAAAACACTTTCCGGCGCGTTTCATTCTTTCTGGGGAAGCAAACGTCCAAAAAGGTGGAATTCATTTTATAGTCCGTGCACTCCACCAGGTGGCGCTCATTTCCATCATCTGATAGAGACAACGCTTCCATTATTTTGTTCTACTTCTATAACAGACGGTTTTATGTTTATTGTAATTTACTTTGTGTCATTAAATTTATTGCAGTCGCTAAAAAAAAAAAAAAAAGGTAACATTATACTTTTGCCTTTATCCTCAAAACACACTTTGTCCCTATATACTGCAGAAGAGCTTCCCCTTGTCTCTCTGCATTGACAATAGCGAGTGCTTACTGCTCACTGTCATGCATCTCACAGCGGCTGGTTAGTTATTCAGTGTGGCGGGGATACAGCAGGATGATTAGAAAAATGTCCCCTATCTATGCCCCTAAACATTAGTAGAAAAAAAAAAACATGACAGTAACATTTTAGGACAGCGATTGAGGATTCTGGCACCATCTAGTGGTAAAAAAATAGATCAGGAGAAAGTAGGTTGTTACAAAGAATTAGTGCAATTTACTAAAACAGAGAGGTTTTGAATTTAGATCTGCAAGTGAGATGATGTTGCAGTTACTGATAGATGGCGTACGTTGTAGGTGGTCTTCATATAGCTGGAATATATACTAGCAATGGAAGTTACATAGATCACTTGCGGTTACCGAGACCACAGATTAAAGGGGTATTCCCATCTTAGACAATGGGGGGCATATTGCTAGGATAGGCCCCCACTGTCTTATAGGTGCGGGTCCCACCACTGGGACCCGCAACTATTTTGAGAACGGAGCAGAGAGCGCTGTGCCTGGAGGACCCTGGGTATCCAGCGCTCTGCTACTTTCGGCAGTCCCATAGAAATGAATGGAGGGCAGCTACGTTCACTTTCCCGCTCCGTTCGCGATATGCCCCCATTGTCTAAGATGGGAATAATCCTTTAAGGTCCTGAGACTGTTACATGATGTACAACCATGGCTGTATTAGAGCTGTCTGAAGTATCTAAGCAGGTCATCTTTTAATATCTAACCGGTTTAATAGAATATGGTCTGACTGGCCAGTACAGGCAACACTGGGCTTTTACAACAAAGGAGAGAAACTAGAAGGTAATGTCCAATGAGAATCTAGAACAGCAGACCAATTCATCTCTCAACATATGAATGATGCAGTTGCAATGAAATGACTCTAGCACTGCACTGAAAAGGTTCACAGGAGCGCCGATGCCTTCTCAAAAAGCTGATCGCAGGGGTCAGACCCTCACCAATCAAATGCTGATGACCGACCCAGAGGATAGGTGATCAGTATCTAAATCTCGGTAAACCCCTTTAAATGACACCTACCTGCAGAGACAACAATAGTTCCTGGCTTTATCCAGTCGCTTGGAATCTTCTGAGGTTTTACACTTCCAATAACCACTATCTCTGCAGCACCAAGCTAAAAGGGAAGAAGAAAAAAAATTGACCAACTGTATCAAACTGTGAGCTTGTGACTTTGAAAAAATAGTTACAAATGGTATTTTTTACACAGTCCTCAGCACTTTTCAGACAAGGGCAGGATGGGGGTGTTGTCAGTCACTGAGACAAACAAATTTATCTTCATTTATGGCGGTGTTCTGGTGCAAATGAACCCAGAATTCATGGTAGAGCTGCCGTAGACTTCCGTTTAGTTTAAATGACTGCCAGAGGATGCCCCCAAATTATGATGATGATGCTTGCATCTCATTATAAATTAGGCGCATCCCCTGGCAGCACAGGGGACATCAAGACTGGGCCAAAAAGCGCCTGTCTTGATAAATCTCCTACTATGGGCTTATAAAATCCAGAGGGAAAACCGCAGCACTCAATGTCAATACCGTTTCTGAGTTTATTCGCCAACTGTGCGACATTTCGACTTCTATGGGTCTTTATCAAGCAGTCTACTATGCTAGATAAAGACTCATTGGAGTCAAAACGTCGCACAGTTGGTGAATAAACTCGGAAACTGTATTGAAGACATTGAGTGCTGCGGTTTTCCCTTTGTATTTTATGAACATCTGGGGCCCGAAGGGCTAGAGCCTGACGTGGATCCATTGTAACAATGCCTGTTCTTGTCCGCAAAACGGTCAAGTGGACATATGGAAACAGAATGCACACAGAGTAATTTGGTTTTTTTTGCATTTTGTTCCGCATACGGATCCAAATTAAAAAAAAAAAAAAAAAAAAAAAAAAAAAAAAAAAAAACACGTTCGTTTGCATGAGCACTAAATGTGTGGAATTTATGAGACCTGCTATAATGAGAAAATGGAAGTTGCTGAAAGGTAAACACAAAACACACTGGTGTCTGGAACAGAAATCCATTGCCAGTGAAGAAGTACACCAATTCATAGGGGCAAACAGTTTCAGTGCAAAATATAAAGTTAGTCAGCAACTCCTGACAAACAGTCTCAGTACCAACCCCAGCTGTAATAACGGAATAGGGAAAAAAGTCTAACAGGTATTGTGCTGCCCCCAAGTGGCAATATGAGGAAACAGTCAGTAGTCACCTTCAGATCCCAGAATTCCAAACCACAGGTCATAGGATCTGCCATGAATGTGATCTCTGGGAGAATAGCCACTGGTCCAGAAATCCCAAAAGCCGGCCACACAAACAAGATGACTTTTGGCCAAACTTTGGCTCAACAACTTTCATCTCCCACCAGACCTTACAATGGGCATGAAGAGACGCAGGCAGTACACTAGTATGGTTGAATATGGCAACTGTCCCATCCACGCTGCAACCAGCGTCTCTCCAAAGCACATGTAAGAGAGGGAACAAGAGTAAAAGTGACACATACATTACGTTTTGTATGAGAAACAACACAACTACATCAGTCACCAGTAAAAAAAAAAATAAAAAATAAAAAACACACAGACATTTTTCATTCTGTTTTTATTTTCTGATTACAGATGTTTCTTAGGCTACTTTCACACTAGCGGTTTTAAATTCCGGTATTGAGTTCCGTCATAGGGGCTCAATACCGGAAAAAAACACTTCAGTTTTGGCCCCATTCATTGTCAATGGGGACAAAACTGAACTGAAGACAACGGAATGCTCCTGAAAGCATGCTGCTGTTTTCTCTCCGGTCCAGGGATCCGCACCAAGACGGATCCAGAATGACCCCCAATGCAAGTCAACGGGGACGGATCCGTTTGGTGTGGACACACCAGTAATCCAGATCTGTCCTCCATTGATTTGCAATGGGGGATCATTCCGGATCCGGCGACAGACAGACTCACAGACAGACTCACAGACAGACTCACAGACAGACTCACAGACAGACTCACAGACAGACTCACAGACAGACTCACATACTCCAGGGACGCCGGCAGCAGAGGGCGCTGTGGGGAATCGTCATCACTGCGCGCAGGAGGCGCGTGAAGACGTTCTGCCGGCGTCCCTGGCTGGAGTATGTAAGTATGTATGTATGTATGTATGTATGTATGTCTGTCTGTGTCTTGTTCCAATGTGTGTGTCAACATGTGTGGGGCCGGAGCGCTGCTCCGGCTCCACACATATATCAGCGGCAGTACGGATCCGTCGGCACCCTTTAGGTGCCGGATCCGTGCTGCCGCTAGTGTGAAAGTAGCCTTATTCTATTACCCGGCCATCTTGCCTGAGCTACTGTTAACAGCATTTAGAGATATGCTTTACAGCTGCCACAATGGACAGGAGCTGACTCTGACTTCTATAGGAGCAGAGGTCAGAAGGGAGTAGATAAGCTATGATCTCCCCTACTTTGAATGGTGCCTCTTGTGTTATCTATATAAAGATACATTATCTGTCATTGTAATCCTGCCTGTGATGATGATGATGATGATGAGTCATCTGTACAGAGGAGCCTATTAGAAATAGTGTTCACTGCAAAAACTACAGGATTAAGATTTTTTTTAATAAAGGCAGAGACATGGAAAATGAAAAGTAACCACCAAAAATTCTTTAAAGGGCATCTGTCAGCAGATTTGTACCTATGACACTGGCTGACCTGTTACATGTGCACTTGGCAGCTGAAGACATCTGTGTTGGTCCCATGTTCATATGTGTCCACATTGCTAAGAAAAATGATGTTTTATTATGTGCAAATGAGCCTCTAAGAGCAACGAGGGCGTTGCCATTACACCTAGAGGCTCTACTCTCTCTAACTGCCGCAGCCTCTCCACTTTGACAGGGCCAGGCAGTGTAAGCATCATCATGCCTGGCCCTGACTTCTCCTAAACTTTTGTGCCTGTGCCCTTCGGTAGCTGGTGTAAGCGTCGTACAGGAACGAGGCTTGCCTGCAGCTCTCTTCTGCACTGGGCAATGAAGCGCTTGTGAAGGTGCAAGATGTTCGGAGAAGCCAGGGTCAGGTGTAATCACTTTTAAACTGCCTGGCTCTGTCAATCAAAGTGGAGAGTGTGTAGCAGCTGCAGAGCGAGCAGAGCCTTTAGGTGTAACAGCAACGCCCCCGTTGCTCCTAGAGAATCATTTGCATATTCTAAAATTTAATTTTTCTCAGCAATGTGGACACATATGAACATGGGACAATCATAGCTGCCAAGTGCACATGTAACAGGTCAGTCAGTGTCATAGGTACAAATCTGCTGACAGATGTAATTTAAATTATATTAAATGTGTTTAATATAAAAATGTGATTTAAACAATAGGTCACTCCCTTTAAGATATGGCAGGACCTTTCCTGGTATGTAGGCCTTAATGTGATGTAAACAGGGCCTGAGATAAAGATGTTCATGTAATCTGTTTGTCTTTTACATAACATTTAAATAAATCACACATATAAAAGCAAACCCCAGGTTTTACACAGCAGTGAATAAACAGAGCAGTATGTGGCGGTACCTTGTTCTGCAGCTGCTGCGACTGCCAGGAGCTGACCAAGGACACGGCCCCTTTCTTCTGGAGCAGACACTGCAGCGAAGCCTCCAGGGAAACATCTGCCCCAACAATTAACACGGTTTTCCCCTCTAATGATTTCTTAGCTACAATATAAAAATAGGGCAGTTACATCTGAGCACAGCAAATGTATACAAACAGCTACAATACAGATCTGAAATAAAAAGCGCCATCTCATGTATGTAACATAAATAACGACCAGGAAGGGTGGTCTCCAGTCTCAGGTCAAGAAAGAGTAAAATTATTAGGTTATGACATTATTTTCTAAAACTTGTGGCTGAAACCTGTCTAAACTTATGTGAACGCAGCCTCCGACGTAGATTCTGCAAGATGTGAGGGTCGGACTCTCGGCAGACCTCACTTCCCCAATCTGATGTTTGAAGGGACTTCTTCATTGTTTGTGTCATGTTTTTTACTGTACTCAGTAATGGTGCTGGGGCCGAAAACCCACCGATGGATACCCTGAAGGGAGTAGTCTAAGTCTTCATAGTGAATATAACCATCCATACAATCCATAATCACAGTGGATATAATCTTCACTACTTTCTTTGATCCATCTGGGATATTTATGGTATATCGATGTCAAACAGGTGCAGGTCCCACTTCTGCGACCTGCTCCTATCTAGAAAACAGGGGCCTTAAACTGAAGAGCACACTGTGCTCTCCATTCATCACTATGGGAGTGTTAAAAATATTCGAGCGAGTGCGCTGTAGTCCCATAGCGATTAATGGAGAGAACACCACGCAGGCAAGAACACCTCTCCATTCACCGCTATGGGACTGTCGGAAATAGAGTCAGCACTCTGCCATTTTCGGAAATCCCATAACGGTGAATACAGTGTGGATGCGCAAGTGCGGCTGTACTTCGGAAGTCCCATTCGGGAGATAGGAGTGGGTCCTGGACGTGGAACCAGCACCTATCTGGCATTTGTGGCAAATCCTAGCGATAAGACATGAATGTACCCCTTTAAGTCCACCATGCTTAACATAATAGCTATGAGGGACACCAAGTCTTACGATTTCCAGCCTCTTCCACATACAAACATGAGGAAAGTCACTGACATTTCTGCATAAAATCATCCACGTGTAAATATATCCTTGCATTTGCTGTTTCATCTGTACTATCATTTTTGCTGTATACGACTATCCCAAGAGACCTTACCCATCTGTTCTATGAGCTCAATGATGCCAGAGGCAGTGGGGGAGATGAAGCCATCCTGAGTCCTGCTTCGGACCATCTTTCCCAGGTTAACATCAGTGACACTGGAGAAAAAAAAAAAAAAAAAACATTTAATATTAGATTAATTCACTCCATTCAGATTACACACATTTATATCACGTTCCGCATCACATAATGACTGGACAGGTATAATGGAAATCCTCCTGCCGCGCTCTCTCGTGGACTGTGGCTGTATATTCAGCGACAGGAGACGACATGTTTTACCCATCCACATCTTTGTCCGGCTGCACTGCGTTAACCACTTGGATGCTGGGTTCGGCCAAATGTAGCACCAGCCCACGTACTTTCGGGTCTTCATTAAGTTTCCGGATTTCATCAATGATCTAAATATAAATAAGCCAAATTAAAAACAGGTTGTAAAAAAATTAAAAAAACAAAAACAAAACCTGAGGCCAAAAAACATTTATTGATAGGGTTTGCCGTGAAAACTGCTGCAGATTTGCAAAGGTGAAATCCGCAACAGTCAGTATATTGACGTGCTGCCGCAAGTGATCTACGCCTTTCTCTACAGCGTGTGGGTGAAATTCGTTAAGGCCTCATGCACTGTGCGGCTACTTTAAAACCTTAAAAGCTATGTACACCTTTGGAGTAAATTTTATTTTTATGATTGCATTTAACTTAGTTTTGGCAAAAAAATCATATTTTCAATTGGTCTTTATTAAAAATATTGAGCTGTTCAGTCACAAAGGGTTAACTGTTTGTCCAGCTGGGTGACTGGTACTCTCACTTTCACTTTGTGCCCGTCATCTAATTACCCTGATCTGTAAACTACTGAAAGGTCATAAACACTTATTTAAGCCACATTCTTATCAGTAAGGTAAGGATTGAGCTTTAATGAGTGTTTATGATGTGAGAGAGAAGAGATAAGGAGTCTGTCTGCTCCTCAGATGACGGAATTGAGAAAAAAATCCACAGGCAGCTACTACAGCATGTCAACTCTGTACACAAAAAAGGATTTCATATTGTTAATAAAGACCTATTGAAAAGGTGATTTTTAGGTCAAAATAAGTATAATGCAATAATTTAAAAAAATTGCCCCCAAAGGTGTACATAGCCTTTAAGTACCAGGCCCATATTTGTTTTTTATTTCTCGTTTTTTCTCCCTACGTTCCGATATGCCATAACTTTTTTAATTTCCGTTCACATAGCCATATGAGGGTTTATTTTTTGCAAGATAAGTTGTATTTTTAAGGACATAATTTAATTTATCATGTGTTGTATTCGATAACGGGAAAAAAAATGTTCTTTGTAGGGTTACACTAAAAAAAAAAAAAAAAAAAAAAAAAAAACACCACTCAGACAAGGTTTTTTGACCAATGCGATTACAGTCACACCAAGCTTGTATTTTTTATGTTTTACGACCTTTAAAAGAATAAAAACCTTTGATAAAAAAAAAAAAAAAAAAAAAAAAAAAACACTAATTTTTTTCGTATTGCCATTTTCTGACAGCCATAACTTTTTTATAATTCCGTCTGCTGCATGATGGCTTGTATTCTGCAGGACGAGTTTTGTCGTGTTTATTGGTACCATTTTTGGGGTGCATACAACTTTTTGATCACCGTTATTCAATTTTTCAGGGGGGGGGGGGGGGGAGATAAGGCGACCAACAAAAAGGGTGAATTGCAAGTTTTTAATTTTTTTTTTCCTTTACGGTGCACACTGTGCAGGAAAAACATTCTTCACTGTGGGAGCCGCATCCCTCTGCCTAACCTCACAGATGCCACCATCACTGTTAAATGTGGAATCTGGGAGGTTAGATCACAGGGTTCAGCATGATCGCCGTTCCCTATATTATACAGCCGGCACCCGCTGTGTATGGAGCAGGCTCACCACGGCAGCCAGCTCCATAAAAGCCCTCAGCCACTGTGACATATGGGTACATCACTTTGGCTGAAAGGGTTAAAAGGTACAGATATTCAACACTCTTCCACTGCAGAAAATTAGCAGTATTTTACGCTAGGCTCTGTTCACATTGGCTTAAATTTAACAGGATTTGAAGAATCTATTTTTGTAACAGATCACAATAACCTATCATGAGTCTGGGTGGTCTCCTCTTTTTGGGCAGCCTGGCACAGCAGATTCCATCATTGTGTCCATCAGATGGCGCAATCGAGACTTAGATTGGTATTAGTACTTCCGAGACTCTGTAGGGGCTTCATTTGGCAATTCTAAAGGAAATATAGAGCTATTCCTCCTCCCAAATTGACAGAAGCCATGCTGGAATCCATTATAATAGGGACTGACAATGGTCTCCGCTTTCCGATGGACCCAGCAGAGCAGTGAGTCCTCCCTTATACATTGAATACAGGGCTGTGGAGTCGGAGTCGGAGTCGTGGAGTCGGAGTCGGTCACCATTTTGGTGGAGTCGGAGTCGGTATAAAATGGACCGACTCCTAAAATATATAATGAATTTAGTTCAGCGCTGAATGTATTTTTATAAGAATTTGTGAAATGATGAAATGTCCTATAAATGTCTGTTCTATTCCTGATCTAAGGATTTAGGCTTTTAGTTGAGATGACGGTGTACTGCCCTTTATGTCCAGTGCATGTTCTCTCTGCTTTATGTTTCCTCTGAGCTCATGTGTGGAGAGGTTAGCTGCTCTCATGGCTTCTATCTGCTGATGTAAAACACCTAGAGCCTTATGTATGAAAACTGTCTAGGTGTAGAAGTTTCTTTGTTGTCCATAGCAACCAATCAGAGCTCCCCTTTCATTTCATATAGTGCTCTGGAGAAATGAAAGGGGAGCTCTGATTGGTTGCTATGGGCAACAAAAAAGTTTTAGACCTAGACAGTTTTCATACATCAGGCCCAGAGGCGTAGCTACTGGGGGGGGGGTCAGGGGAGGCGATGCTCCGGGCCCAATACTTCTGGGGGGGCCCAGCAGGGATGGCCTTAGTACAATCAGGCGAATACAAGTGAGCGCTTCCATTATGGAGTCTGATGGGGGCACATTAAGCCGATCTGAGGTCTGATGGGGGCACATTCTGCTGATCTGAGGTCTGATGGGGGTACATTCTGCTGATCTGAGGTCTGATGGGGGTACATTCTGCTGATCTGAGGTCTGATGGGGGCACATTCTGCTGATCTGAGGTCTGATGGGGGCACATTCAGCTGATCTGAGGTCTGATGGGGGCACATTCAGCTGATCTGAGGTCTGATGGGGGCACATTCTGCTGATCTGAGGTCTGATGGGGGCACATTCTGCTGATCTGAGGTCTGATGGGGGCACATTCTGCTGATCTGAGGTCTGATGGGGGCACAATACACTAATCTGAGGTCTGATGGGCGCACATTCTGCTGATCTGAGGTCTGATGGGGGCACATTCTGCTGATCTGAGGTCTGATGGGGGCACAGTACGCTGATCTGAGGTCTGATGGGGGCACATTAAGCCGATCTGAGGTCTGATGGGGGCACATTAAGCCGATCTGTGGTCTGATGGGGGCAAGGGACTGTTAGTTTAGTGATGTAAAAGCTGGGGACAGATTTCCTTTAACATAGGAGTCCCCTTGTTTTTTTACTCCTATATTTTACTGCATTATGTGGTAGAGTATTTAGAGTAGGGTATGTAGAAAGTCTATTGTACTGTACTTAACAGCATAGATGATCTAGCCAGGGGCATAGCTAAAGGCTCATGGGCCCTGGTGCAAGAGTTCAGCTTGGGCCCCCTTTCCCTCAGTGCTCTGTGTGTCTTCTTATGTGGTCCAAGGGTCTTTGGGCCCCCGCAGGCTCCTGGGCCCGGTAGCGACTGCTACCTCTGCACCCCCTATAGCTACGCCCCTGGATCTAGCAGTTTATATAGTCATCTTGCTAATACAGTATTATAACCACAACTAGTAGTATGTGCCTGTGAAGTTGGAAACGTGCGTTTGGGAAGCCAATAAGTGGGGGGCCCACTCAAGTATGTTTCGCCCCCCCATGTGCTGAACCTCTAGCTACACCTCTGATCAGGCCCTTAGTGAGCTGTACCCAGAGAAGCCTGATAGATTACAAACTGTTTTTGTCATGACTTATCTGTACTATTGATTTTATGCAAATTTGTTTAAAGTTATCACTTAAAGGGGTTGTCCCACGAAATATATTCTACAGTTTTCAAACCAGCCCCTGGATCTGAATACTTTTGTAATTGCATGTAATTAAAAATTTTGTATAAATACTGAGTTATTCAATAAAATGTATCTGTATAGAACCACTTAATTTCTTATTTCTTTGACCTATACACTGAGCAGGCCGCACATGCTCAGTTTCAACTTTTAACTGCCTCCTGAGCTGTGATAGGGAGAGCTGAGACACGCCCCCTGAGCTGCAGCAGAAAAGACACTCCCCTTGAGCTGCCAACCTGATATAAATCTAGCAGAGCAATGAATGTGGAGATCTCTGGATCCATGTGAGGTACAGGGCTGGTTCTAGCTTTGTTAAAAAGAAGTTGTCATGTACTATATGATGTCTGATTTTCATTTTTTACATTATTCGTGGGATAACCCCTTTAAACATGCTCCATGTATGAGGGAGTAGGAGTCGGAGTCGGAGTCGGGCTGAGGGGAAATTGAGGAGTCGGAGTTGGAGCTTTGGCTTACCGACTCCACAGCCCTGATTGAATACATAGACATATCAACAGACATATAATGGAAAGATTTTCACATCTTGTGTGTGTTGGATCCATTCCTGATTCTGGCTTACAAATACTGTAAATACTGACCAAAATACGAGAACGTGTAAGTGGCCTAAGAACTTCAAATGGATTCAAGGAGCAGAGGAACGGTTTTCCTCTTATCTCCGTTCTCAGAGCACAAGAACGTCACTGCGGGCAGTATCAGACACGGACAGTGAAAATCACTTTTTTGCAGATGCTGCTGGCACACAGAAGATTATGTCACCTCCTTAAAGAAGAACTCCCGACAAAAATTTTATTCCATGTCCTGCTAGAAATGTACATGATGTAATCTGTAGTGAATGTCATTTTCTTACAAGTGTCTGAATTTTTGACTTATATCATCCTGAAGTTTATCTGTGTCATGTGACCAGCAATTAGACCCACCAACTGACACAGAGACTTATGTGTGGACAGGAAGTCTAATTCTCTATGTATTCCTATGAGACTGAAAGTGAGGCTCCCATAGGAATGAATAGAGCAGTTACTGGCTTTCTATCCTGGGTCAGTTGGAGGTCAGGGAGTTGGTCACATGACCCAGCTACAATAAGAAGAGAGGTTTTTACTCACAGAAACAGTCACTGATAAGAAAATGACAGTCACTACAGATTATATCATGCACCTTTCTAACAGGTCAGAGAATAAAAATTTTCACGGGAGTTTTTCTTTAAGAAAAAGGTTAGCCCCACCTTCTCATGTGTAGTGAATGACCATATGAGATTCAGAAAACACTAAAGTCATAGAGCAAGCAAAGCTCAGACAACGAGACAAGCACATGTTCAATGCTGACATAGTAATCATCACAGCAGGAGCCGTAGTATAGACAGCCATAGTGACAATACAAGATCCGACACCCCCAGCGATCCGTACACAAGATTACCAAGACAAAACATTAATCAAACCGACCTCTTCATCACTGCTCTCCTTTGGTACACGTACAAGACGGACATCCACCCCCAGCTGTAAAAGTTAAGAGACGTGTCAATAGATGCATTTTCAGATAATACACATTTTAGTCAGAAGTTCTGAATAATGGCACTTGAAGGGGTTCTCCAGGCCATCAATACCCAATTAATGGGGGTAGGACACAAGGCATCTCCACCAATCAGCTGAATGAAGGGGGCCATGATGATGCAGCAACCACCACATCTCCTTCACGGTTTACCCAGACAGACCACAGTACATGTGGCTGCACTTGTGCCCGGAACAGCAGCTCAGTGCCATTCACCTGAATGGGACTGAGCTGCTGTGACCACCATACATGTGCCAACAATGAAGGAAACATGGTGCTTGCTTTAACACTGCAGCCTCCTTCATTCAGATGATTAGTAGAGACTGACTACTACAAGTGAGGACCTATCATAATGCAACATTGTACAGTGAACATACATTAATGTAGCATCTCCTTTAGGGCTCATGCACACGGCCGTTGCCCAGCCGCGGACGTATTGCCGCCCGCATACGGCAGATCCGCAATACACGGGCAACAGCGTTGTGCACCCCACATCACGGATCGCAGACCCATTCACTTGAATGGCTCCGCAATTCCAAAAATGCGGTGTACTGCAGAACGGAGGCATGGATCGGAACCCCACGGAAGGACCAACGGGTCCGCGATCCGCATGTAGAAGCACCACGATAGGTGCCCATGTACGGCTGGCCAAAAGGCGTGTGAGCAAGCCCTTAGATAGAGATATACATCTCTAAGGAGAGAGAAAAAGAGATATCTTACATACGTTCACACATACAGACAAAAATATTGGGACACACCTCTTATTGAAACCCCTGAATTTATTCAGTCTCATGACAGCAGGTGTATAAAATCCAGCCCCTAGCCAAGAAGTCTGTCTTCACAAACATTTGTGGAAGAATGGGTCATTCTAAAGAGCTCACTGAATTTGAGCGTGGTACTGTAATAGGATGCCACCAGTGATATTATTACAAAGTGGAAGCGTTGAGGAACCAGAGCTCAGCCGAGAAGTGGTACACCATGTAAAGATACGGAGTGGGGTCTCCAAGTGTTGAGGAGCGTAAAAGTGCATAAAAGTCTTCCACGCTCTGCTGACTAATGGGGGAGATTTATCGGATGGAGCGGTGTAAAGCACGTCAACCCTGGACTCTCGAGCAGTGGAAAACGTGTTCTGTGGAATGATAATTCATGCTTCTCTTTCTGGCAAAGTCTGCGTTTGGCAAATGCACGTTACCTGCCAGACTGTATTGTGCCAGCTGGAGATGAAGTTGATGGAGAAGGGATGACGCTATGTGGATGTTTTTTAGAGGTTGGCCTAGTCACTGAAGAGAAGTCTGAATGCTTCACAATACCAAGACATTTTGGAGAATTAAATGCTTTTTACTTCGTGGGAACGGTTTGGGGTAAGTCCTTTTCTGTTCCTGCATGACTGTTCCCCAATGCACAACCCAAGGTCCAGAAAGGCATGTTTGGGTGAGACTGGAGTGGAAGAACTTGGCTGGCTTCACAGAGCTCTGACCTCAACCCTATGGAACACCT
The DNA here is from genome assembly GCA_900303285.1 of Rhinella marina. NCBI lineage: Eukaryota > Metazoa > Chordata > Amphibia > Anura > Bufonidae > Rhinella > Rhinella marina. Next base: position 323,070 of record ONZH01012348.1, on the reverse strand, counting down.
TTGGATGAACTAGGACGGAGATTGAGAGCCAGGTCCTCTTGTCCAACATAGTGTCTGACCTCACAAATGCTCTTCTGGATGAATGGACAGAAATTCCAACAAATTTCAAAGTCTTGTAGAAAGCTTTCCCAGAAGAGTTGAGGCCGTTTTAGATACCAGGGGAGGAGAAACAACTCCATTCTAATGCCTATGGATTTAGGCTTCTGTAGGTGTAATGTGTAGGTCACAATATTTTTGTCCATATAGTTCCTATATAATCGATCATATAGGAGCACATGCTGCAGTGTGTGCACACGGGAGTGGTCTTTTCAATATACAACTACATAACGACGCAACAAAATGTAAACTCACCTCCTCGGCAAGGTTTCTGGTTGACTGCAAGGTTACATCATCTGTGTCTGCCTGCAAACAATGAAGACTCTGTTATATCCTGTGGGTCTACTGAAATACTCGCAGAGCACCCGTCACCTGCTTATATCCTAGATTATAAATCTACAGCTGTAGGGCTGGATTCACACAGGCATTTTATTGACCAAAGCAAAGAGTGGATCCACAAGAAAGAAAAGAAATACTGCCGGGGTGAATCCAGCTTAAAGGAGGCAAAGTGAGGCATAAAGGAAACCACTCAATACACAGTCTATGCACCCTCTCCTACTTAGGCAGGATAAGCACACTGTTTTATGTGTATTGGGGTGCCCAGACAGATGATGTTGGGGAAAGGAAGGATCAAGACAAGTTGAATTTCAACATGTGCAATCCTTTGTCCTAACAGGACGACAGGATGAGGGTTCACACACTAGCCCATTATCTCACCTATCCTTGCCTTTGTAGTTAAGTCCTATACACTGCCGAATTGATATTCCTCTTACCAGCGCTGATGCGTGCACCTCATCCTGCCTTCATAAATATTCATCAGGCCAACCAGGATCAGAGGGCGTGTGAGTATTACACGCCCACACTTTCGATTGGTGGAGCAGCTGGAGCACTCATGGGAGGGGGCGGGGCTTATGATATTTAGACGCTGGGCACATGCGCTCCACACGCCACCAGTGGTGGACCGCGCTTTTCATGTTACTGTAGCTCGTTTACTCACTTGTGCTCCTGATGATAGAGGGGGATAAACACCCCTCATGAAACGCGTTCAGCCTGTATTAGATAGAAGTGAGCTGTATTGAGCCTGTATAGGTTAGCCTGTCGAATAGGTTTTTGTATGGCTGGGTTGCACAGATTATAACGCTACTTAACCAGGTGATTACCCTTCACAGGCGCTTCACACAACCCCCACTAGAAAGGGCTGCGCTCAGAAACTAGCAGTGCCCAGTAATTGGCATAGGGGTTATTCATGGAGGTATAGCCACCAATTTGTACATGTTATATGGTGGCTATATGTACATTCAATAGGGTGCACCAGATATAGAGTGCAGTGATTTTAGCACTCCCTAGGTGCCCTTATAGCCTGTTTTCGATTGACACTTGGGTCTAGTGCCCGATTTTAATGTGTAGTAAATTAATAAAGTTATTTATATTATTTTTAGCATTCTTTCAGGGTGAGAATTGATACTTACATGTGAACACCTACCTCTAGCAACATTATTATTGTTAGCCAGTTCAGAAGAAATAGCCGTCAGCCAAAGGAGCGCTAGGCCAACAGCTATTCTACCAGACAACTCCATATATATATATATATATATATATATATATATATATATATATATAGATAGAGAGAGAGAGAGAGAGAGAGAGAGAGAGAGAGAGAGAGAGATCTCAGTTCAGTCAAACATGCATGTGTTCTCAGTTGAGGAGGCCCAGAGTAATGTCAGGACTGCAGCAGATTAGTAAAGGTGAGTAAAGTATATGTTATTTTTACCCTTTTAGATTGGTTTGTTTTTAAACAAAATTATCTGCATGAAGACCCCACACAAGGAACATTTTTTTAAAAAAATGTATACGGCCAAACAACCCCTTTAAGAGGGGTTGTCCCTATCTAGACATTTATGGCATAAATGTACAATAGGTGTGTGTTCTACCCCATCGGTATTGCCCCTAGCAGTGAATGGAGAAAGCTGTGCATGCAAAGGGTACTCTCCATTCGTGACAAGGGGCGTTCTTGAGAAAGGAGGCGGGACCCGCTCCTACCAGACAAATATGACATATTTCATCAATATATCAGAAATGACCACTTAGGACAATCCCTTTAAGGACTACAGGAGAAAAAATACAAGTTTTGTCAGCTGATCTTATAAATGTAGGCATTTAGGATTTCCTATTTTACTAAAGCATAATAGCTCAGCGCTGATCGGCTGTTGAATGATCTCGATGGTTTCTGCCGGTACGGTTATAAGTAAAATCTCATCATCATTAAAAGACCGCCATCTGTAGAACTACGTCTCAGATCACATGCTCCACTTACTTGAATTATTGCCAGTATAGGCTTGAAGGCGGTGCTCTCTTTTTGCAAGCTCCTGAATGCGTCTTTTGATTGTTGAATTATGTTTCTGCAAAGTAAGAGACAAAATGATGTGAAATATACAATAGACGGGTGCATTATGGATGTCGTAATGGAGCCCAAAACTCCCATCTGGATCCACAACTGAGCACGTGCTATGTGCATGTCATCCAAGGCACTGGACTCTTAGGCAAAAATCAATCGCTCAACAACAATTTACATTTTCTGTAGGTTTACAAACACACATCGATGTATGAAGCATGTATGTCAATGAGCACACATCATATTCACACAGCAGTAAGCAATGTTGTCCAACATCAAGCGTCATACAGACATTAAAGGGCATCTGTCAGCAGACTTGTAACTGGCTGACCTGCTACATGTGCACTTGGTGGCAGAAGGTATCGGTGTTGGTTCCATGTTCATATGTGTCCACATTGCTGAGAGAAAAAAAAATATTTTAATATATGCAAATGAGACTCTAGGAGCAACGGGGGGGCGTTGCCGTTACTCTGCTCTCTCTGCAACTGCTGCACCCCAGTTCCTCCTGGAGGCTCATTAACATATATTAAACCATCATTTTTCTCAGCAATGCTGGCACATATGAACATGTGACCAACACAGATGCCTTCAATAGCCAAGTGCACATGCACATGTCTAAGCAGTTAGACAGAAGGAGGGGCTTCCTCTGTCCTCATCGGCCCTCCACATGTAAATGAGTTGCCATGGCAGCAGGAGACCTAACAAAGACCCCCATGCCTGTCATGACTGTATGCCTATTAGGCTGTGCTACAGGCATATACACTGCCTTTCAGCCTATGTATTGGTGAGCGCTCCTGTCAGGCTGCTCAGCCAAAAGGCTGTTTCACACGAGCAAGTCCAGTGTGGGAATCACACTCAGTGTGCAAGTACGATCCTCTGTTCTGTTCTGTTCTTGCAGGAGTGCAGGACATTATACTGATTTATATGTGCCTCTGCTTGACCTGTATCTACAGGATCATACAGACAGCTTTACATGTATGTCACATGTATGTTCTGTAGAAGTAAGGTCAAGCAGAGGCACATAGCATTATAGATCATGATAATGCCCTGTGCTCCTGCAAGTCCAGAACGGAGGGTCACGTTCTCACACGAAGCGGCGCGATTCCCGCTATGTACTCGCTGGTGTGCAATAGCCCTAACTGCGCCCTTTTCCATGTCAGTGTTACCCAGTATTTACCATTTAGTATGTACTGGTGACTTGCATTATTCCTTCCCATGTACATATCCTTACATTTGTCAGTGTTAAACCTCATCTGCCACTTCTCTGCCCAAGCCTCCAGTCTATCCAGATCCATCTGTAGCAATATATTGTCCTCATTCGTGTTAAAGGGGTTCTCTACGATTAGGATATTGATGGCCTATCCTTAGGAACAGGAGGTCATCAATATCTGACACCCAACACCCGCCTCCTCACAGCTTACCAAGCAAAGCACCATATATTGTATAGCAGCTGTGTTCAGTATTGCAGTTCAGGGATTGCGCTGCGCCTAGGCTACGTGACCAATGAATATGACGTCACTGGCCTAGAAACAGTGTACTGTGCTCCCCGAAGCATGGCAGCCTCTTCAAACAACTGATCTGTTTGGGTACAAATCAAAGCATCCACACTGATTAGATATTCCTGACCTCAATCGGTCTGTGGTCCATATTTTGCAAGAATTGGACATGATCAATCATTTGTGGAATGGACATACAGAAAGCACACGTTTTTTGTGGGACAAATTGTAATTTTTGTGACATCATTTTGGGATACATATGACCCATATTAACCCACTATACAGGGGGAGAATAGCAGTGCGTCTTATAGCACAAATACTGATTTAGGGTCTGATACAGAGATCTGATCCAAGGTCTGATGGAGCTTGTGGGTCTGTTCCGAGGTGTGAGGAGGAATGGGGGTCTGACACAGCGGTCTGATGAAGCTTGGGGGTCTGATCTGAGGAGAAATAGGGGGGGGGTCTGATACAGAGGTCAGATGGGGGTATGATCTGAGGTCTGCTGGGGGTCTGATACAGAGGTGAGATGGAGGTCTGATGAAGCTTAAGGATCTGTTCTGTGGAGGAATAAAGGGGTCTTATCTGATGTCTAAGGAATGGGGGTCTCATACAAAATGTAGGATTGAGTTGGGGGTCTGAAATGAGGCCTGATGGAGCTCGGGGGCAGATCTGAGGTCTGGTGAAAAATGTTTCTTATTTATCTTTTCTATATCCTAGTTGCGTCTTATGGTACGGTGCCTCTTATAATCTGAAAAATATGGTAACTTTTATTAAACTTTTTTGTGGGTGGTAATTGAGAGAAAAAGATATCCTGCACTTTGCACTTTAAATTTGCAATGTTCATCATATAGTATAACTTGCATGTTGCTTTTATTCAGTATCTTTATATGATTACCGCGATACCAAATATTTATAGCTGCATTTATTTATTTTACCAGAAAAATCGCTCAGCCCCATGTATGGCAGACTCAATATCCACAGCAAAATTCACAACAATTCAGCTACATTTCTTCATGCAGCATTTTTCACTATGTGTGGATTCAGTTTTGAAGACCTCAAGCGCGTGCTCTGCTGTAAATTACTGTGGCAAATCCACATGTAAATTTGGCTTAAAGGGATTGTCCAGCTTTGGGGCATTTAACCCCTTGGCGACAATGGGCGTACCGGTACGTCCTGGGCACGAGGTACTTAGTGCAACAGGGCGTACCGGTACGCCCTGCATGTAAACCCCCCCTGCTCAGTGCAGGGGGGGGTTACATGCTGTAATGGGTGCTGTTTAAGACACCCAGCCACCCATAGTTAAGGCCTCGGGGGGTGCCGTGCACAGCAGGCAAGGGGTACTCGGCAGGGATAGCGCTATTCTAGCGAATCCCCGCCGAGTGTCAGTATTTAGGGGGAGGTCGGGGTGTCCCCCCCGCCCCCCTGATTGGCTGTGGGCACATGGGTGGGCAGATGGGCGGCGGGGGGGAGACTTGTAATGTGCGGGCGGCTGCCGCCCGCAATAATTTCTCAGGATGGCCGAGCGGTATTCAAGCAGAGTATCAGCATACAGCTGATACTCTGCTTGAAACTGCTGACATCGGTGCTGGCACCGATGTCAGCAGTTTAACCCCTTCCATGCCGCGGTCCGTAGGGACCGCTGTATGGAAGGGGTTAACAGGGAGGGAGCGCTCCCTCCCTCTCCATCGGCGCTGCGGTGCGCTGGCAGCGCCGATGGTGTGGGCAGATGAGAGGGAGGAAGCTCCCTCTCCCTTCCATCGGGACGCTGCTCTGCTGTGGCAGCGTCCCCATGGTTACCATGGCAACCAGACGCTTTCGTCTGGCTTGCCATGGAAGCCTGTTCAAGCTCCTGCTAAAGGCAGGAGCTTGAACAGGCTATAAGAAAATACACTGCAGTACACTATACAGTGTACTGCAGTGTATTGTAAAATACCAGACCCACTGGTTCTTGAAGAACCAAGTAGATCTGAGTCAAGAAAGTGAAAAAAAAAAAAAAAAAAAGTTAAAAAAAAGTTAAAAAAATTGATTAAAAATAAAAAAACACACAATACATAAACATGTTAGGTATCGCCACATCCGTAATAACCCGCTCTATAAAAATATTACATGAGATGGCCCCCCAGGCGAATGCTGTAAAAAAAAAATAAAAAAAACTATGCCAAAATAGCCATTTTTTTCCCTCTTCCCTCACAAAAAGTGTAATAGCAGGCGATCAAAAAGGCGTATTTACCCCAAAATGGTATCAATTCAACCGTCATCTTGTCCCGCAAAAACTGTACCCTACCTGAGACAATCGCCTGAAAACTGAAAAAAATATGGCTCTCTGAAAATGGCAACACAAAAAAAATATTTTATTCTGTTCAAAATGCATCTAATGTGTAAAACTTTCCAACATTAAAAAAGTTGGACATATTGGGTATCGCTGCGTCCGTAACAACCTGCTCTATAAAAATATTACATGAGATGGCCCCCCAGGCGAATTCTGTAAAAAAAAATTTAAAAAAAACTATGCCAAAATAGCCATTTTTTTCCCTCTTCCCTCACAAAAAGTGTAATAGTAGGCGATCAAAAAGGCGTATTTACCCCAAAATGGTACCAATGAAAACCTCACCTCATCCTGCAAAAAATGAGCCCCCACATAAGACAATAACTCAAAAAATAAAAATCAATGGCTCCCGCAAACCACTCCATCAAAATCTGTGTTGTAAAATCCATATGGCGCTCCTTCTGTTCTGAGTCCTGCCATGTGCCCCCACAGCAGTTTACCACAACATATGGGGTGTTGCCGTATTCAGGAGAAAATGGGTAACAAATTATGGGGGGGCTTTTCTCCTGTTACCCCTTATGCAAATAAAAAAAATTGGGGCTAAAGCAACATTTTATTGGAAGAAAAAAAAATGTTCATTTTCACAGCCAAGTGTTTCCAAATTCCGTAAAATGCTTAGGGGGTCAAAGTGGTCAGTACCCCCCTTAATATATTCTTTGAAGGGTGTAGTTTCCAAAATGGGGTCACTTTATGAGGGTTTCCACTGTAGGGGTACGTCAGGGTCTCTCAATTACAAAATAGTGCCTAAAAACTATTCTAGCAAATTTTGCCTCCAAAATCCGTATGGCGCTCCTTTCCTTCTGACCACTGCCACAAACCCATAGAGACGTTTACCACCACATATGGGGTATTTCTGTAAACTCCAGAATCAGAGGAATGTATATTGAGGTTTAGTTTGCTGTTAACCCTTGCTGTGTTGCAAGAAAAAAAAAATGTTAACATGAATAATCTACGAAAAAAGTGAAATTTTGAAATTTCACCTCCATTTTCCATTAATTCTTGTGGAACACCTCAAGGGTTAACAAAGTTTGTAACAGCAGTTTTTTATAATTTGAGGGGTGTAGTTTCTAAAATGGGGTCATTTATGGTGGGTTTCATTATGTAAGCCCCTCAAAATCACTATATCTGCATTGGTGCTAAAAAAAAATGGTTTTGGAAAATTTGGTGAAAATTTGAAAAATGGCTTCTAAACTTCTAAGCCTCCTAACTTCCTAAAAAAGTAAAATGACGTTTACAAAATGATGCCAACATAAAGTAGACATATGGGGAATGTAAAATAATAACTATTTTTGGAGGTATTACGGTGTATTTTGAAAGTAGAGAAATTGAAATTTGGAAATTTGCAAATTTTTCAGAATTTTTGGTAAATTTGGGATTTTTTCATAAATAAGGGTGAAATATATTGACTCAAATTTATGACTGTTATGAAGTACAATGTGTCACGAGAAAACACTCTCAGAATGGCCTGGATAAGTAAAAGCGTTCCAAAGTTATTACCACATAAAGTGACACATGTCAGAATTCAAAAATTTGGCCCAGACATTAAGGCCAAAATGGGCTCTGTCCTCAAGGGGTTAACAGACCCCTGCAGCATGTTGTACCTTTTAAAAAAACACTGTACTAGCAGTGATGTCTCCCCAAGCTGCATATTAACCAGCAATGACATGCCACTCGGGGACACGTCACCGCTGAGGCCAGTCAATGTATGCACTGGATGTGATCCCTTCAGTCTGGAAGTTCACAAAACTGGGACCGGAAGACTACCAAAGGAAGTAGGAATGGAGCATTAGTGAGTAGGAGAGTATGAGGTTTTTCAACAGGTACAACACAGGTCTGTCAAAAAAGTCCCTAATGCTGGAAAACCTCTTTAAAGGACTTCCCCGATAGTGAACTGGCTGCAAGCAATATGTCCTAGAATGTGAGCAGGACTGCTTGGCTCCACTTGCAGAGCTGCCTAGGGGTGAAGCCTCGCTACACTGCTTTACAATAGGTGGTAACCATGTGATCCTGCCTATGATATGCCATTATGGCTGAGTAGCCTGACAGCATAACTAAGGCTACTTTCGCATAACAGTTTTGGCCTTCTGGTTTTCAGATCCGGCAGAGGATCTCAAAACCGGGGGCAAAACGCTTCTGTTTTGTCCCCATTCATTGTCAATGGAGACAAAAGAGAACAAACCCGATCAGGATGCAGTCCATTACGATTAGTTAATTTTTGTGACCAGACCAAAAAACGCTGCAAGCTGCTGCGGTTTCATGTCCGGTCTGTGAAATTGAACAAACCGGATCTGGAAAGAAAGTCAATGTAAGTCAATGGTGCTGGATCGTTTTTTTTCGGTAATGAAACCGGAAGACGAAACTGATTCATCCAGATGTATTAAATGAAATGGAAGAGTTTTATTCAGGTTTTGACATCCTGTGCCGGATCTCGAAACCTGATTGAAAATGCTGATGTGAAAGTAGCCCAACCGATATGCAGCATATGCAGATGCCAGAGCAGAATGTGTCATGAGACCCCTCACCGTCCCAGGCAGCTCTGCAAGTGGAGGCAACCAGTCCTGCTCACACTCTAGGACAGATTACTGGCGGCCATTTTAAATCCTTCCTGGGTAATCCCTTTAAGGCAGTTATTTGGCAAATTATTTCCATCGGTCGTGATCCAAAACCAGTAGTGAAGCCTGCTCAGAAGGTATCATGTAAAAATCTCCTCCTGTTATCTGTTTCTGCCCAGCACCTGGTTTTAGCTCACAATAACTGGAAATAACTGACCAAATAATTGAAGTGTGAACTCTGCCTAAGGTTACAGTCCCACATGACGAATTAGCTGCCAACTCCACATCGAAATCTACAGCACAACGGTGAACAGGGGAGGAAAAAGGAAAAAACAAACAGTTTTTTTAGGGAATGCTGCAAGTTTTTTTATTCCAATGCACATTTTACTGTGGAGCCTTCAGAATGTAGAGCCTGGACTGAAACAGTACAGCCCAATACAAGCAAAGTACTCATGTGGTAATGTCTGAGGTAATGCTCCCAAACAAACAGGTACAGTGGAATAGAGTTGGGCGATTTTGCCAAAAAATAAAATATAGATTTTTTTCAACCCCAAGGCCGATTTTTTATTTATTTTTGTTAAAGAAACTGAAAAAAATACCCAAACTTTATAGAACTTGCCTATGACTCTGCTATAATAAAGTTGAAAAGGACACCCAATACTTGTAAGTCTTCTCTCTCTGACCACCGCCTCAGGCAAACCCCTCGCTCTAATGTTGTTACCACGTCCTCTGTTGTCCAGATTCTCCAGGTGCGGACTAACCTCCTTTAAAGGGTATGAATCAGGCTGACATTAGAGATGTGCTAATGTCACCTGATTCCAAATATATATCTGTTTTATTTACTGGTGCCCCCATTTTTATATAAAATGAACTTTTATTTTATGCTAATAAGGCTTCTAGGTGCAAGGGTTGTTACCTCTGCTCCTAGAGGCTCTGTTGATTGACAGGACCAGGCAGAGAAGAAACACTCCATTCACCATAGCTTGCAAGGACCTTCAATGATGTCATGACCATGTGATCAGTCACATGGTTTAGGAGGAGACAGGCTGTTTGTGTGATCCTAACCATGTGACTGATCACATGGTCATGACATCATTGAAGGTCCTTGCAAAATATGGTGAATGGAGTGTTTCTTCTCTGCCTGGTCCTGTCAATCAACAGAGCCTCTAGGAGCAGGGGTAACGCCCCTTGCACCTAGAGGCCTTATTAGCATAAAATAAAAGTTCATTTTATATAAAATGGGGGCACCAGTAAATAAAACAGATATATATTTGGAATCAGGTGACATTAGCACATCTCTAATGTCAGCCTGATTCATACCGAAAAAACTGGTGACAGAAACCCTTTAAAGCAGTAGTCTGAGATGTCACCATGCCTTGAAGTGTTTGCACATATCTGTGCATCATCATAAGCACCCTCCAAGACATCCACCCTGTCAGCCATACCCTTCAAGTCCTGTCGATCGCCTTGCAAGCATCCTGTACTTCTGATGGAAATGAAGTACTGGCTATGGGTGAGATATTATATGCCAGTCTCACGCGTTCTTTCTTTTAATCCTCACGATGATTAAATTCGTTTCTCTGAATGTCAAGGGTCTCAAGGATGGGGAGTTCTTATTGCTCGTCATTGTTCAATACAGGTTCAGTCTGCGTTCTCTGACCCGGGAGCTAGATAAGTGTCAGGGTTCCCATTAGAGGCCAAATTGATTTTTTGCAACAGGTACTCAAAAAAGTAGCAGCCGTTGTTGTCTGCAGCCCTTGTTGTGGGCTGTATGATTCATGGAGACAACCACCCTACAGCTCAGCCTCTCTTCGTATTCCTCTCCACATAGCACACATATCAGGATAGATTACTTTTTTGGCACTAGACTGCAGTCGCTCTTGTGACTTCAGTCTAATACAGATATGGGTTTTTTATTTTTATAGTTTTTTTTTTCATTACATAGCAGCTGTGCTTAGTATTCACACAGAAGTGAATGGGGCCGAGTGCTATACCAAGCACAGCCGCTATGGATCAGCAACCTCCGGCACTCCAGCTGTTCAGAAACTACAACTCCCAGAATGCGTCATTCACTTCTATGGGAGTTAGAATAGTCGAGCATGTTTGCATTCTGGGAGTTGTAGTTTCACAGCAGCTGGAGCGCCAAAGGTTGCTGATCCCTGCGCAATATAATGTACGGTGCTGTGCTTGATAAGCTGCGAGAAGGCCGCAGCCCTCCCGGGTGTCAGACCCCCACCGATTAGATACTGATGACCAGAGGTCACAATAACACTTGTACAAGCGTCATAGATGCTTGTTCAGACGATATTACTCCCTGGAAAAAATCTAAGGAGTACCAATACGCCTTAGACTTTTCCCTGCTTTTCATCAGCTCAGTGATGCTGCCTGTGCCTGAAATAACCAATAGCAAAGCTCCTTACAGCATGGAGCTTTGCTATCGGTTGGTTATTGGTGTGCGCTAGAGCGATACAGGTCAGGTCAGGCAGAGGAAGCCGGCGGGAGCTGGAAGGAGGAGGGGATGGCTCCCGGGGTGGCTGTAGAAAGGAGAGCGGGCGCAGGGCCCAAGGACTCAAGGGAAACATGACAGGGCCACTGGAGAGCCAAGGAGTCGTGGATTCATGTAACTGGTCCCCGTTCTGAGAGAAGAGCTGCCCCCAGGCCTGTGTCCCTCTGGCCACCGGGAGGAGTGGGCTGGGGGGTGAGAGTGTTGTGGCAGTGAAAAGCTCGGCCTGTCAGTCTTCAAGTGAGTGAGTGATTTCCCCCCTCCCCCAATCATGGTTCTCACAGTTCTCTGTACCCCCCCCTCCTCTGTTTTCTTGTTGTTCTGTCCACCTAGCTATCACCCCTTAACCAGCAACCCCCTCTGGCTGCAGGATAATGAGGAGCATAGTCTCTAAGTGTGTGCAGAATAGTTATTATGACGTCATGACCTACAGAAATACAAGAAGGGGAGACACAAAATCTAAAAGGATCTCCCTATACTAGTGACCCTGCTCCCCCCTCCTCCAGTCACCCCACTAGTGACCCTGCTCCCCCCTCCTCCAGTCAACCCCAAAAGTGACCGTGCTCCCCCCTCCTCCTGTCACCCCACTAGTGACCCTGCTCCCCCCTCCTCCTGTCACCCCACTAGTCACCCTGCTCCCCTCTCCTCCTGTCACCCCACTAGTCACCCTGCTCCCCTCTCCTCCTGTCACCCCACTAGTCACCCTGCTCCCCCCTCCTCCTGTCACCCTACAGGGAAGAAGCTGAACAGACTCCACCGACTATGATGGGATCCGTTCAGTTTCTGTTCTGGATCTGTCTTTTTACCGGACAAAAAAGTGCTGCACATCAGGCTTTTTTGTCTGGTCTTTTGACAGAATCTGCAACAGAGGCTCCAAATGCAGCCTCCAACACAGATGTGAGCAAGTGTAGGCCTACATATGTATTTAAGTTACCGCAACTTTTATACTCATCGGGTAAAAATACTCCTCAAAAATTTTTTACTCTTCTGCAAAAAACGTACTGGTCATCAGTATAAAAATCTCAGAAAAACCTTTTAAGGGGTTAAAGTGAGAATACTTATTACACTTACTAAACGAGAAATAGATTTACCGCTAGATACCGCTATTTACCGGTTTAATGTTCTACCGGACGGCACTGGAAGATATTTCATGAGGCTAATTATACATATACTTACAGCTGCCAAATGTCTCATTGCCAGGATCTGGAAACAATCACTGCCTCCCACTAGGCGAGAGTTAAGTTCAAGTATAAAAGAAGGACGCAGCATGGACTACCTCAAAGCGCTCGTCTCCAATCACGTTACTGAGCCTGACAAAATGTAGCCATTGTGGGATAGTTATGATATATCCAAATGCCCTTGAGTGGTCCTTATCCGGCTATACGTCCCCTGCATTATTATACTGTGCTTATCAGTTTTCTTGCATGCCCCTGTATATGGACCTTGCTTGTTTGCAGTGCCATATATATATATATATACACTCACCGGCCACTTTATTAGGTACACCTGTCCAACTGCTCGTTAACACTTAATTTCTAATCAGCCAATCACATGGCGGCAACTCAGTGCATTTAGGCATGGTCAAGACAATCTCCTGCAGTTCAAACCGAGCATCAGTATGGGGAAGAAAGGTGATTTGAGTGCCTTTGAACGTGGCATGGTTGTTGGTGCCAGAAGGGCTGGTCTGAGTATTTCAGAAACTGCTGATCTACTGGGATTTTCACGCACAACCATCTCTAGGGTTTACAGAGAATGGTCCGAAAAAGAAAAAACATCCAGTGAGCGGCAGTTCTGTGGGCGGAAATGCCTTGTTGATGCCAGAGGTCAGAGGAGAATGGGCAGACTGGTTCGAGCTGATAGAAAGGCAACAGTGACTCAAATTGCCACCCGTTACAACCAAGGTAGGCAGAAGAGCATCTCTGAACGCACAGTACGTCAAACTTTGAGGCAGATGGGCTACAGCAGCAGAAGACCACACCGGGTGCCACTCCTTTCAGCTAAGAACAGGAAACTGAGGCTACAATTTGCACAAGCTCATCGAAATTGGACAGTAGAAGATTGGAAAAACGTTGCCTGGTCTGATGAGTCTCGATTTCTGCTGCGACATTCGGATGGTAGGGTCAGAATTTGGCGTCAACAACATGAAAGCATGGATCCATCCTGCCTTGTATCAACGGTTCAAGCTGGTGGTGGTGGTGTCATGGTGTGGGGAATATTTTCTTGGCACTCTTTGGGCCCCTTGGTACCAATTGAGCATCGTTGCAACGCCACAGCCTACCTGAGTATTGTTGCTGACCATGTCCATCCCTTTATGACCACAACGTACCCAACATCTGATGGCTACTTTCAGCAGGATAATGCGCCATGTCATAAAGCTGGAATCATCTCAGACTGGTTTCTGGAACATGACAATGAGTTCACTGTACTCAAATGGCCTCCACAGTCACCAGATCTCAATCCAATAGAGCATCTTTGGGATGTGGTGGAACGGGAGATTCGCATCATGGATGTGCAGCCGACAAATCTGCGGCAACTGTGTGATGCCATCATGTCAATATGGACCAAAATCTCTGAGGAATGCTTCCAGCACCTTGTTGAATCTATGCCACGAAGAATTGAGGCAGTTCTGAAGGCAAAAGGGGGTCCAACCCGTTACTAGCATGGTGTACCTAATAAAGTGGCCGGTGAGTGTATATATATATATGTAATGGGCTTGGTTGCAGTGCTGTGTATATATATATATAGGTAATGGGCTTGGTTGCAGTGCCGTATATATAGGTAATGGGCTTGGTTGCAGTGCCGTATATATAGGTAATGGGCTTGGTTGCAGTGCCGTATATATAGGTAATGGGCTTGGTTGCAGTGCCGTACATATGTAATGGGCTTGGTTGCAGTGCCGTATATATAGGTAATGGGCTTGGTTGAAGTGCCGTACATATGTAATGGGCTTGGTTGCAGTGCCGTACATATGTAATGGGCTTGGTTGCAGTGCCGTATATATAGGTAATGGGCTTGGTTGCAGTGCCGTATATATAGGTAATGGGCTTGGTTGCAGTGCCGTATATATAGGTAATGGGCTTGGTTGCAGTGCCGTATATATAGGTAATGGGCTTGGTTGCAGTGCCGTATATATAGGTAATGGGCTTGGTTGCAGTGCCGTATATATAGGTAATGGGCTTGGTTGCAGTGCCGTATATATAGGTAATGGGCTTGGTTGCAGTGCCGTATATATAGGTAATGGGCTTGGTTGCAGTGCCGTATATATATGTAATGGGCTTGGTTGCAGTGCCGTATATATATGTAATGGGCTTGGTTGCAGTGCCGTACATATGTAATGGGCTTGGTTGCAGTGCCGTACATATGTAATGGGCTTGGTTGCAGTGCCGTACATATGTAACGGGCTTGGTTGCAGTGCCGTACATATGTAACGGGCTTGGTTGCAGTGCCGTATATATATGTCATGGGCTTGGTTGCAGTGCCGTACATATGTAATGGGCTTGGTTGCAGTGCCGTACATATGTAATGGGCTTGGTTGCAGTGCCGTACATATGTAATGGGCTTGGTTGCAGTGCCGTACATATGTAATGGGCTTGGTTGCAGTGCCGTACATATGTAATGGGCTTGGTTGCAGTGCCGTACATATGTAATGGGCTTGGTATAGCACTGCTACTACTAGATCTTAAACAATAGATTAGCCTGCGTCTTAAAAAGGCCACTCCCATTTTGGCTGCCCCTCTGCTGCACGAGTATGACCCTCTCAGGTTGATATTGCTGCCCAGACTAGGATAGGAAACGGTCCGATTGTGTATGACTCCACATGAGATCAGTGGTCCTGTATATGGAGGGACAGTAAGGTCCTATACACTGTATACAGCTCCATACAAGTCAGGAGGCTGCAGAGAACTGAAATACAGATGCTTCCATCAGTGCTGCAGCCGTACAATGACACTGAGGATCCCCAGCTGTTTAAAAATGTTTTCCAAGACTTTAATACTGATGACCTCTCCTCAGGATAAGTCCTCAGTATCTGATCGGCGGGGGTCTGACACCCGGGACACCTGCCAATCAGCTGACTGAGTGCCATGGTCTTCTCACAGCTCACCCAGCACAGTGCAGTACATAGTATAGCAGCATTACTTGGTATCGTGCCCAGACCCATTCACTTCAACGAGGCTGAGCTGCTTGTAGGCCACGTGAACGATAAATGTGTCCTCAATTGACCCAAGAAAAGCTGGAGAAGGCGACAGTGCTACTGCCAGCATCGCTGCCTTCTCAAACAACTGACTGGCAGGAGTCCTGGGTGTCAGACCCCCACCGATCAGAATAGTGATGTCCTACCCAGAAGACAGGGCATCAGTATAAAAATCCTGGAAAGCCCCTTTCACTTACAAACAATGCTGGGATTTGTAGTGCACAGCTGCTATTACTGCATTTACATTATCAACCATCAGGCAGCATCTGAACTACAACTCCCACAATTCGGGTTACTGTCAAACAGCCACTCCTACCCACTGTCTGAAGTTGTCACAAAAAGTTGTCTCTCTCCCCCCCCCATCCCCCATGTGGTAGCTTCCTGATGTACACGCACAAAACACGGGGGCTGCCACAGCGGCCAATCACATAGCTGCTTCTAATAAATGCCCGCCCGCCCCATGACGACCCCCCCTCAGCATGCCAGCTGACACGTGGCCAGGTGCCATCTCCACCGTGCCCATACCTGGTGACTGCTCCCTGCAGCTCCTTGGTGCTCCTGCAGCCAGTGACCGAGATGTGGCGAGCGGCGGGGCCTGCCCATCTCCAGTCCCGGGGGCTGAGGCTGCGGTAGAGGTGTCGGAGAAGCGGCCAGCGCATGGTGCCAGGCAGAGACTGAGGTGAGCTCCGAGCAGCACCCACTTACTCAACCCACGAGTTGGCTCTGAAGCCGCATCCAGTCTCCGCCCGGAGTGGGCGTGGCCTTCGTGGCCGGGCTGTCTTAAAGGGGCACACCCGTTCCAGTGTCTATGTGCCTGGTACTCTGCTGATCTCACCTGACCCGCCGTGCTGGAAGGAAGCCTGTGTACAGTGCCAGCATGGTTTATTAACTCTTAAGGATGCAGCCAGTTTTTTTTTTCTTTTTCTCGTTTCAGTTGCCGTTTTTTACACGTTTGGATGATGCGTAAGGTGGCATTTCATTTGTATGAAGGGGTTTGCTGAGACTAGGTGCATTCACTTAAAGGGGTTGTCTGAGGTAATAAGTATAACGTGATTTTTTTTTTTTTTGCATGTCTGCTGCTCCATACCAATGGGGGAACAGAGGGCCCAGTGCTGGGACTCCCAAAAATCACACGCTTAGGGCTCATGCTAGGGCCGGTTTTAGACAAAATGTGGCCCTGGGCGAAATTAAAAGTGTGGCCCCATATTCTTAAGTATTGTATAAACAGACACATTTATTCACTTCCATAAATGTAAACAAATACGGTAATAAATAACGTTTTAGATGCCGGTCTTATTAACCCCTTGCCCTGGCGGTGGATCTGCTAAACTTATGAAGAGGCGCCAGTCTCCACTTAACTTTGGCGCATCCAGCGTCACTTCTAAATGTAATCCAGCTTCCTAACAGGGAAAATTGCAGATTGTGGCAGAACAGTTAGAAATCTGCACCTGAAGTGCGTCTAATATAGTCGTATTTCAGGTTAATAAATTGCCCCCATGGTTTTCATTGTTTTGAACAAACGGAATTGAAAATAAATGAAACCATAACCTGTACAGAGAAGTGAAGGGGTCGCTCAATCCTGGGGGAAGGGGATGGTTGGGCAGACCTGCATACTTATCTGCTTAATGAGGCTGGCACCTGCTGCTCTGCTCCGGACCCTGGATGTCATCATCCATTTTGATGCTGCCGGCAGCCAGTTGTGTGCCGCAGTGATGACCTGCTCCTGGTCACATGGCGCAAGGGAAGAGGTCGACAGGACTTTCTTTTCTGTCCTGCATAACGGAAACCAGGACGGATCTGTTATGCTGCCAATAGACTTCTATTAGAGTATGAAGGATCAAAACGGAAGGCCTCTAAAGGTTTCTGTTTTGAATTTCGTCTTAAGAAATCCGTTATTTTCTGTTATAACCATGAGCAATAACGGAATTCATAACAGTGATGTGACCCCGTCCTACATAGGAAAGAAAATCCCACAGCGCTCCCAAAAGTTGTTCAAAAGTAGTGCTCTTTAATCACCAATGCAACATTTCAGGACTTTTATATACTACTTAAGAATAGTCCTGGTAAGAGGCCTGAAACGTCGCATTGAACAACTTTTGGGAATGCCAAGGAATTTTTTTTCTACATAGATCGATGATAGATATATAGATATGAGATAGATAGATAGGAGATGGATAGATAGGCAGCAAATAGTTAAAAAAACACTACAGTGGGGGGGGAGGACAGGTCCTGTATATCCAGCACAGAATGGAGAGAGGGGCTGGCAGGTCATAGAGGGGGGGCCTTCTGAACTCACCAGAGACCCACTGAACCGCGGGAGCAGGATAAAGGAGGCCATCATAGTGCAGGGCCTCCATTGAGAGAGAAGAAGGGGTGGAGACAATTATCAGTGGAGCTGGTGCTTGAGAACCCAGCTCCTCACTACAGTATAAGGCCGTGCCCGTGCTGCGGTCCGCAATGCACGGGCACTGACCGTGAGGCCACCGCATGCGGATCGCGGACCCATTCAATTGAATGGGGTCTGCGATCCGCATCCGAGTGTCCACACCGCAAAAAAGTAGTGCTTGCGCTACTTTTTTGCGGTGTGGAGGCACGGCCAGAAACACCACAGAAGCACACCGTAGTGCTTCCGTGGTGTTCCGATCCGTGCCTCCGCTCCGCATCTCCCGGATAGTGGACCCATTAAAGTGAATGGGTCCGTGATGCGGGCTGCACACGGCCGGTGCCCGTTTATTGTGGACCCGCCGTATGCAGCCCACAGCACGGGCACGGCCGGCACACGTTCGTGTGCATGAGGCCTAAGGATGGTGTCTGCTACAGTGGGCGGGAGACCAGGGACCAGTCTGTGCTCTCCTCAGGTGCAGCCACCTAATCTCTTCTACAAATGACATCTGTCTGGGCAGCTCAACAGGGGGCCCCACTCAGGGATGGGGGCCCTGGGCAATTGCCCTGTTTGCCCCCCCTAACGCCGGCCCTGGCTCATGCACACGACCGTATGTATTCTGCAGTCTGCAAAACACGGATGTGCAAAAAAAAATTAAAAAATGAATGACCTCCACGTCCATGTTGCATCAGTTTTTTTTCTTTTGCAGATCCATTTTAACAAAAGGACATGTTCTTTTTTGCGGAGCGGACTTGTGTACAAACGGAGAGTGATTTCCCTTTTTTTTTTTTTTTTTTTTTTTTTTTTTAAACAGACCAATTGAATTGATTGTTTCCGCATATGGGCTGCAAAAAAAACTGAACGGGCACGTAAAGGAAACACAGTCATGTGCATGAGCCCTTATCTCCCTGTCCAGTAGATAGATTTTAGGCTACGTTCACACGACCATATGTGTTTTGCAGTCCGAAAAAAATACGGGTCCTTTTAGCATCCATATTGCATCTGTTTTTTTTTGGCGGATCCATTGTAACAATGTCTATCCTTGTCTGCAAAACAGACAAGAATAGGACATGCGCTATATTTTTTGCCAGGCTACAGAACAGACATACAGATGCAGACAGCACACGGTGGTCCTCATCCAGTCCGCAAAAAAAATGGAACAGACACCGAAACAAAATACGTTTGTGCGCATGAGGCCTTAAGTTGTCACGGGACAACCCCTTTAAGGTGAAAAGTAGCTATGTCACAAAGGGGTTAAAATGAGTAGGGATGAACGAATTTCCGTTTTCAAGTTCGGCATACAAGGTTCAGGTTATCTAAGAATTCCGTTATGGATTCTGCTACCACGGACCAAAAAGGGATCAGGATGCCTTGTGTTCCAGATTGTTCCGTTTTGTGACTGGACACAAAACTGCTGCAAGCTGTGGTTTTGATCTGGTCTGCGAAATGGAACAAACCGGATCCGGCACTAAAAAACAATGTAAGTTAATGATGCCGGATCCGTTGTTTTTTGTTTTTTTTGTTCCGGGGAAAAAACGGATCAATCAACCATTGCGTTATATTGTTTTTAGTGCCGGCTTCTGTTTGTTCATTTTCGATTTGATACAGCTGCATCGGAAAGGAACAGATGCATCCTGATGTAATAAGTCAAACTGCTGGATCTTAAAACCAGAATACAAAGTGCAGATGTTTAAAGTATCTTAAAGGGGTTATCCAATGCAGGGGCGGACTAGGAACTTAAAGTGGCCCTGGAAAAAATACCAAAAGTGGCACCGTTTTTTAGTTGGGTCCAAATTGATGGAAGGCAGGGCCAGCAATACCATATTGTGGCACATTATACCACCCCAAAAGAGCCATATACCACAGTCCATCACAGTATACTGCCAGCAGCACAAAATACATCCCCAAAAACTTCCAGTGGCCGACTGTGAGGAGGACTCAGGTAGCCCTCGGGGCATCGGCTGAGCAGGAAATTTCCCTGCCCCTCATATAGATTATACTTACCCCGCTCTCAAGCACACACTTCGCTCCTGATCCCTGAACGGCCGCTGCTGCATCTCCCCGTCGTGCAGATCAAAACATCCGGTGATGGGAGGAGCAGCCAATAGCAGGCCACGTAGGGTGGCCAGACGTCCGGTTTTAGGCCGGACAGTCCGGTTTTTAAACTTCTGGTCCTCCGTCCTTGCCTTACGGCCAGAAGTCCGCCTTTTTCCAGTTAAGGGGGCGCCCTGCCAGAGCGCCCCTTTAATGGCCCGCCTGTACAGCGTCTTGTGCCCCTCCTCAGACCTCAGATCAGCCCACCCAGCCACTTTAAAAAAAAACATACTTACCTGTCATGCGCGATGCGCTGCCGCTGCCATCAGGTTCCACGCTCCACTGTCTTCCCTGCCGGCGTGCACTATGTCCTGACGCAGCGTCAGGTCATAGTGTGCGCCGGCAGGGAAGACAGTGGAGCAGGGAACCTGATGGCAGCGCAGAACAGGTAAGTATGTTTTTTTAAAGTGGCTGGGTGGGCTGATCTGAGGTCTGAGGGAGGGCACAAGACGCTGGTCTGAGGGGGGCACAACAAGACGCTGATCTGAGGTCTGATGGGGGCACAAGATTTTGGTCTGAGGTCTGATGGGGCACAAGACGTTGATCTGAGGTCTGATGGGGCACAAGACGCTGACCTGAGGTCTGATGGGGGCACAAGACACTGACCTGAGGTCTGATGGGGGCACAAGACGCTGACCTGAGGTCTGATGGGGGCACAAGACGCTGACCTGAGGTCTGATGGGGGCACAAGACACTGACCTGAGGTCTGATGGGGCATTTTATACTGCACACATTATGGGGGCACACATTATGGGGGCATTTTATACTGGCACCTTATGTCAGGCACCATGGGGACAAGGGGAGGAGCACTATGGGGGCACTAAATAGCAGTATTTTATACTGGCACAAATTATAGGGAACTATGTAGCTCAACTGGGGGCACTAAGATTTTTTTTGGGCACACAGTGGGCATTGGCACACATTATGAGGGCATTATGGGGACATTGACTTTACTGGTGGCACTAATTATTTCTATTGGGACTTTGGGGAGCACTATTATTGTGGGGGCACCCTGTCACGCTATCAGCTTAGCACAGTTATTTTTGGGGAACATTTTGGTTACACTTTAGTAGCAAAGTAATTTTTTTTAGAGCACTGTGTGCCAATAATTACTAAAGGAAGTACTATCTGTGGAGCACAATGTCTGAGTATTGGGGGTGGCAGGATGGGGTGTTCAAGAAGGTGGGAGAATGATGGAAAAGTAGGAAACTAAGATGTCTGTCTGTCAAATTCCGCAGAGAGAAGAGATGGCTGAAAGAAATCATCATGGCGGTCTGGTCTGAATGGAGAAGATTGAGGACACAGAATGTAAGAGGTATGTGGCGCTGTATTAGGCTACTTTCACATTGAGTTAGTGATTCAGGCAGGCTGTTCCAGCAGAGAACAGCCTGCTGGAATTCACTGACTCCGGCACTGCTGGATGCAGAATGCCCGCCGGCCAGTAAAACGGCAGCGGTAAAGCCGGCCCATTAGGGCAGTGTGTAATTGTGAACAGAAGAACCCTTGCCCTTGCCGGGCTGCCTGGGTGAAATTAAGGGTACATCTGGGTTCAACTCTGAACCCTGACAACCCCTTTAAGGTTTTCCTCTCTTTTTTTTTTTTCTTTTGCCGGGCACTTACTGGGAGAGGGGCGTGGTTTAGCAGGTTGGGGGTGTGGTTTGGCAGGTTGGGGGTGTGGCCTAAAATGTCCTCCTTTTTGGGATGAAGCAGGTGGCCACCCTAAGGCCACGACAGGGACAAGCATCCTGCGATGCTTTCCTTCCCCCTGTCTGGGCATCAGACTATCCTGTCAGATCTGTTTACTTTACTAGTTTCTTATTTTGTTGAATAGGTAACTTTATGGATAAAGCCTGGCTGCACTGCAGAGTGATGCGTCACAGGCTGGACATGCCCCCCACTGTTCAGTCTGCAGGAGCTGCTCCCACTACACGTGGCCATGTTATCACACCCAGACATGAATCCTGCTAGTCTATTTTTCACTCAGTGTCTAAATCCCATCACTGACAGTCCACAGGCTCTTCCCTCACCATCTCCGGAGTGTGATAAACAGCATGAATCAGCAAGCACATCAAATCACATGTGTATCTAAGGCTACTTTCACACCAGCGTTTTTGCTGGATCCGTCATGGATCAGCAAAAACACTTCCGTCATGATAATACAACCGTCTGCATCCGTTCTGAACGGATCCGGTTGTATTATCTTTTAAATAGCCAAGACGGATCCGTCATGAACTCCATTGAAAGTCAATAGGGGAAGGATCAGTTTTCTATTGTGTCTGAGAAAACGGATCCGTCCCCATTGACTTACATTGTGAGTCATGATGGATCAGTTTGGATCAGTTTCTTCATGCGGACACCAAAACGCAGCAAGCAGCGTTTTAGTGTCCGCCTCCAAAACGGAATGAAGACTGAACTGAAGCAAAACTGATGCATTCTGAACGGATCCTTTTCCATTCAGAATGCATTAGGACAAAACTGAGGGCCTGTAACGGATCTCACAAACGGATCCTTACAACGCAAGTGTGAAAGTAGCCTAATCCTATCCTGTGTGATATTGTCTGCTGAGCTATGTATCTAATCCCTATCCTGTGTGATATTGTCTGCTGAGCTATGTATCTAATCCTATCCTGTGTGATATTGTCTGCTGAGCTGTGTATCTAATCCTATCCTTTCACGCATTACTATCATACAGCCAGTTCAGGTCAGGGGAGCCAAGGTCGCCTGGAAAATGTGGCCGACACATGGACTGGGATTCCTGGGTTGATCGTTTGCATGAGCCCTATCACACATACTGAGCTCCCATAACAGTGGCATCCACAGCACCCTATTACAGTGATCTCCACAGTGCCCCCATAACAGTGACATACACAGCGGCCACCATAACAGTGACATCTACTGTACCCCCATAACAGTGTCATCCACAGTGCCCCTAACGACATCCACAGTGCCCCCATGTGCCACTCACAGTGCCCTCCAGTGATATGCACAGCATAGCGATCAGCCTCTGTGGCTATGTCACTCCTCCTAAAAAATAATAAACTGTGGTCCCATCAACAGCATGTTTTTATAATGGAATCCTTAGGGCTCATGCATATGACCATAGCCAGTTTACGGTCCGCAAATTGCGGATCCACAAAACACGGATGCAGCCTTTGTTCGTTCCACATTTTCTTGAATGGAATACTTGCATGTGCCAGGGAACAGACATACGGATGCGGATAGCTCATGGTGTGCTGTTCGCATCTTTTGCGACCCCATTGAAGTGAATAGATCTGCATCCGACCCGCAAAAAATGTGGATCGGATCCAGGAAAAAAATACATTTGTGTGCACGAGCCTTTATTCATAGCTCTGCTCTGGAACGCCCCTCCTCTCTAACCAGCGCTCTCTTGGTGAAACTCAAATTAAATTAAATGCTCACATTTGAAAAAATGATATACATCATCGCAAATGCCCCAAAAATGTGACAGAATTTGGACCCAGTGATGCTCCACAGATGGTATTTTGGCTCCAGAAGAGTTTGACGTCCAGCTGCCATTGTATTCTCATACAACCTTGAATTGCACTTTGCATGCTCGTTACATGAATATACTTTGTATTGTACTCAGTGTATCCATATGGTGATTATATCCTATCTGGTTTTTTTTTGGTACTGTATAAGAGCTCATGAACACAAGTGTAATGGCTCAGAGTGGACCGCAATATACGGGCACTAGCCGTGTGCACTCCATGGTGCAGATGCAGACCTATTGACTTCAATGAGTCCGCAAGATACAACCGAAGATAGGAATACACCAGTCTTTTGCCGAGCGGAGGCATGGATCAGAAGCACAACGAAGCACTTCCATGGGATTTCACACATGTGCCTCCCTTGGCCATATGTTGTGGATCACGGACCCATTCAATTCAACAGAATTCATACAGCAAGTGCCCGTGCATTACAGGCCGCAATTTGCGGTCTGCAGCACCGGCACTGAGCCATTACACTCATGTGTATGAGCCCTAAATGTAATTTAGTACATTTACTAACGACTGGCCCAAAAATGCAACCTGTTAGTACATCTGTCACATCTGAAAGGTCCATGGGCCAGAAACTGAAGCTTTTTTTAAAATAAAATGGTAAGAGCAGCATGAAGTCACACAATTTCTCTGCAAAATACCATTATTTACTCAACAACACATCCATAAAGCCTTTGTAAAGGACCCTCATTATGTCTGTGTCTACCTGTGTAGTACCCCAGACCAGGAGTTATCTGCAGATGTTTAGTTTATAATGTTGCCACCACCAGGTGAGTTATGGTTGGCATCAAGAATGGAGCCAACCACCCCATTCCAGCCCCCCACCCCCTTAGTAGGATTGGGCTGGTTCAATTTCCTGCGAGGAGGGGGAAGAGTTTTACCTAGGACTGTGAGGAATGAGAAAGCATGTCCTATTGGTCTTGCTTCAAGGACTTTAGGGACCGTGGAACCAACTGATCTGTGAGACCACTACTCCAGAAAGACCTCAAAGACAAAACCACATATACAGTATATAACAAAGCTACAGTGTTAAGTCAGCAGAGTGACCAGCAGCCATAGCTATCCAGATTTTGCTGCAGATGAGGGACTACATCTCAGACACCTATCACTTTAGACCACATCCAGGCCAGGCCAACTTAATAAAGCCTGATTTACACAGTGAACACCTACAGACACAGGTGCCAGCTTTCAGCTGTTGGACAGAAGTTTAGGGGAGAGACATTAGCAAGATAGCCATCATCTGTTCCATGCATTGGACTTGCACCGTGTGTCAGCGATAGCACCCATCTTGACCTTCCAGCACTGCTGGGGTCGCATAGCATTATATTAATTTATAATACTATGTAACCCTTAGAGGTCTATAATGTATTGTATAACACTGACGTAATGATGTCAGTGTTATACAATACATTCCAGAACTATAAAAGTTACATAGCATCATAAATCAATATAATGCTATGCAACCTCGGCAGTGCTGGGAGGTCAGGACAGGTGCTTGCGCTGAAACATGCAGCCGTGAGCTTCGACACCATGACTGGCTGCCTGTCACCTACATAACATGAGAGTGCAAAGGTCTTCATGCTTATTATTACACACTTTATCTCCTGCCATTAGCTGCTGTTTGGGTGCACTTTGATGTCTGGGCTTAGCATTTTTTTATCACTAAGAGCTGATCATTTTAATTTCCTCATGAAACCACCACCACTCAAAACGTAACCTTAAATATCATCACCCAAATCTAAAATGCTGTAATTTGAGCCACAGAGATTTGTATGTAATAGGAAAGAGAGATATCTGCACAGGGATGGACTGACCAATTTCCTGATGGGACGATACCTAGGGGGCCGACCATGGCCTCCTTACTGCTGCCTGTCAGGTACATCTGTGGCTCACATCATTAATTAATGCTAGGAGTATCTGGTACTTACAGAAGGAAGCACCCTCCTGCATTCAGATATATTGCTGTCCACAGGGGTGGCAGTATTTTGTGTTGCACAGTGTATTTAGTTCAGCTGGGGCAGTATTTTGTGCTGCACTACAGTATTGCTGGCCCCGCCTACTTATGTTTGCCCTGCCTACTTATATTGGTCCTGTCTTCTGTCAATTTGGACCCACCTACAACATGGGGCCACTTTTTTTTCCCAGGGCCACTTCAAGTTCCCAGTCACAACCCGCCCCCCTCCCCTCCCCCGCTGTATCTATCCCTAAACTCTCCCTATTCTCTTATGGGCTCTGCCTAGAAAATGGAATGGCCACCACAATAGACACGATCCTGTGTTATGGACCTTCTACACGTCCTGGGATATCCCTGATACAGGTATAAATGCCACCACCAATAGGATAGCTTGTAGTCTGTCATCAAAAAAGTCCAATGTAAAAATATATGACAGTAATACACAAAAGTGAACCATGTATGCTTGCCTTACCTCTGCTTACCTCTGTTATTTGATGATGGGTTATAAAATAATATATTCCTCATAGATGATATCTGTCCCATCAGGCACAGAACCAGTGTTGGAATAAAGTGTCTTGGACCTACTGGAGGAAATTATTCCAAGGGCCCACCCTCTGTGTATATAGGACCTTAAAGGGATTGTCCAAATTATTTCTTTGTAAGTTTCTAACTAAACAAATTTACTTTAGCTACAGTGGCTCTGTCTCCTAGTTAGCTGATCTCAAATGACCTGTGATGTCAGTTTCCTTCCTTACTCTGATGACATTCTTGGAACAAACCAGAGCTACAGGAGAAGCTGCTCTGTCTCTGTGTACAGAACATCAGTGTGAAGGCTGTGCTGGTTGGAGTGATAAACCATGCCCCCTGCCCTTTGTCTCCCCTCCCACTAGATTCTTCAGCAAAGTTTAACCCCTTCTACCATCAGCAGCACAGCATCAGGCTCTGCCTCAGGTACTGAGCAGCTGCAGGGTTTCCTCTTCTCCAGCCAGTGAAGAGATAAATGCTGTGCACAGGATCTTCCCTCCCTCCTCACCCTGCAAACACAGAGCTGACAAAGACCGGAGGAGTTCTGTCCTCTGTACTCTTCTGCTGGCTGTGAGGAAGTGTCTGCAGAGCATTGCACAAGAACAGGTAGGGGGAACCTAGGATCGGACCTGTGATTTGCTTTTTTCCTTCACCAATACCCTCAATAAAATGGATCTTCAAAGAACTATGTAACACCCATAAAGAATATATAACGTCTTGGTGGGAAGTCCAGCCATTAAGTATATTAAGAACATGATTTCACCAAAGGGCCTACACATTTATAGCCACCTGTCTGCTAGACTGAATACACAAGATTTCCTAGTTAAAGTGGTTATCCAGGACTTCAAAAGACCTCATGGCGTGGACTACCTGCTGTGGAAATCATATTTACCTGGTTCTTGACGCTGGGTTCCGGCTCTATTGCTGCCTGGCAGTCTCTGGAGCTCCAAGATGCTCTGGCATCAACATCTTGTTGACAGGCGCCGTGTGACCACTGCAGCTAATCTCAGGCAGCCACAGTGACCTGTCACTCATGCGAAATGTGACCCAGTGACGTGCCGCATGGGTGACAGGTCACCACTGTGGCAAGTGATTGACTGTGGCGCCCGTTAACAGGATGTTGACGCCAGAGCATCACTGACCTGCATAGACGGCCGGGGAGCAATAGAGCCGTATGAAGTATGAATCCCACCGCAGGTCGGCCACGTTCTGAGGTCCTGGATAACCTCTTTAAATGGAAAATCATGGCAACAGGAAGCTCAGTATGGCTTATGAAATCAAAGAAGAACAAAAATCTCATTACAACTGAGAAAACAATTGAGGATCTTACACAGAGAGCACTATCATTCAGAGATGATACTGAATTCTCTAAAAGGGAGTCTGGATTACAAACTAAGACTGAGAAATTTGAGACATTTTTTTATAGACCGTAAACACAGACAGTTTATCAGGGATCTGGCTGAATTACGTAACAAGACAGCGTACCATATACCTCAGAAGGACTATAAAGGCTCTGCAACTGCTATAAAAAGTTCTAAATGGGAGTACCAACAAACTGGGAAACCTGAAGCTATCAAAAAACAGTCCAAGGGGAGAGGCCGAATTTGAGGTCATGAGAGACTCGATAGCAGGAGATATCCTCAGTCGAAGACAGATGACAAACAAAAATGGAGAGCCCCACCTCGCAAGCTATTTCCAGTATTCCTGTGGAGAACCCAAATGGAGAATGTGGATTATCTTCCTGTTCTCTTCTACCTCCAAATCTATCAATCCCACAGTAATGCCTTTTTAACAGAATACCTATACACTCGGAGGTAACCAATAAACCATACTTTATCACAATCTGAACTCTCCATTACTTCAAAAGGGTTATCCTTTGTACCCACCACTAGATTCAATCTTTTTGAATGGGTCAAAGACCTACATTTATTTATCCGCAAGATATGATGGCACAAAGTCTTTACACAGACTAATAAGAAAAGGTGCCAGGAATTGGGATTGAGTCTGGAGGATTTACAATGAGTGGATTATTTAGTTCAGTTATTGGATGATAATGAGAAAGTCAGAGGTCATGGTCCGTTCACCAGCTTTAGAAATAAGAGTAATAAATGCCGCCAAGGGATGGGTTGATTTGGTTTTCAATTTGGTTGCCAAGGATTTAGAACAGTTAAATGATGATTACGATTCATGTTCTACAAATTACTCCTTTGCAGAAATTGATGGTTTAAAACATGTAAGTTAAAAGAAAGATATAGTAATAAAAGCCTCAGATAAAGAGGGAAATATTGTTATTTTGAGTTGTAAGCAGCACAAGCAGATATGTCTGACTCTATTGTCAGATACAACTAGTCATTTAATCTTGAGAATTGATCTGGTGATTATGGTCTGAGTTTTCTCTTCTATTAAAAGAGACCCTTGATGACCAGTTGATAGATTGGAATGAGTTTGAGTATTTATTACCCACACCCCCCTCTGGACTGCAGCGTTTTATAGACTTCAAAAAGTCCACAAGGGTTTAAATCTATTAAAATGTCCTATTATCTCAAGGGATGGGAATCTCACTCTGCATGCTGAGACTTATATAGGTAAAATCTTATGTCCTTTTGTACTATCATTATCGTCATGCATAAGTGATACCACAGACTTCCTGAAAAAACTGGAGGGGATTACCCGGATTCAGAGGTATGGCTGGCCTGTATGAAAGTGGAGGCCCTCTATATCTCTATCCCACACTGTAAGTGTTTACCAAATACTTCTGCCACCAAATACTTCTTGGATACTAGAAGTAACCATCTAAGTGGACATAATACTTTTATACTACATCTCCTGGATTTTATTCTCACTCACAAGTATTTTGAGTTTGACTTTAAGTTTTACCACCGGCTCAGGGACACCACAATGGGTAGTCTCTGTGCACCATCTTATGCCTATTGGCTCCTGGGCTGGTGGAGAGTCATTCACAGTAGGACACAGTTTATTTTATTGTGGGTTACATTTATAGATGTCATATTGCTATTTTGGTGTGGATCTGAGGTGGATTTTCAAAGCTTTATGCAACAACTGAATATTAATCATATTGGTCTAAATTTTACCTATGAGATCAACAAGAATTATATTAGGTTCTTGTATACTCAAATTGGTAAGAGTGAAAACAATTCAGTTAAGACCACACCATTTCCTAAAGAGACAGCAACCAATAGTCTCTTGAGGTGGGAGAATTTCCATCCCATACCCCTCAAAAAAGGGATCCCAAAGGGACAGTTCTTTACACACCATCCCCACTGTCAAACATGGTAGTGGCAGTATCATGGTTTGGGCCTGCTTTTCATCAGCAGGGACAGGGAAGATGGTTAAAATTGATGGGAAGATGGATGGAGCCAAATACAGGACCATTCTGGATGAAAACCTGTTGGAGTCTGCAAAAGACCTGAGACTAGGACGGAGATTTATCTTCCAACAAGACAATGATCCCAAACATAAAGCAAAATCTACAACGGAATGGTTCAAAAATAAACGTATCCAGATCTTAGAATGGCCAAGTCAAAGTCCAGACCTGAATCCAATTGAGAATATGTGGAAAGAGCTGAAAACTGCTGTTCACAAACGCTCTCCATCCAACCTCAAAGAGCTCGAGCTGTTTTGCAAGGAAGAATGGGCAAGAATTTCATTCTTTAGATGTGCAAAACTGATAGAGACATACCCCAAGCGACTTGAAGCTCTAATCGCAGCAAAAGGTGGCGCAACAAAGTATTAACCCCTTGGCGCATTTGGACGTAACTGTACGTCCAAAGTGCAAGTAAGTTGCGGCATTTGGACGTGTAGTTACGTCCAAACTGCTTACCGCAGCCCCGGAGTCTCCGCTCTCCCGGAGAGCAGAGACCTCGGGGAAGCCGGCAAGGGACCAATCAGAGTGGTCCCTTGCCGGCAAGCGTTCCGATTGGTTAGTCTCTGCAGACTAACCAATGGAGCGCTTCAGTGAGAAAAAAAAAGCCAGTTTCAGGCTGCGATCTCCATGCTGGAGATCACAACCTGAAAACCGGCCTGAAGACTGCCCTCGGGGGTAAGTGAGCCCCCCTTGCCTCCATTCCCCCACTCATGCCTCCTCCCCAGTAGCCGCCCGCAGCATCCATGGGGTTAAGAGGGAGGGAGCTCCCTCTCTCTTCCATCGGGCCGCTGCTGCGGCAGTGGCAGCGGCCCGATGGTTACCATGGCAACGGGACGCTTTACAAAAGCGTCCTGGCTGCCATGTACCTAAGGCTGATTAGACCCTCAGTCTGATCAGCCTTAGTGTAGCACTGATACAGTGCATTGCAATAGATGACTATGCAATGCACTGTATAGCCATCAAAAAAATGTAAAAAGAAAGTAAAAAAAAAAGTGTAAAAAGAAAGTTAAAAAAGTTTAAAAAAATTTAAAAAAAGTTAAAAAAGCGCCCTTTTTCCCCAAATTAAGTAAAAAAAGTAAAAAAGAAAAAGTACACATATTAGGTATCGCCGCATCCATATCGACCGGCTCTATAAAAGCATCACATAGTCCACCCCACCAGGTGCACGCAAAAATTTTTTTTTTAAAAAAAAAAGCTATTCCAAAACAGCCATTTTTTGTCACCTTGCCAAACAAAAAGTGTAATAGCAGGCAATCAAAAAGGCGTATTTACCCCAAAATGGCACCAATCAAACCGTCATCTCGTCCCGCAAAAAATGAGCCCCTACCTGAGACAATCGCCCAAAAAATAAAAAAAACTACAGCTCTCTGACTATGGAGACACTAAAACCTGATTTTTTTGTTTCAAAAATGATATTATTGTGTAAAACTTAAATAAAAATAAGTATACATGTTAGGTATTGCCACGTCCGTAACAACCTGCTCTACAAAAATATTGCATGATCTTCTCTCCCCTCAGGTGAACACCGTAAAAAATAAAAACTGTCTAAAAAAAGCCATTTTTTTGTCACATTTCATCACAAATAATTTAATACCAAGCGATCAAAAAAGCGTATGCCCCCAAAAATAGTACCAATCTAACCGTCATCTCGTCTCGCAAAAAATAAGCCCCTACCTGAGACAATCGCCCAAAAAATAAAAAAAACTACAGCTCTCTGACTATGTAGACACTAAAACATGATTTTTTTTTGTTTCAAAAATGATATTATTGTGTAAAACTTAAATAAATAAAAATAAGTATACATGTTAGGTATTGCCACGTCCGTAACAACCTGCTCTACAAAAATATTGCATGATCTCTCCCCTCAGGTGAACACCGTAAAAAATAAAACATAAAAACTGTCTTAAAAAAGCCATTTTTTGTCACATTTCATCACAAAAAATTTAATACCAAGCGATCAAAAAAGCATATGTCCCTAAAAATAGTACCAATCTAACTGTCATCTCGTCCCGCAAAAAATGAGCCCCTACCTGAGACAATCGTCCAAAAAATAAAAAAACTACAGCTCTCTGACTACGGAGACACTAAAACATGATTTTTTTTTGTGCTTCAAAAATATCGTGTAAAAGTTAAATAATGCACTTTTAAATAGGGGCTGTTGCTGGTATGGGTTTTGGCTTGTTAGGTGCAGGTTATTTGACAGTAAACGCTGAATATTAAAGGGATTATCCAAAGTATAAAACATGACCCCCAATCGGAGTGACGTGGGTGCCGGTCATTGCTGCATTTCCCTGTCACGCGGATTGCCGACGATGCTAGGGAGGTTCATCCCCATCGTGGCCCGCTATTAACTGCTCCCATCATTGCCGGATGTTTTGATCTGCGCAATGGGGAGATGCAACGGCGGCTGTGCCGGGGAGCGGCGTAAGTATAATCTATATGATGGCTGCTTTTAAAAATGAAAGGTGGAATCTGATTGGTCGACCCGGGCATTGAGGGGCATGTTTTATACTTTGGATAACCCCTTAATCAGCTCTGGCATACCCACTTCTCCAACCCCAGAGGTCTCCTGCCCTACAGGTGGGAGCCCTTCTTCTGCCATCTGCTTTTCCTCCTTTCCCACATCATCTAATATCGATGAGAATATGTCATCAGGATCATCCAGCTCCTCCTCTCTCCTTTTCTAGGACATGGAGACTTGAAGGATGAATTGGAAGAAATAAAGCCAGCAAAAGATGAGGATGGTCATCATTAAGACCTGGCCCCCCTAAAGGGTGCAGACTGGATGGTATTGGTTGGCACGCTGGCAGTGGAATAATAAAGGCGTCCATCTTATTGGTATTGAATTACATGTCTTAGTTTACAGTTAATGTAGGAATAAATAAATAAAACTGACGCAGATTGAGTCTCCCTGCACTGTCCCTCTCCAATATTCTTCTATTATTTGTTTTCATAAACACTTTCCCTAGTGCATGAGCGCTTTCCACATCTCTCTCCCTATGGTCAGCTCACAGGTGGAGACCGCACAGGATGTGGGTTTTACATGGCTGTGACATCACAGCGGATGGCTATCTTTGGATTGGCTGGATGCATGACATTATGTGTGATCTTGCGTCCCCAGCCTTCTTACTTTCACTTTGTAACATGAGCAGCTGCCATTTTAGGAAAAACTGATTCATTACCACAAAGCATGAGGGAATTCGGATTCATTATGAATTGAAGTTTTCCTAAACCTTGGACCAATTTCTGCTTCAAATGCTTCGCTCAACACTAATGGTGTCCATTGTGAACCTTTTGTTTTCAGTACAGAGACTACTAATTTTGCTTAAACGTCATGATGTGACTTTAAAGGGAGTCTTTCACCTCATTTTCACAAATATAACTAAGAGGACTGCCACAAAGAAGATTGCAGACACATCCCAGACATACCTGTGCGCACTTTGTGTCTGTATTACATGTCCAGGAAAATCACTTTTATTCTGCTGGAAAACAGCTCCCAAGTGCCCAGCTCTGCTGCTGCAAGTGCCTAAAGCAAACCAGACTGAAGAGGGGAGGGCTGCTTTAGCTGCTCATATGTTGGGAATGGTAGCAGTTAGAAATTCCAAGCTTTAAAATAATACCAAAATGACAGCATTATATCCAGTATATCAGAAGATATAGCTGTTAGAAATCGAGTCGGGAGAGAAAGCTGTTTTTAGTTTCACTTTCAGCTGGGCACTTGGGAGCTGTTTTCCAGCAGAATAAAAGTGCTTTTCCTGGACATGTAATACAGACACACAATGCACACAGGTATATCTGGGATGTGTTTGCAATCTTCTGTAGGGTACTGCTGTTAGTTATATAGGTGAAAAACATAGAAAAATAGGTGAAAGACTCCCTATAATTCTGGTGCCATCAGATTCCTTTGGTCTGGCAAATGTTCTCGTATATCAATAGTGATGATCCAATGCTTTCAGATCCATGGTGTGGTAAATGTCCCCAATTTATGAGGCTACAATATTGCATGTTTGGTGAGATACTGTAGCTCTTAGATGTGATGTACCAGTCTAGCTACTATTCAAATTAAGAGAGGAATGGGAACTCAAAGATAATTTTGTATAATTACTAAGCTGTCACATGTAAAATGGTCAGTATTAAGCCTCATTCACACGTCAGTGTTCCACAGACGTGTGCTGTATGTGTTCTCCATGGACAGCACACGTCCCCATTCATTTTAATGTGTGTATTCACACATCACTGTTTTAGAAGGGTCCATGGGTACGTGGTTTTATCACAGATGCATGCTCTATTTTGTCCGTGTTCACAGATCCATCACGCCCATTCTAGTCTATGGGTCTGTGAAAACCATGGATGCAACACTGATGCTATCCATGTTTCATGGATCATTAGGAAGAGATGCTTTAAAAATGGATGGCACACGGACAGCAAAAAACAGACACACGGATCCATCATGGACATCTTCACGGAGGCATCACTGACCACCTTTTTACCGATTTAAGCACGGACGTGTGAATGAGGCTTTAGGCCTCATGCACATGACTGTATGTATTTTGCGGTCTTCAAAACACAGATTCACCAAATATGGATGACGTCCCTGTTTCTGTTTGTTTTTTTGCAGACCCATTGATTTTAAAGTGTCCGTGGTCCACATTTACGGCCAAGGTATAAAGTGCTAGGGGAGTTAGCATGTGAATATTGAGTGCTATTCAGTGATTGATAGTCTTCCCTATATGCTTAGTGATGCAATTGTCTGTCAGTCACAAAGTAGGACCGACAACAAGACTCCCAACCATAAAAAGAGCAGTGTTACAATGGTGTTTACAAGTGCCATTGTGCCATGTGTACACGTGCCAGCTACTTACATACGTGGGTATGAGTTAGGTCCATTTCTTGGTATGGCACTGTTCCAGTGTGCATGCCTTGGTTATTTGTACGTGTGAATTGGTCCATTGTGCTTATATCTCGCCTCCGTTTGTTTCTGGGTTAATCTCTCTGCTCTGTGTGTCTGCACCTGTATGACTAAGGCTACTTTCACACTAGCGTTTTTAAATTCCGGTATTGAGTTCCGTCATAGGGGCTCAATACCGGAAAAAAAACTCTTCCGTTTTGTCCCCATTCATTGTCAATGGGGACAAAACTGAACTGAAGACAACGGAGTGCTCCTGAAAGCATTCCGTTCCGTCTTCAGACCAGAGAACAAACCGCAGCATGCTGCGGTTTTCTCTCCGGTCCAGGCATCCGCACCAAGACGGATCCGGAATGATCCCCAATGCAAGTCAATGGGGACGGATCCGTTTGGTGTGACCAACATGGTAAACGGATCCGCCCTCCATTGACTTTCAATGGAGTTCAGGACGGATCCGTCACCACATACAGACAGACAGACATACATACATACACACAAACACATACATACTTACATACTCCAGGCAGGCCGCACGTCTTCATGCCGAGGAGGCGCGCAGCTATGACGATTCCCTACAGCGCCCAGCAGAGGGCGCTGTGGGGAATCGTCATAGCTGCGCGCCTCCTGGGCGTGAAGACGTGCGGCCTGCCTGGAGTATGTATGTATGTATGTGTTTGTGTGTATGTGTGTGTATGTCTGTATATGGTACTGTGTGACATGTGTGGGGCCGGAACGTGGTTCCAGCCCCACACATGTCCCTGCGGCAGTCCGGATCCGACGGCATCCTTCACCTGCCGCTCCGGACTGCCGCTAGTGTGAAAGAGGCCTAAGGAATTTGTTAAATCTGCTATATAGTTCCTGAGATTGTGTCCTGCCCCTGGCTGTGCAATTTCAGATTCTGTTGGATCTTTACACGTTCTTTCTGTGTCGGACTGAGGTCCTTGTGGCCCACCAGAGGAAATGATTCTGGAGGCCCACCCTCTGGGTATACAGGACCTTAAAGGCCTTGTTTTTTAGGGGTCCATTATTCCATTATTGTCAGAGCTTAGGTCCACTGGAGGATCCTCTGGAACTCTGGTGTGCTAGTCCGACCCTGGTCTGATGTCTGTGTTCTGTTTGCTGTTGCATTCCGAGGTTCTTAGTTGTTTCTGTATCGGGACCTGCTATGTCTGAACTGTGTCCTAAAATTCTGTGACTGTTTTGTCTTGCTGATTTCATCTCATGTATCATCCTTTTCTGAACTGCCAAGCTTCTGCACTTGTATTTGCAATGCATGTCTGGGTTTCTAGAGTTCACCTTGCAGCTCTGCATGGGTTCCTGAAGTCTGTCTGTCAGTGCTCCATGTTTTGGCTCTTGCCTGTATTCTGCCTAGTTTTGAATTAGTGCCTTGCCTGTGCCTCTGGTGCTGATGCTGTACACTAGTGTCTCTGACCCGTGTGTATCAGGTGCCAACTACATTGGGACTGTCCTAAAAGGTAGCACTCTGGTTTCTAAACTGCAATGAAGTCCACATCCCTGTAGACGGGTTAAAGGGTGATTACCAGGGAGGCACCAGAATAATGCCCTTAGGGTTACACCAAACTGTCTTTTTTTGGCAAAGTAGTTCCACAAGCATTGAAGAAAAGAACACCTGGAAAACTTAATGTGATTGAGGGGAGATTAAAAAAAAAAAAAAAGTATAAACTGCTAGTGATGATTGGTCAATGATCACACAACCAAGGTGGTGCATCCTTTATTTTGGGTTCTACAGGGTATATATTGAGGCAGGGCCACATTAATACTGGGTGCCATCTCCCCTTGCTGTGATTCAGGCTACCACTCTGATATGGTAATGGTCATACAGATGCTTTATCTCCTCCCGTGGTATGTCATTCCAAGCTCTTTCAACTTGGACCCGCAGTTCAGCCAAGGTGGTTGTCTGCTCTGCACAGGAAATCTGCTGCGCCCTCATTCAGTCCC
Source organism: Rhinella marina (assembly GCA_900303285.1). Classification (NCBI taxonomy): domain Eukaryota; kingdom Metazoa; phylum Chordata; class Amphibia; order Anura; family Bufonidae; genus Rhinella; species Rhinella marina. The sequence continues at coordinate 286,789 of ONZH01012348.1, read as the reverse complement.
ACACATTCTCAAGGAGGGGGGGGGGGTATGGAGATCGAGCTGGCCAAAGGAACTGCTGGATAACCTAAAGATCTTGTTGTGTAGCTTGGGCTGTGTTTGGGGGGGCATTATCTTGTTGGAACACCAAATGTCCGGAGTCAAAGGCAGGAGGACTGGTTCCAGGATGTCCTAGACATACTAAGCCCTCCCGTGGCCATTAAAGGGGTTATCCAAAGTCTAAAACAAGCCCCCCCCAATGCCGGGCCCCTCATATAGATTATACTTACCCCACTCGCCGGCACCCACATCACTCCTAATCCCCGCCGCATGGATGAAAACATTCGGCGACGGGGGTAGCAATCAATAGCAGACTGCGAGAGGGGCAAGCCTCCCTAGCATCACGGGAAATGTAACGGCAGCCGTGAAGGGATCAGGAACGATGGGGTGTGGCGGGGAGCGGGGTAAGTATAATCTACATGAGGGGCCTGGGCATAGGGGGGTATGTTTTAGACTTTGATTAATCCCTTTAATGGCAAACAATATTGTTTAGTGATTAAAGTAAGTTCTGCCATGGTAGTAATGTTGGCCACAGCAGAGTTTGCAGAAGGCCTGGGGTGCACCTACGACCATCACACATGTGGAGATACACAAAACCAACACCAGGTGTTGTGGTGTGACACGCTATTAGCTACAATGCCAGTTTTCATCTCGTATTCTTGGAAAGAACAGTCCAACATTTCTGTGTACTTTCTGTAAAAAAAATAACATTATATATATATATATATATATTTACACACATACACACACAAATACATATATACACACCGTATTTTTAGCTTTATAAGACGCACCCCAGATTTTAGAGTAGGAAAATAAGAAAAAATTATTTTTCATCACACCTCATATCAGAACCCCCATAAATTTCAGGATATCACATCAGACCCCCATAAATTTCAGGATATCACATCAGACCCCCATGTCACAGCCCCATCAGACCTCATATCAGCCCACTGTGCCCCCATCAGACCTCAGATCAACCCCATATCACCCCACTGTGCCCCCATATCAGCACACTCTACCCATGAGACCTCAGATTAGCCCCCATATCAGCCCCCTCTACCTCATCAGACCTCAGATCAGCCCCCATATTAGACAAATGTGCCCCCATCAGACCTCAGATCAGCGCATAAGCCCCCATATTAAATGAATATGCCCCCATCAGACCTCAGATCAGCCCACCCAGCCCATAAGGATAAAATAAAAACCTCTCTCACCTGTTCTGCACCGCGGGTCTTCTGCCGGCGCTGCACTGTCACCTGACTGCGTGCAGCGTCAGTTCATAGTGCGCGCACTACGTCCTGACGCTGTACACGGTCAGGACAGTGCAGAGCCGGTCCGGGAAGACAGAGGAGTGCCGGACCCGGAGCGGAGCCGCGGCGCAGGACAGGTAAGAGAAGTTTTTATTTTATCCTTATGGGCTGGGTGGACTGATCTGAGGTCTGATGGGGGTCCCGTCACCTTATACATACATGAGAGCGCTTCCGTAATGGAAGCGCATACTTGTATTCGCTTTATAAGACGCACCGCAATTTTCACCCTACTTTTGGGGGAAAAAGTGCGTCTTATAAAGTGAAAAATACGGTGTATATATAAATTATGTATATTTATATATCATTACTGGAAATAAAACTTCCAAACAAAAACGGTATGTGAAGTGGAATAAAAATACGACCAGGTAAATGGTCACTTATTTCTGCTGAGGATTAAAAATCAAGACAATTGGTTTGAAACACTGATTTTATTTTTACTAAGCATCATAAAATACACATATTACTTCAGGTACAGCATGCTTCCAAATAATTTTTTAATCAAAGTTTAACAAAACAAATGGATTTGACATGTTCTAAATGTACAGACGTTTCTCTTATAACATATACAAAAAACATAAAAAGTGCAACAAAGAAAATGAAAAAAGGCTTATCCATAGGACAAGATGTTAAGTAAAGTCAACTTCAAACATGAAGCCAAAACAAGCGAATGTATATACAGATCTTGACCTATGTTTCTATACAGTATAGTGCAGGCGCTACATTTATACTAGAGACCCACCACTGCAAACCAACACAATCTTCTACCATGTACACAAAGACTACACTAGTCCATATAGTTTAATGATGACCAGTCTACAGCTTACTATTATACAAGTGCACAGAAATTAGGTATATTGCTATGAACGCGCAACGCTATTGCCTAAACAGCTATTTCCCTTTATCAGAACTTTTGCTACAGTCCATGAAGTAGGTTCCAGTTCCTGCAGTTGCCCAGTGGACTTTTATTTGCTGACCTACGTTTTATCTAACTCAAACAAGAATTATGCAATAAAATCAATAGGAAACTACAATGGAATATGATACGTTAGCTTGTGGAGAACCTGTGATTGCAGAAACAGTCTAAAGAGGTGTGTTGTTTTCAAGGTATCCCTTACTATCAGTTTTTTTTTTTTTTTTTTTTTTTACTTGGCAGCTGCTTTGTTCCAATGTGCTTTATTTTGCTAATTTTTATTATTTCTGTTTAATTTTATGACATTAAAGCGGCTCTGTCACTAGGTTTTAACCTATGTATTTAAATACATAGGTTAAAACCCCTTGACTTCTACAGTTAGAACATACCTTTATTGCAGAGTACAGCGCAGCGGTTGTGCTGAAAAAAGACCTTTAATCTTTATGTTAATGAGCCTTCGGAGCACCGGGGGGCGGGCTCTTTCTTCCTGAGCACCGCTTCTTCACCGCCCCCCGGGTCCCGAGGCTCTCCCCGATGCCGACGTCCACGCCCCTCTGAAAATTGATTGACAGCTGAAATCCCGCCGGCGCATGCGCAGAAGCGCTTGCAGTGCCGAACACCGCAAGCGCTTCCATCCTTGTGCGCACGCGCCGTCACTTCCGGGTTCAGCGAAGTGACGGTGCGTGCGCACAAGGATGGAAGCGCTTGCGGTGTTCGGCACTGCAAGCGCTTCTGCGCATGCGCCGGCGGGATTTCAGCGCTAGGCCAAACGGCCTAGCGCTGTCAATCAATTTTCAGAGGGGCGTGGACGTCGGCATCGGAGAGAGCCTCGGGACCCGGGGGGCGGTGAAGAAGCGGTGCTCAGGAAGAAAGAGCCCGCCCCCCGGTGCTCCGAAGGCTCATTAACATAAAGATTAAAGGTCTTTTTTCAGCACAACCGCTGCGCTGTACTCTGCAATAAAGGTATGTTCTAACTGTAGAAGTCAAGGGGTTTTAACCTATGTATTTAAATACATAGGTTAAAACCTAGTGACAGAGCCTCTTTAAAGGGTTTGATTTCCTTGGTATAGTTATAATTATTGATATTAGTTGGCTGGCTGACCTGTTACATGTGCACTTGGCAGCTGAAGACATCTGTGTTGGTCCCATGTTCATATGTGCCCGCATTGCTGAGAAAAATGATGATTTAATATATGCAAATGCAGGCACATATGAACATAGGACCAACACCGATGCATTCAGCTGCCAAGCGCACTTTCAACTGATCAGCCAAATCGGTACAAATCTGTTGACAGATGTCCTTTAAGCATTCAGGGGAATATTTACTATGCTATCTATGCCATTTTTTCTGAAGTGGCGAGAAAAGGAGGCGGGACACATCTATCTTTATTCACACCAGTTTTCTGACGTGAATACAGACAGAAATATATGGCAGCTAGGAGGTTGCTGAAGATTTAAAGGGAATCTGTCACCAGTTTTATGGCGTCTTAACTAAGGGCAACGTAAACTAGTGACAGATCCCTTCAGCAAAATGTTGGGTCAGAACATTGGAGGAGATTTATCAAGACTGGAGTTCCTCAGTCTTGGTCCCGTGCGTCAAAGTGAGACGCTAGAAACTCAAATCTACATAAGCTAGAGGCTAGTGTAGACATGAGCTATAAATTATGCCAGTTTCTGGTGTAAGTTTTAGTAAATCCAGTAGCCACTGAGGCTCCATCCCTTCTGTTAAGCCCATCCCTTTTATCGCTACTTTAGACAAGTAGCGAGAAGCTGAAAAAGTAAATTAGGAGGCACTCTATAATTTGCCACTTTTTAAAGCCAGACAAGTGTCATTAAAGCATGAATAAGACTCACCTATTACGTTGTAAATGCTGTTAGCTGTGATTAATAGTATTTGGGAGTGGAGTCAGGCAAACACTATGTGGTGCACAAACTTTGCATAAGGGCTCATGCACACGAACGTGTGCCCGCCGTGCCCGTGCTGCGGGCCGCATACGGCGGGTCCGCAATAAATTGAAGTGAATGGGTCCGCGATCCGGGAGATGCGGAGCGGAGGCACGGATCGGAACACCACGGAAGCATTACGGTGTGCTTCCGTGGTGTTTCTGGCCGTGCCTCCGCACCGCAAAAAAGTAGCGCAAGCACTAGTGAATGGGTCCACGATCCGCATGCGGTGGCCTCACGGTCAGTGCCCGTGCATTGCGGCCCGCAGTTTGCGGCCCGCAGCACGGGCACGGCCGGCACACGTTCGTGTGCATGAGGCCTAAAGAAAAGGACCAAGGAAAGTAGGTGAGGAGTGTATACACAATGCATGTAGACACAAGGGCCATGTAACTTACCCTCAGATTTTTGTTCGTTAGGTTTTGTACTGTTGTTTTTGTAGCTTTAAAGGGGTTTTTCCGACTTTTTCAACTGATGACCTATCCTCTGGATAGGCCTTCAGTATCTGATCCGTGAGGGTGAGACACCTGGGACCCCAGCCAATCAGCTGTTTGAGATGGCCAGGGCACTCACAGGAGTGCCGCGACCTTCTCACAGCTTACTGTAGGCCAGTGACGTCACATTCATTGGTCTAGTGGCCTAGGTGCAGCTCAGTCACATTCAGGTGAATGTGGCTGAGCTCTGATACCAAGAACAGCGATATACAATATACGGCACTGTGTTTGGTAAGCTGCAACGCTCACAGGAGCGGCAGGGTTGCTGGGTGTCGGACCCCCACCGATCAGGTCAAGCTGAGAACAATCCATCAAAAAAGTTGGAAAACCCCTTTAATTAAGTTGGTATACTCGTTCTAAAGCTAGCATCAGATAACATGGATTTGAACATACAAAGAAAACACAAAAAACAAATAATTTAAGACCTGACGTGACCATATATATACATACAAATGGCAACTCATCATTTCATGAAAAGGAAAACATGGATAACATAGGCATCATTGCTCTGTTCACAATCAGATAAATTACACTAGGTTCCAAAGCTCATGACAGTATATATGTTGCCAGTGTTCGGATATTTACAGGCAGCTGTACAGAACAGTATTGACCCCTTTATAATCTGCAGTCATGGACAAAATGTATGGAATATATGCGTCTTACATCACAGTGCATAAACATGCAGCACCAAGAAACATTAAGGACAAAATAATCCCTAAAATGCTGAAGGCCACAGTACAGCATGGCTACATATCACCGAAATATATTGTTACCTATAACCCAAAAGGGTTGGTATCAAAACGTGTACAATGTTTTGCGCTACATACATAAGCATCTCGTTTCATTAATAGAGTGTCAAAAAGTTACTTTACAGCACAGCGGTTAAGGTGCAGTATGCTTACGTTTATACAATATGACCACATGTTTTCTATAGTGCGTTTGAAGAGAGTAGCAGAAGACATGGTCAGCCTACACTTCAGAAGTTGTGTGTGTGATGAGCAACAGGGACTCAAAAAGTAAAGAGGTGATCGAGAGGCCCCCAGTGGGGGCCCCAGCAACACTCTTTTTAGGCCTCATGCACACAAGCATGTCCGTATTTCAGTCCGCAAAATATGTATACCTTCCATGTGCATTCCGTTTTTTCTCACTCTCATCAATAGAAAGGACTATTCTTGTCCTCCAACTATACCAGAATAGGACACGATGTTCTATAACTTGCGGAATGGAAAAAAGGATCCTCTGAAAACACTGATGTGTGTGCATGGCCCCGTAGAAAGGATTGGGTCAGTGTGCTGTCCACAAAATATGCAAATAGCCCACAGATGAAAATGTTGATCATGTGTATGAGGCCTAATGATAATGGAGTGGCTCTTCATATCTTCTCCATCTGATTTTTGCGGCATCAGGCACCAGGGGATCATAGCAATTAAGCTCAGGAGCCAGAACTCTCACTTATATAGAAAAATGCATTTGCTTCAGAAAATGCTTTGTGAACGCTTCTCCATCAGAGGTACTCTTCTAGGCATCGGTTCAGTGAAGGGGTGCTCATACTTGAGCTGCTTTCAGCCGAAAACAAGTATAAAGACCCTTCAATCAGAACAATGGGAGGGATCCTGGCTCACTGACTACCGCCTTTTGGCATGGATGATCTTCCAATGAAAATGGCAGAAAATGTGACTGTGGACAAACAACCTAGTACAATATAATGTACACTTTATACCGCCATATTTGTGCCATTCCACTTCATTAATATTCTGGAACCTTGACGCACCATTCTAAGGGTACGACCTCACGGCACGGTTGTGGGGTGTTTAGGATGCGGCTGTGCTGCTGACAAGTACTGCGCAGCAAATTAGGCTGCAGCTGCCTCTTATTTAAAGGGGTTGTCCGGGTTCAGAGCTGAACCCGGACATACCTTTCAATTCACCCAGGCAGCCCGCCTGAATAGGGCATCGGAGCATCCAATGCAAAGGAATTTAGCCCGGTTCCGGTGACGTACCTGTCTCTGCCAGGCGGAGGCTTCCGCCCGGCAGTGAGCCCGGTGACGTCATTGGCGCTGATGGGCGGGCTTTAGCGCTGCCCTAGCCATTCAAACGGCTAGGGCAGCGCTAAAGCCGGCCCATTACGGCCGGTGATGTCACCGAACTCACTGCCGGGCGGAAGCCTCCACCCGGCAGTGAATGTTTACAAACAAAAGAGCCCTTGCCCTGCGCGATTCAGCGCAGGGCAAGGGAGGGCATTGGAGCATGAGATGCTCCGATGCCCTGTTCAGGAGGGCTGCCGGAGTCAAAACCTGGGTATGTCCGGGTTCAGGTCTGAACCCGGACAACCCCTTTAACTAATGAAGACCTCACTGTATAGTCAGCCTGGCCACTGGGCACCTTTAAGATCACGCTGCGTTAACAATGCAGACCAGCTGAACAGTGCGGTCTTATTAGTTTGGCATTACTTTCCACAGCACGGCTGTATCCAAAACACCCCACGACCACGCCATTTAGTCGTACCGTAAGGGTTACTGGGCTTTATCTGAGGTACATATAAATTATTCTAAATGGATTAGAACATCTAACCAGCATGACCAAGAAAATGGAGTATCAGCTTGGGTGATGGGTCATACAGCTCTATAGATTGTTGTATTGTCTGAGGAACCAGTATTATCATCCATCCAACTTCAGTCTTGTGTACATTGTGCTTTATAGCAATCCTTATGCAAGAAATACGTCAATTGCATAAATCATATTACTAGCCGTTTTACTAATTAGTTAGAAAAGTATTAATTATACCCATTCTGGAGAATGCAAACATTTACTTGGTGTCAAATGTAAACTACACAATGGAACAAATGCCTACCGTTAATAGTGCTGCAGTAATACAGTGCATGACATTATTATGCTGTAATACAGTAGCTACAGTACTTTCCATTTTTCTAAAATAAGAAAACATATGTTCAAGCAAAACTACTTGAGCTAAGACATTGAAATTTTTCCCTAAGAGATTGGACGATATTCTGCTGGTTGGAAGGTGGCGCCCTCCAAAGATAGTCATTGAGTTTACCAACTTCATCATAACCTGCTATATCGTCATCAGGTGTTTGCTTCTCATTTAGAGACTTTACAGGAGTAGTGGGCATACTAAAGGAATATGGGGTACTGGTGCTACATGGAGTTTGAACAAGTTCAGAATGACTACGCATATGAAGTTTCATTGGCTGGTTGGAAGCAACCTCCAGCTCATCATCTTCATCTTCTGATTTGATCTCCACGTAGTCATCGTCATCATCTCCATCACCAGCACCATCCGTGTCTTTAAAGTTTGCTAAATAGTTCAAAGTAGCAATTTGAGCATTAAGAGAGGAGAGCTTGTTTAACACCAAGATCTTCTGAGAGTCTTGTAACGTCATATCAGAACTCTCTTCTGAATGCCTATTCTCCTCAGTGTAACTGCCACCAAAGTCATAGATATCTGACAATCGCTTAGGCTGTAGAGGCTGTGGTGAAGTAGGAGTTTTAGTCGGTCTGATGGGCTCTTTTGTCCTGTGAATTAACATGGAGGATGACGACTGTGAGCGAATATATGGCAGCGTTTTTTCATTGACTATTCGTCTGCCCAAGGAATGAAACGCTTGCCCCTGACTTGCGTTTTCATCATGCTCTTGACTAATTGTACTCCATCTCTGAATATTTAGGCTTGATTGACTAGATTTAACCAAGGATGGAACAGAGCATGCAGAAATCATATTTCTTTGCTGGCCTTTCTGTCCATTTGATGGAATGTCAGATTTTGCCTTGAAGTCTTTTATATCAGGCCAGGTAAAAAAATCTCCTGCGTCTCCATTGATGTGTACAGAATTCATATTTGTGTTACTTTGCTGCAAAGATTTACTTCTTGGAGCCTCTGGGTGAGCTTGTGGGTGCTTATGTTCTGTCCTAAGTACAGGGGAGTCTTTTGGACTCGTTTTAGATTCTTTAGACGTTCTTGCTGGTGATTCTCGGAAAATAATCTGGTCATACAGCTGAGAATATTCTGCAATTCTTGCCCCTGTGAATAGTAAAAATATTCGATTTTAAATACACATCCAAAGAGAAATACAGCAGCACTCTGGATATCATAAACTTGATGGATGCAAGCAAAATAGCCCTTGATCCAGGGTCACATTCAATTTGTAACGTATCTACTCCGTTTCAATGTGCTATGCTGGCCAGAGACCATTGTTCATCCTAGGGAAAATGTCACAGACCCCCAGCCTGGCTGGGAATTATACTTAACCGATTCCTGCCACTGGGTTTTGCGCCCCCTCGGGCATCGCAAGTCTCAGGTCTCCCCTTATCAACATCCGGTGTGACTGGCTGCAGCTGTGATGTGTCACCCATGCATGCTTGTAACCTAATGACATGATGCATGGGTGACACGGCAATGCTGCAGCGGCCACATGACCCATGCCAAACTGGATGTTGACGCAGGGAGACCCGAGACCAGTGGCACCTGAGGGGGAGCAATGGAACCTGAGCACAGCAGCAGGGATCATGTATGATTCCAGCTGAGGGTTCGGCCAGGCTGGGAGGTCTGCAGAAAAGGTCGCCAGGTGTGAGCAACCCCTTTAAAGGGAACTTGCAACAATGAAAATGTTGTCCAGTCTCCTCCAGGAGAAGTTGAGCATATATAGAATTTTGCGGAAAAAGACTCCATATGACTTGTAATTTATTCATTTAAGTCACTGCTTATTCTGTACTTCCAGAGGGTGAAGTGACTAAGTGGTTGACAACCTTTCCTGTATGAGGTTGCATGTCTGCTTACATACGGCACCCATGGACAACAAGGGAGCTCTCTGGGGTAAGCAATGGGACCATTTCATACATGTAAGTAAAGCATTTCAAGGATGTATTCAGAAGTTATTTTTTTTTGACCACGTGGTTACATTTTAGCTTACATTTTACCATGTTTTTGACCACACATCTTGTACTGTTAAAACAAGTTAATCATGTATTTTATCTGTACAAGCCACCTGCCCAAAAAGCACAGCAATTTGAGGTAACACTCATCCAGCTGCCCCTTGTTAAAATAATTTATTCATTGCTAGTAAGGAATGTGGGCATACCTCATTATTGTTTGTAGCATTACAAAAAAAAAAAAAATTTAGTAAAAGGAATGTGACTTTCTAGAAAAGATCTGTTATACGATCAGGTATCCACAGAAATGTAAAAATTTCTGTTCCCATTATCATGATAACCGAACAGTATACAAATGCCACACAATTTTATAAGATCATATCCTCCTTACAGTTTTCTTACCTATTGCTGCTCCACCTTGTTTCTTCTCTTCCATTATAGCTGCAAGGTCTTTTGATTTCAACTTGTGTGATTTAGAAGATGGTTGTTCCTGTTCTGGGCTTTTGATTTTCAAAAGTTGGTTAGCTTTTTTAATTTTTTGACTGTATTGTCGAGCCATCAGGAAGACCTTGTTTTTGGATTTTTCAATGCTGTCCAATCCCTGAGCAGCATTCATGGAATCTGTGTAAGATAAGGTACTTTGGGATGAAAAAAAAGGGGATTCTATAAATGTCATTTCACTAGTAAGAGATGTTCTCTTCAGACTTAGCAATGAAGTGGTGGGGGAGGTTGAAGGGCTTGGGTCCTCTTTCCGGATATTTAGGCTGTTGCTTACTGTTGTCCTTGGTAGAGGTGAACTATCTGGTAAACGTAGTGATGATATTGAAAACTGTGATCCTTTGCTAAAGTGAGACCTGTTAACTGTATGTCTCTTTTCACGGACATCATCTTTACTCACAGGAAAGGAAGCCAACGATCTGTCACTTTTCTTTTCTTCATTCTTTTTTATATAATTTTCCAAGTCATTCCAGATCTCATCTACTTCTTCAGACAACTTGTCAGCAGTTGTTTTGTGAGGATCTGAACTTGAGTTTGAGGAACTGTTGAATAAATGATTATAGTCATCTCCTAATGGCACACGGTGGTCCAAGGATTCATCCTCACTGAACTGTAGACTTTCTTCAGAAACAAAATTCTCTAGGTGGTCAAAACACTGAAAATCTCCATCTAAGCCTAAAAAGTTATTTCTTTTAGAATGTGATTTCCTTGTTATATGCTCCAGTGATTGTTCTGGAATGCATATGGAGTCATAAATATTTTCCTCTATTATTCTGAGCTCTTGAGAACTAGAATTAGGGGTTCCTTTTCTATACATTGCTTTATCTCTGTTTGGCACTAAAGTGCTGTTAGCTTTTTCATGTCCTTTCACTGTCCAAACATCAGTGTTGACCTTACTTTGATGGCCAGTATCATGTCTAGGATGATTGTGAAGGTAATCAGTTTCTTCCCTTCTTGTGAGACCCATTAGCTTGAGATCATCATAACTGATATTATCATAGACATGTTCAATATCGTCATTTGTCAACTCCTCAGAGGAACCAAGGGAAGAAAACTTTTGATCAGATTTATTTAAAATATCACAATGAGAGAACTGGTGGCTGCTGTTATTCTGCCTACTTCTCAGATTACAAGAACGTGATTTATTCTCTCCTACACTACTGGCTCTTCTGACAATTTTGCAGTAGGAATTATTGGCACTGTCTTCTTGCATTAAGCCCAGGTGCCAACTACATGGTCGACTGGAGGCACCTCTTTCTTCTTGGGACCTTGATGACTCTAGCCTAGAACATTCATTCATCATAAACATTTGATAATCATCGTCGTCATCTTCATTGTCGTGGGGTGATCTTCTAGAGGGAAAGAGGGCTTGTCTAATTTGGTGATCTGTCCAAATATTTCGCAGAGCAGTAGTATTCCCAAGGATATTCATTATTAAAGAGCTAGTTTGGGACACACTTTGCTGTCTGTCCAAAGGATGAACAGCAGAACTTGAAAACAGTGTACTTGATTGTGAAGACTCTTCATCTGACTGGTCTTTTGAGTTCTACATGCAAAATCAAAAGTAAAATATTAACACATAAAGCCCATTGAAATTTCTTTGTTTCTAATTGCATATTTTCATATTACTGTAAGTAAGTGTGGACTACATATTCAGTTCTCCACAAAATTGTGGAGGTCTAGATATCATCTGTCTTGACTTGTGATTAAAGGGGTTGTCTCATCTTGACTAATGGGGGCATATCGCTAGGATATGCCCCCATTGTCTTATAGGTGCGGGTCCCACCGTTGGGACCCGCACCTATATCGAGAACGGGGCCCCGCAAGGTGGTGGCTGGAGGACTCCGGTCCGGCCACCACCAAGCCGGCTCCCCATAGAAATGAATGGGAGCGCACCGCGCTTGCGCGGCCACCGCTCCTATTCATTTCTATGGAGCCGACGGAAATAGCCGAGCCAGCGCTCGGCTATCTTCGCCGGCCACATTGAAAATGAATGGAGGCGGCTGCGCATGCGCAGTGCGCCCCCGTTCGCTTTCGGGGCCCCGTTCTCGATATAGGTGCGGGTCCCAGCGGTGGGACCCGCACCTATAAGACAATGGGGGCATATCCTAGCGATATGCCCCCATTAGCCAAGATGAGACAACCCCTTTAAGCAATGGTCCACAAACAGTTCATTTAGTGGTATCAAACACCCTGAGGGAGCGTCCTTGCAATGTTTTTGTCATGGCATTTCTTTTGGCCCCCAAAATGTATCTAAAAACACCTGACTTTTGCAGAGTTGTTTGTAGCATTTTGTCCAAATAGTGTGTTTGAGCACCTAATGTTTTAAATAGCCTTTTTCATTCTGGTGCACAACCAACAGAAGATGCTCCACCCTCCTCAGGCAGGGTTTTTAATTAAGACTGGTGTGTGAAACATCGATCTTAGTAAATGATCCCCAATGTGTAAATCCATCCTCATGCGTATTTACAAAGGGAACCTCCAATTTTACATGAAGGTGCAGTAAGTATACAGTATGGTATACAGCATCTAGGGTTGAATCTGATGTAAAGTGGGGTGTACATTATTTAAATGGTTGCCCCATGTCACCGTTTCCACGGCAAGATGGGAATAAGTGCCAGCCCTAGGTGGCCGGGTTGCGGAAATAGCCAAATGTGCCGCCGCTCCGCTGTTTCCATAGCTTCAATTGTAGTGAATGAGAGCTACGCAAACAGAACAAACTACAATGCTTCCATGACTCCCCGAGTTACAAAACCCGCATTGCTTGTTCTGCTCTACTGTTTCCATAGCTGTTATTCACTACAATGGGAGTAATGAAAACAGCATACTGCCCGCCCTGTTGTTTCTATAAGCCTGGCGACCTAGGCCTGGCAATAGGGTATTGTTTTGCTCAAGTGGCAAATTGGCGATTCTCTTACGGTCTAGTTCCCAATTACAGATTCTAAATCTTTTCCTATTGAACCCTCACTAGCAAAAATGTGACGCCTGAATGTCACTACTGGTCATAGTCCATTGGTGCAACCAGACATAGACCTTTGCTACATATCACCACTTCTGGCAAAGCAGCCTCCCCATCCATGCCTCCATTAATTATTGGTTTGGTCAATTTAAAAAAATGATATAAAATTCTGTAGCACCTTGACGTACTTTGTGGTTGTTTTTATGCAGTTTATGCCTCTATCATTGAGAGTATAATAAAAGGTTTTAAAGGAATTGTGAAAAACGCTAATACAGTATATAGAACTTTCTTGTGCCTATCATTGGGGGACACAGCACCAGTGGGATATAGGCAGCTGCCACTAGGAGGCGACACTAGACCATCAAAGAAGTAGCCCCGCCTGGTAGCCTATATCCCTCCCACGGACACCAGGCTAGCTCAGTTTTTAGTCTAGTGTCCGTAGGAGGTAGACACTGGTGCTTTGCACCTCTAAATTTATTATGTTATTTTTATTTCTTTCTTGTCTTTTTCAGGTTATCAGGGGGGCCGTCGGCGTGGGAAGCCACATCAGACGTAGACCCCCCTGAGGGTGCCTGGAGAATGTGTTCACATTCTCCCTGCGCCGGTCACCCGTCCCCCATTGTAGCTGCCCCTGCAGCTGGATGCCAGTGCCCCACTTCGGTGCGAGGTCACTGAGGGGGTGACCCTGCGCGCACCTGAAGCCATCGGAAAGGTGAGTAGGGACCTTACACACCAACCCCCCCCCCTTCCCCCCCTTCCCCCCTCCCACCTGTTATGCCGCCCCCTCTGGGGATGTTTTCTGTTAGGTTCAGCCAGGCTCTTTCCGGGGGATATCCGTTCCTGGACCTGGGGTAGGTGACCGGGGGAGCGCCCTGGTGGGATCAGTGTGGTCACAGTCACTCACGATCTACCACCCGTTCTGTCACCAGAACCTGCCGTCGCTGCTCCGGCAGACGCCCGGGTGCCTCCTGACTTCCTCCTCGGCGGCCTCCGGCTTTCCGGGGCCCTTCCGGCTCCTTCTTGGCAGGTGTACGGGCTTCCCGTCCGGTGCGCGCCGCACCGGCACTTCCGGCCGGGCGGCGCTCTAATTTAGGCCGCGGCTTCCAGGCATGCTAGGTCGCATGTGGGCGGGCGCCTCCCAGTGACGTCACGCTGGGCAGTGCGCCCGCCCGCTGTTCTGCCGGCCCCCTCCTGTTCCGGCCGGCGGCGTTCGATTTCATTGGCCTGCTCATCGCCCCCTCCTTGCAGTGGGTGGTCCATCCAGCTTCAGAGGCTTATTAGTGCCGGTCTGCCTCTGCTTCCAGTGGCCTGTAGAGCTCCTTCAGGTCTGCACAGCACCAGTGGGGTTTTTTCCAGTACCGTGTTCTGCTGCTCCAGGGTCCGGTAGGCACCCAGTGGGTGATATTCCTCTCTCCCCAGGCTATTGCCGGTCCGCTGAGCCCTTCACCATGTCGGGTCCCCGGGACGACCCTCCAAGGCAACATGCTCCGGTGGCTGTGGCGACGCACTTTGCGTGCGCTCGCTGTAGCCAAAAATTCCCCAGCGGTCAGTCTGGCTCCCTATGTGTGCCTTGCCTTACTGTTGGTACCCCTCCCACTGAGGCTCCCGCTCCCTCTGGCTTGGTTGCGGCCGCGCCCGAGTGGGCCAGGTCCCTGACCCAGGCGATTGGTGACCTCTCTAAGCTGTCCCAGGTCATGATCCACGCCATTGACCGGTTGCCGTCCCAGGTGCCCCCCTCTGCGACCCCTCCTCAGGTGTCGCCTGACTCCCCTTCTAGGGGACGGTCCTCCAAGAGGCGTAGACGTTCCCCTTCTCGGTCACCCTCCCGGTGTTCCTCTGACCCTTCCCCGGAAAGGTCCACTGCGGGCGGTTCTCAGCAGCACCTCTCTGACGCCTCGGGGGACTCCTGTGACTCTGCCTCAGAGTCTGACAGGGAGGACCATTTGGCCTCTGCGGTGCAAGCCTTGGTCCGTGCAGTACGGGACACACTCCATATCCGGGACGAATCTCCCTCTGCGGCCAGAGGCGAAGTTTCGTTTAGTCGCCATAGGCGGCAACCGCTGGTATTCCCTAGTCATAAGGACTTTGAGAATCTCCTGGACAAGGAATGGAAGCACCCCGACCGGCGCATTCCATCCTCTAAACGGACAGAGGCTCTCTTTCCGTTTGCTGCGGATTTAGTCTCCGCCTGGACGGTTCCACCTACTGTGGACCCCCCTGTCTCCCGGCTGTCTAAATCCACCACCCTCCCTTTAGCGGACGGGGCGTCTCTGACGGATCCTGTGGACAAGAGGATGGACACGTTCTCCAAATCCGTCTTTATTGCTGCGGGTTCTGCCCTTCGCCCTACTTTTGCGGCGTCTTGGGTCAGTAAGGCCTGCTCCGCTTGGGCCAAGCAGCTGGTCCATGACATCTCCTCGGAGGCCCCTCGCGAGGATCTCCTTCCCCTAGCCTCACAGATTCTTCAGGCCTCTAAGTATCTGTGTGATGCTTCCCAGGAAGCGGCTCGTCTGTCGGCTCGGGCTGTGGCCAACTCCGTGGCCATTCGTCGCTCTCTTTGGCTGAAAGCATGGTCGGCTGACGCCGCCTCCAAGAAGGCTCTTACGGGTCTTCCCTTTTCAGGGAGCAGGCTTTTTGGGGAGCGGTTGGACAGGATTATCTCTGACGCCACCGGTGGCAAGAGTTCCTTGTTGCCGCAAAACCGGCCCGGGCGCTCCCAGCCTCCGAGGCGTTCTAGTCGCTTTCGTTCCTTCCAAGCCCCTGTCCGTCAGCAGTCCTCAAGGGGTGCTCCCTCAGCCTCCTCTTCCAGGAAGCCCTCCTTTAAGCCCCGGCCGTCCTGGCAGCCGCGCTCCCGCCCTTCCAAGGGCCCTGCCCCCAAGCCTTCTTCCTGATGGCTTTCCCCCACTCGGGTCTTCCCCCCGAGTGGGGGGTCGTCTGCTCTCCTTCAAGGAGGTATGGCTCGCCCACGTCACCGACGCGTGGGTACGGGAGGTGGTGTCTTCCGGATACAGAATCGAGTTTGCGTCCTTTCCGCCTCCTCGGTTTTTCCTGTCTCGGATCCCCCACTCTTCTGCAGGGCTTTTGGCGCTTTCCCCGCGCTGTTCATCACCTCCTTGCTCAAGGGGTCGTAGTCCCAGTCCCCCCCTCCGAGCGGTCTCAGGGTTTCTACTCGAACCTGTTCACCATTCCCAAGAAGGACGGCTCTGTTCGACCCATCCTGGATCTGAGGCACCTCAACCGCTATGTCCGCCTCCGCCACTTCCGCATGGAATCGCTGCGGTCGGTGGTCGCCTCCCTGGACCAGGGCGAGTTTCTCGCTTCCATAGATATACGCGACGCATATCTCCATGTGCCAATCGCGCTAAGTCATCAGCGCTTTCTTCGTTTCGCCATCGGTTCTCTTCATTTCCAATTTGTCGCTCTGCCCTTCGGTCTTTCAACAGCGCCCCGGGTTTTTACCAAGACCCTTGCCCCTCTCATGGCTCTCCTTCATGCCAGAGGAGTGGCGGTCATCCCGTACCTGGACGACCTTTTGGTAAGGGGCCGCACCTTGCAGGATGCTCAGTCCAGCCTTCAGATCACGCTCGATCTGCTTTCCAGGTTCGGCTGGGTGATCAACTTCCAGAAGTCGTCTCTGCGCCCCTCTCGCTCGATGGAGTTTCTGGGGATGTTGTTCAACACCGAGAGGGCTCGGGTTTTTCTGCCTTGCGACAAGGTCTCGTCCCTACGCTCGGCTGTCTCCAAGCTCCACTCGGGTTCCCCCTGTTCGCTCCGCTTCTGCATGCGGGTGCTGGGCAAGATGGTCTCCTCGTTCGAGGCCGTCACATTTGCTCAGTTCCACTCTCGGCCCCTCCAGGGAGCGATTCTGGCCCAGTGGGACAAGTCTCCTCTCTCCCTGGACAGGAAGGTCGTCCTCTCCCCGGCAGTCCGCAGAGAGTTGCTTTGGTGGCTGACGTCCCCAGCCCTTCTCCAGGGCCGCTCCTTCCTCCCCCTTCAGTGGCTGGTCGTCACCTCCGATGCCAGCCTGACAGGGTGGGGTGCGGTTTTCGGTGTCCTGACGGTCCAGGGCACGTGGACTTTGCCGGAGTCGCACCTTCCCATCAATATATTGGAGCTTCGGGCGATATTCCTTGCCTTGACTCATTGGACCGACTTTCTCCAGGGTCACCCTGTTCGGGTTCAGACGGACAACGCCACCGCCGTTGCCTATGTGAATCGCCAGGGGGGCACCAGGAGCCGCTCTGTGATGGCGGAGGCTGCCCGGATTCTCGGCTGGGTGGAACGGTTTGTCCCGGCTCTCTCAGCCATCCACATTCCGGGCGTAGACAACTGGGCGGCGGATTATCTCAGTCGCGGGTCCCTGGACCAGGGAGAGTGGTCTCTCCATCCCCAGGTGTTTCTACAGGTTTGCCGTCGGTGGGGCTTCCCCGATGTGGATCTTTTCGCGTCCAGGCTCAATCACAAGCTTCCCACTTACGTGGCTCGGGCTCGGGATCCCCGCGCGTTCGCGGTGGACGCCCTGGTAACCCCTTGGGATCAGTTCTCCCTGATTTACCTATTTCCCCCGCTCCCTCTCCTTCCGCGGGTCCTCAGACGTCTGAGGGTTCTCGGCGTTCCCGCCATCCTTATCGCTCCGGACTGGCCCCGCCGGTCCTGGTACGCCGACGTGATCCACCTCCTGGCCGACGCCCCTTGGCGTCTTCCCCTGCGGCCCGACCTCCTGTCTCAAGGGCCGATCTTCCACCCCACTTTACCTCAGCTCAATTTGACGGCTTGGCTGTTGAGGCCGCGGTGCTGAGGTTTCGGGGCCTGTCTGAGTCTGTCATCCAGACTATGCTTAGAGCCCGTAAGCCGCAGTCGGCTCGCATTTACCATCGGGTCTGGAAATCCTTTTTTTCTTGGTGCGAGCAACGCCGTGTTCATCCTCTCGTTTGCTCCACGCCTAAGATCCTTTCTTTTTTGCAGTCCGGCCTTGACCAGGGTCTCAGCCATTCTACCCTTCGGTCTCAGGTCTCCGCCTTGTCCGTGCTTTTTCAGAGAACTTTGGCTCGGCGCTCCCAGGTGAAGACCTTTTTACAGGGTGTTCTTCGTCTGAATCCCCCCTTCCGCTCCCCCGTCGAGCCCTGGGATCTTAACTTGGTGCTCGATGTGCTCCAGGGTCCCCCCTTTGAGCCTTTGAGAGAGATTTCCCTGCGTCTTCTCTCTTGGAAGGTCGCTTTTCTGGTGGCGGTTACGTCCATCCGCCGTGTATCTGAGTTAGCCGCTCTCTCCTGTCGCTCCCCCTATCTTGTCTTGCACAGGGATAAGGTGGTGTTGCGCCCTCTCCCTTCCTTCCTTCCGAAGGTTGTCTCGGCATTCCACATCAATGAGGATATTGTTCTTCCTTCTCTTTGTCCCGCTCCTGCTCATCCTAGGGAGCGCTCCCTTCACTGTTTGGACCTTGTCCGAGCCATCCGGGTCTACTTGTCCCTCACGGCTCCCTTCCGTCAATCGGATTCCTTGTTTGTCATTCCTGAAGGTCCCCGCAGGGGTCTTGCCGCCTCTAAGGTGACCATTGCGCGTTGGATTACGGCCGCCGTCTCTGAGGCCTATCGCTCTCGGGACAGGTCCCCCCCCTTCCGGGTCACGGCCCATTCCACCAGGGCCGTGGGAGCTTCCTGGGCGGTTCGCCATCATGCATCGGTGTCCCAGGTCTGCAAGGCCGCTACCTGGGCCTCGGTGCATACCTTTACCAAGTTTTACCAGGTCCACATTCTGGCTTCAGCTGATGCCAGTCTGGGCCACAGGATTCTGCAGGCCGCCGTACGTTAGGCTGGCCGACTGGGAATTTTTCTTTTTCCCCACCCTTTGGGACTGCTTTTGTACGTCCCACTGGTGCTGTGTCCCCCAATGATAGGCACAAGAAAACAGGATTTTTGTATAACTTACCGTAAAATCCCTTTCTTGTGGCTTCATTGGGGGACACAGCTCCCAACCTGGTTTTTTTCTGGGTTGTTCTTTTTCCCGGGCTTGTTTGCTGTTCCTTGAGTTCTCGTTCCCGGGTTCAGACTGGTTTGTATCATTCTGTTTGGCTCCTACTGCTTTTTAACTAAACTGAGCTAGCCTGGTGTCCGTGGGAGGGATATAGGCTACCAGGCGGGGCTACTACTTTGATGGTCTAGTGTCGCCTCCTAGTGGCAGCTGCCTATATCCCACTGGTGCTGTGTCCCCCAATGAAGCCACAAGAAAGGGATTTTACGGTAAGTTATACAAAAATCCTGTTTTTTAGGCCTTCTGATTGAGCTGGATGGGGGAATGAGCCCAAAAAAAAAAAAAATCAACTAAATCTACACAAGCTTCAATCTTCACGCTCCACATAGCAACATAGGCATGGAATTACGTCTTGTGAAGAGTCTTATTTGAAAACCCAATGAAGCATCTACATCTGCAATAAAAGCAAATTAAATCAGGATTTTATACAGAAAGAATCTCTTACCTGACTCTCACATAAGCTGAGGTTAATGCTTCTACGTTTCTCAACATTTTCTGCGGCTTGGCTGTTCAGCCTCTTTCTTCCTCCTTTAACCTTGTGATGAGAACCATGCTGTGAATTTAGGAATTAAAAACGAGATTTGTGTAAATAAAATTGGAAATGATAGATATAACTAATGCAAATGTTCTGGACGAACATTTACTGTATCACAATATCAAGGATCATTGTATTAAAGATCTACATAAATTGTACAAACCAGTTCAGAATCCTCTTCATCATCAGCGTCAGTCTGTTCTCCTGGTCCGAGATGTAATTTTTCACTTTTATAGGTATGGTGGAAGAAATCCTGTGAGTTGCATATATCCGTACTGTGAGAGAGCACTGCCTTTCTCATTCCAGGGCTCAGAAGCATATCCCTTGATCCTAGTTTAGCCGCTTGACATAGTAAATTTCCTTGCATGCTGATGCGCTGTAAATATATTAAATCAAAAAGCTTCTTAGACAGAGGGGATCTTCACCTGACGATCTATACCTATTCTTGATGCAGAATATGCCATATAAAGAAGAATTCAGGGTGGCTAGCGCTGTGGTCACTGGCGGTGCTATATATATATATATATATATATATATATATATATATATATATATATACATATATACATACACACACATATATACATACACACACATATATACATACACACACATTTTGTCAGTGTTCTCGGTGCTGATGATCATGGAAAGAAGTTGGAGGATGGCAGCACATGTATGCTAGCAAAATCAAGGAGCTTACAAAGGAGGACATGAGTGTGTATGAAGATGTGGTCTCCTTACTTTACCCCCCTCCATGCTTTCATTGCTATTGCTTGGGAAATATGATTGTTAACATACCTTTTGTACGTCAGGGCTCATGTCTGAAAAAGAAACATAAATCAGGTCAAAATTGAAATCAGTTACATGACAGCTATGTTCGCACAAACATATACAGATGTAGCCGAGCTAAAATTGACTGTGATAACACATGGTTGGTTATCTCGTTTTTTGAAAAAAAGTGATTGAAATCCATTGAAAAGTTAGTTATATATTTTCTTGCCATTCTTTACCAATCAAGTTTAGCTCGGCTGCATCTGTACATTAGAGATGAATGAATCGATTCTAACTGATCAATTTTTCTCATCAGCAGGGCTTCTTCACCTGTAGAGGGCTGTCCAGGCACAAGAAGAAGTGTCCACCTGTCGCTAGATTGATAGGGCCAGACTTTTAACCTGGCCCTGACAATTTTCTGCCTGTGTAGGTGCTCCAAATAGCCAGGCAAGGACTGAAGCTGTGCTTTGAAGTAGCGACTGCACAGGCACGTATACCTGGAAGTGTAGTGGCTCCTGCACGGTTGCTGCTCCAAAGTTGAAGTAGAGTTTCTGCCCTTGCTTGGTAATTGGCACAGGGAGGTAAATTGGCAAAACCAGGCAAGTCCAGCCCTGTCCATCTAGTGGCAGATGGGCACTTCTGCACCTGAGAGGACAGCCCTACCACAGTTGAAGAAACCCTGCTGATGAGACCAATCAATTCATTAGAATCAATTTGCTCATCTTTAATATTCATCTTCTTACAACTTACCATTTGGTTTCAAGACTTTATGTACATTAGATAATGGTTCTGAAAAACAATTTAAAAACAACATTATTAAAAAAGCACTCCAGCAATATTTAAATGTAAAAAAAACAGTGCAATGATTTGCAAATCTCATAAACTCATATTTTATTCACAGTAGATCATATTTCTTAGAACACATAGCAGATGTTAAAAGTTAGACATTTTACATTTTAGTGGGTAAAAAACTAATTTAGGCTACTTTCACATGAGCATATATGCTGTACGGTTTTGAGATCTGGCAGAGGATCTCAAAACCACAGCAAAACGCTTCCATTCCAATAATACAACTGGCCGCATCCATTCAGAATGGATCCGTTGTATTATACTGTATATATAAAAAAAAAAAAAAAAGTGTTTAAAAAAAAAAATGGATCTGGAACCATTGACTTCTTGAAGCAATTTTGTGTCCAGCATGGGAACGCAAAAAAATGGAACAGAATACATTCCGGTGCACTCCGTTCCGGTTTGTTCAGTTTCCTCCCCATTGACAATTAATGGAGACAAAACTGAAGCATTGTGTTGCGATTTTGAGACCCTGTGGCGGATCTCAAAACCGGAGAGCACAACGCAATTGTGAGGGCAATCTAACTTTTTGTTGCCCTCATCCTACCTTTTTTGAGATGCGTTACCATCAAGTTCTAAATTAGGTTTTTTTCATGAAATGTCTCACTTTCAACATCTGATATGTGTTCTATTGTGAACAAAATATGGGTCTGTGAGATTTTCATATCATTGCATTTTGTTTTTATTTACATTTATTCACATTTTACATGGAGTCCCAATTTTTTTTGAGTTGTAATGTATGTTAAATGTAGAAGCTATGGATTGCTTCTTGAAATGTTTTCTCAAGATAGGTCATCAGTATTGGTAGGGGTCTGACCTGGGACCCCCGCCAATCCGTGGTTTGCGAAGGCAGCAGTGTTCCTGTGAGGGCTGTGGCCTTCTATCTGCTTTTCCTAGGCCAGTGACATCACGTTCATTGTTCATGAGATTTTTTTGAGGCTGGTGGTAATTGACTACATTATTTTGGTGGTAATTCTCATCATTTTACAGCTCACAGTAAATTGAGCCAGTATATTGAGCTATTTGTCCATAAAAAAATGTTGGATGTCTGTGACTTTGGGATAAGTTGACCAGAAAAAAGAAAAAGTCTGGTTGGCAACCCTGCCGATAATTCTGCCGGGCATCATGGGAGGTCTGGTTGTGACATCAGAGGAAATACAGTCTCCATAGAGGGCGCAGTCATGTGACCAATCTCCCAATCATTGGAACAAGGCAGAAAAATGTGCTCCCCACACATTAATAACTCACTACTATAAATAGATCTTAACACGCGTAATCTCATCTAGAGCTATGTTGTGCTGGGCTAATTGCCTATACTAGAGCATATGCTGCCATTAGACAGTCATACCATATGAGAAATTGCTGCCTGACTAAAATGAATGGATTTTGCCTTGAGGCTGTGATATAGGACATAGTTCGCTGCTGTAAGAGCAGTTAAGAAGCTACCAGCTATATTCTGTTCAAGCTGAAAAACAGCTCAGGCAGAAAAATCTTATTTTTCCTCCAGCTGTCACAGCAATGAATGAACTGCTGCTTGAAGCGTCCTTGGGTATCATGTACTCCTGATGTCTCGCCTCTGTTAAAGGTTTGTTATATTGTCACACACACAGTTTTTATGACTCTTTTCTGTGTTATCTCCTATAAAAAAATATTTTGATTTAAAGAGGTATTCAGGGGATAACTATGAGAAAGGTGGGTGTCCTACCAGTGGGGCTCCCACTGAAAACGGGGACTCTGTGCCCTGCAGGGCCGACCAACATCATCAAGAGGAGGAGACTGTTGGCGAGACTGAAGAGGGTACCAATGCTCATTCCTTCTTATCTGTTGAGCGTGTATGGGCTGAAGAGGAGGAGTTGGAGGAGGAGGAAATGGAGAGTCAGCTTATTGAGGAGAGGGAATTCTTGTGTATTGGGACTCTGGCACACATGGCTGACTTCATGTTAGGCTGCCTTTCCCGTGACCCTCGCGTTAGAAGCATTTTTGCCAACACCGATTACTGGGTGTTCACCCTCCTGGACCCCCGGTACAAGCAGAACTTTTCCAGGACTGGATGGCATACTCCCCCGTATCCTAAGAGAATTAAGTAATGTCATCGACAGACCCTTATGTATGATATTTAAGGACTCTATACTGACAGGGAGTGTTCCACAGGATTGGCGCATAGCAAATGTGGTGCCAATATTCAAAAAGGGTCCAAAAACAGAGCCTGGAAACTATAGGCCGGTAAGTTTAACATCTGTCGTGGGTAAACTGTTTGAGGGTTTTCTAAGAGATGCTATCTTGGAGTACCTCAATGAAAATAAGCAAATAACTCCATATCAGCATGGCTTCATGAGGGATTGGTCATGTCAAACCAATTTAATCAGTTTCTATGAGGAGGTAAGTTCTAGACTGGACCTCGGCGAATCAATGGATGTCGTATATCTGGACTTCTCCAAAGCATTTGACATGGTACCACATAAAAGGTTAGTATACAAAATAAGAATGCTTGGCCTGGGAGAAAATGTCTGTATGTGGGTAAGTAACTGGCTCAGTGATAGAAAACAGAGGGTGGTTATTAACGGCACATATTCAGATTGGGTCACTGTCACTAGTGGGGTACCACAGGGGTCAGTATTGGGCCCTATTCTCTTCAATATATTTATTAATGATCTTGTAGAAGGCTTGCACAGTAAAATATCAATTTTTGCAGATGACACTAAACTGTGTAAAGTCACCAGTACATACTAAATGGTAAAATATTGGGTAACTCTGACATGGAAAAGGACCTAGGAATTTTAGTGAACAGCAAACTAAGCTGTAGAAACCAGTGTCAGACAGCTGCTGCCAAGGCCAATAAGATAATGGGTTGCATCAAATGGGGCATAGATGCCCATGATGAGAACATAGTCCTGCTACTTTACAAATCACTAGTCAGACCACACATGGAGTACTGTGTACAGTTTTGGGCTCCTGTGAACAAGGCAGACATAGCAGAGCTGGAGAGGGTTCAGAGGAGGGCAACTAAAGTAATAACTGGAATGAGTGGACTACAGTACCCAGAAAAATTATCAAAATTAGGCTTATTCACTTTAGAAAAAAGACGACTTAGGGGAGATCTAATAACTATGTATAAATATATCAGAGGTCAGTACAGAGATCTCTCCCATGATCTATTTATCCCCAGGACTGTGACTGTGACGAGGGGACATCCTCTGCGTCTGGAGGAAAGAAGGCTTGCACACAAACATAGAAGAGGATTCTTTATGGTAAGAGCAGTGAGACTATGGAACTCTCTGCCTGAGGAGCTGGTGATGGTAAGTTCACTAAAAGAGTTCAAGAGGGGCCTGGATGTATTTCTGGAGGGTAATAATATTACAGGTTATAGTTACTTGAGATGGGTCGTTGATCCAGGGAGTAATTCTGATTGCCTGATTGGAGTCGGGAAG
The DNA here is from genome assembly GCA_900303285.1 of Rhinella marina. Lineage (NCBI taxonomy): Eukaryota > Metazoa > Chordata > Amphibia > Anura > Bufonidae > Rhinella > Rhinella marina. The sequence goes on along the minus strand of ONZH01012348.1, from coordinate 262,139 downwards.
GAATTTTTTTCCATAAAGTGGGGAAAATTGGTTTCTACCTCACAGGGTTTTTTTTGCAGTCCTCTGGATCAACTTGTAGGAAAACAGGCCGAACTGGATGGACAGATGTCTTTTTTCGGCCTTATAAACTATGTTACTATGTTACTATGTAATGAGGATCTCTCTCTCTATATATATATCTATATAGATATATATATATATATATATATATATATATATATATATATATATATACACTAAACAGAGAATGGCAGCAGCACTAGATAAGCCATGACACATAAAATGAACATGAGGTGAATGTGTGAAAAGGTAAAAAAGCATAACTGCTATGTAGTAAGTAATATGGAAGCTCTTAGCGCATATAAATGATCATAAATATGTCGGGCTCATCCACCAACGATCAAGGTGGCTTCCAATCGGATGAGTCCTACACTAACACTGACCTGCATCCTACACAAACCAGCAGGCCCATATCAGGAGAACATCATACCTGGTCAGAAGCTGCACCAGTGTGAACAGGAGTGCTAAATTCCCAGAGGAGGCCAATCCTCCTCTATATATACATAAGGACAAAGAACGGACAGCACCTCCTACAGGTGAGAGTCAGGTGCAAGCTACCTATTGGCTAATTAAATACTAAACAGAGAATGGCAGCAGCACTGGATGGACAGATGTCTTTTTTCGGCCTTATAAACTATGTTACTATGTTACTATGTAATGAGGATCTCTCTCTCTCTCTATATATATATATATATATATATATATATATATATATATATATATATATATATATTATATATATATATATATATATATATCTCTATATAGATATAGATATATATATATATATATATATATATATATATATATATATATATATATATATATATATATCTCTCTATCTCAAGACAATATACTGTGTATGATGTCCTAGATAACTTTGATGCCACCTTGAAGGGTTTGCCCCAGATTTAAAGGCTATGTACACCTTTGGGGCATTTTTTATTATTGTATTGTACTCAGTTTGAGCTAAAATCATTGGTCTTTATTAAAAATACAGAGTCCTTTTTCTGTACATAGCTGACATGCTGTAGGAGCAGCCTCTAGATTTTCTTTCTTTTCCGTCATCTGGTTCCTTATTTCTGGATATTTCTTATGGATAAGAATGTGGCTTAAATAAGTGTTTATGACCTCTTACTAGTTTGGAGATAAGGGGTCACAAAAATTGCCTCTGAAGGTCTAAATAGCCTTTAAACGTATCCCCTAACCACAGAATAGGATATATGTTTCCGATCAGTCCAGATCCAACTGCTGCAACCACTAAGAAAACACAAGAATGGGGTCTTGTGTTCCCCTCTATGGGACTGTCAAAGAAAAGCCAAGTACAGCGCTCATCTATCTCTGTCAGTCCCACTGAGGTGAATGGAGTTGCAGCATGCAGGCTTGACAATCCTACAATTAATGTAGGATTCCCATTCTCATAATTGGTGGAGGTCCGAGCTGTCAGAACACCACCAATTAGAAAGTTATCACTTTTGATGTGGACAACCCCTTGATTAAACAAGGCTTCTGTCTATCCAATAACTGAGCCAACAGGAAGAACTAGAGCAGGGGTGCCCAACATTTTCTGGGTGGGGGCCACATTGTCAGACGGAACCAACATCAAGGGCTGAAAATAAAATTTAAAGGAATATTAACAACTGAAATACCGTATTTATGGCATGTTGAAAATACAGTATATGCCATTAATGTCTAGTTACACTTCCAGGACTCTCATCTAATGGGAGAATACATGAAAAGTACATGTGAGCAGCCACAAGACATAGACGTACATGTTTGTGACCAGATGGTTGGGGGCCACACAGAATGCTATCAAGGGCTGCTTATGGCCCCCGGGCCACAGGTTGTGCACCCCTAATCTAGAGTATTCCTTACACTTACCAGACTTTCTCCGGACTCTGCCTGGGGTAGGTTCTTCTTTTACATTTGTTGTAGTTTTTTTCTCTCCATCTGGAGTGTAAGAAAATCCTGGATGATCTAAAATTGAACAGGAGATTTTTATTAGTGTAATACTACACGCCAGCAAAATTATAGCTTTCAAGAATCTATATATACAAAAGTTTGTTTGTCCTATGTGCCTTGATGGATCTCAACCAAACTTGATACAGATACTGTTTGTTATTCATCTCAAAAGTCTGGGGAGTTTTAAAGTCCATCTGATAGGCTTATGGAAGTTTCTAATAAAATAATACTGATAAGAATGTGGCTTAGGCCAGTTTCAGACTGGCGTTTACTCATTCCGGCAGGGGAACAGTCTGATGGATCTGTACTACAGTGTACACCTGCGTGCTGCCAGAAGTCCGCCCGGCCCCATTCACTATAATAGGGAGCAGAGTGGATCCGGCCACAGCACTGGCCTCCACCTCCATATTATTCGGGGATGTACTGAAATAATATGCTGGGATGTGCCTAAATGTCCAGTTAGTGCAGGTGTACTCTCTGTGATCTTTTCCCATTGCCAAAATGAAGTACCCTAGCGATAGAAGCAGTAGTGTCAGTTTGTTCTTAGAGTTGCTGCCACTTTGTTCTGGTGATTACTGAGGATAAAAGAAGTTGAAGCACCTGCATCTCCCAGGATGTATTGCAATTAGCCCTTGTTAACCCCTTTCTTCCCTGCATACAAAATAGTCCTTAATATATAGCCCCAGCAATATATACAGTACAGACCAAAAGTTTGGACACACCTTCTCATTCAAAGAGTTTTCTGTATTTTCATGACTATGAAAATTGTAGATTCACACTGAAGGCATCAAAACTATGAATTAACACATGTGGAATTATATACTTAACAAAAAAAGTGTGAAACAACTGAAAATATGTCTTATATTCTAGGTTCTTCAAAGTAGCCACCTTTTGCTTTGATTACTGCTTTGCACACTCTTGGCATTCTCTTGATGAGCTTCAAGAGGTAGTCACCTGAAATGGTTTTCACTTCACAGGTGTGCCCTGTCAGGTTTAATAAGTGGGATTTCTTGCCTTATAAATGGGGTTGGGATCATGAGTTGTGTTGGGCAGAAGTCAGGAGGATACACAGCTGATAGTCCTACTGAATAGACTATTAGAATTTGTATTATGGCAAGAAAAAAGCAGCTAAGTAAAGAAAAACGAGTGGCCATCATTACTTTAAGAAATGAAGGTCAGTCAGTCCGAAAAATTGGGAAAACTTTGAAAGTGTCCCCAAGTGCAGTCGCAAAAACCATCAAGCGCTACAAAGAAACTGGCTCACATGAGGACCGCCCCAGGAAAGGAAGACCAAGAGTCACCTCTGCTGCAGAGGATAAGTTCATCCGAGTCACCAGCCTCAGAAATCGCAGGTTAACAGCAGCTCAGATTAGAGACCAGGTCAATGCCACACAGAGTTCTAGCAGCAGACAATTCTCTACAATAACTGTTAAGAGGAGACTGTGTGCAGCAGGCCTTCATGGTAAAATAGCTGCTAGGAAACCACTGCTAAGGACAGGCAACAAGCAGAAGAGACTTGTTTGGGCTAAAGAACACAAGGAATGGACATTAGACCAGTGGAAATCTGTGCTTTGGTCTGATGAGTCCAAATTTGAGATCTTTGGTTCCAACCACCGTGTCTTTGTGCGACGCAGAAAAGGTGAACGGATGGACTCTACATGCCTGGTTCCCACCGTGAAGCATGGAGGAGGAGGTGTGATGGTGTGGGGATGCTTTGCTGGTGACACTGTTGGGGATTTATTCAAAATTGAAGGCATACTGAACCAGCATGGCTACCACAGCATCTTGCAGTGGCATACTATTCCATCCGGTTTGCGTTTAGTTGGAGCATCATTTATTTATCAAGAGGACAATGACCCCAAACACACCTCCATGCTGTGTAAGGGCTATTTGACCAAGAAGGAGAGTGATGGGGTGCTACGCCAGATGACCTGGCCTCCACAGTCACCAGACCTGGACCCAGTCGAGATGGTTTGGGGTGAGCCGGACCGCAGAGTGAAGGCTAAAGGGCCAACAAGTGCTAAGCATCTCTGGGAACTCCTTCAAGACTGTTGGAATACCATTTCAGATGACTACCTCTTGAAGCTCATCAAGAGAATGCCAAGAGTGTGCAAAGCAGTAATCAAAGCAAAAGGTGGCTACTTTGAAGAACCTAGAATATAAGACATATGTTCAGTTGTTTCACACTTTTTTGTTAAGTATATAATTCCACATGTGTTAATTCATAGTTTGATGCCTTCAGTGTGACTCTACAATTTTCATAGTCATCAAAATACAGAAAACTCTTTGAATGAGAAGGTGTGTCCAAACTTTTGGTCTGTACTGTATATGGTATGTAATGCCATATACAGTACAGACCATATACAGTGATATACAGTAGTTGAATACTTCTATGAATTTAGAAGTAGGGACAAACAAATGAAAGGTGTCTGGGCTCTTTTACCTGCTTCCCTATGCAATCACTATGCCAGCACTGAGGGGAAGGGAGCAATAGGGAAGCTACTACGCTGTTTAGTCCACCACTGGATGCAGGAGATGGTGGACTAGAAGTATAAACAGTAGGGGGCACTACCAAAGAGGAAAATGTAATGTACAAAAAAAATCCAATATTTTTATTATATGTATATAACAATACTACTTAATTTGCAATGTCCTATTCATTGCATATTAATACGCTTCATGGGATAACAAAAACACAGCTGAATATAAGCGACATAAAAACTTACGGATAGCATCCATTTCCAAAATTGCTTGCTTTGCCTATAAGTTAAATAAAAAAATAAATACTGTATTTTACATCACAATAAGCAACAGTGGAAAGACATAATACAAAGAACAACAGTACAAAGCATTATACCATTTTCCAACATATAGTTCAAATGGCCAAATGATCTGACAGTACATTGGGAAACTAAAAATTTTTTATGGGCTTTGGTGCATTTTATTAAATATATTCAAGACAACTGTCACATAACGTCAGCTTTTACAGCTAAAATTTGTCCATGATGTGGACAATCCACACTCCAAAGACATACTGATAGGGAACTTAGATTGTGAGCCCCATTGGGGACAGTTGGATGCTAATGTCTGTAAAGCGCTGCAGAATATAGTAGCGCTATATAAGTGCATATAATAAATAAACATCGATAAATCTGTTCCATTCTTTCAACAGAATGAACATTAATGTATTTCCACCACTAGGTGGCAGTCACGCACTGTGGTCCTTACCATTTCAGATCACTAGAACTAGTGGTATGCGCTGCCGTTATTAAAAGATAATACTGTATCCCACTGACGCAGTTATATTTCAGAAAGATGATTAAAGAACATGAAAATGATTTTTAGATTAATATTTTGAAACTAAAACTATGTATTAGAAAGGTCATGCAGGTTTCACTGTTGACAGCATATAATCCTCCCCTCGATTTGGCAGGGATTTCTAAAACCTGGTCTTAATTACTAAAAGAACAGTAAAGGCTGTTGGAATGAAGATAGCAGCGGGCTGCAGCAAACTATAGAATGCTTTTGAAGTCTATCTTTTTTAACATCTGCTCACTTTGCATCAGCAAGTCACCAAATGTATTAGCAGGGAACAGTAAGGTGCTCTGAAACCAAGAGCAGCATTGTAGGTTTGGAAAATGAGTTTACCCCATGAACACTGCTAGGTGACAGGGTCAGTATTATGTGTGTCAGGTAATATGCGTCTTACTGTAGACCTTAACTGAACTGGCATGGTTACAATGTCCACACATCTTCAAGGGCACAGCAGTTAGGAATGTCTACAAGGTGTGTGAATAAAAGCAGGACTCCCACATTTATCCTCAGGTTCTCGCAGCATTTAAAAAAACCTACGTCAGGATGATCAACCCTATTAAACCAGACATATTGCCTGTTAGGGTTGATCATGCTGATTAAATCAATTACCTTAGTTATCTTTGTACTTAGCCACGTTTCTGAGATATCAGCATTTTTATTATGCTAATTAGCTTTTTCAAACACCAAGGGACCTGCCTGAAGGCTTGCAGCACTGCTATACTAACGCCTACCTCCTCAAGGCATGCCCCTCTTCTTTGATTGACAGGGCTAAACATGTTGTCCAGCCCTGTATTCAGAACCTCAATAAAAACTTCTGCTGACAGAGACTCTTTAAATTATATTATTCTACAGTTTTCAAACCACTACCTGCATATAATTAAAAATTTAGCATAGCTACTGAGCTATTCAATAAAATGTACCTGCACAGCGAAAAAGTGAAAATGGGCCTGGTCTTTAAGGGTTAAAAAGTCACAAACATGATGGTGGGGGGGGGGTGGTTTGGATTTAGCAAAATGGTGTAAAGCAGAACTGGCTTAGTTGCCCACTGCAACCAATCAGATTCCAGCTTTTATTTTCCAAAGAAGCTGTCAGAAATGAAAGTTAGAATCTGATTGGTTGCTATGGGCAACTAAGCCAGTTCTACTTTACACCAGTTTGATAAATCTCCCACGATGTTTGCATCTTTTTTACGACAAAAAAAGAGGAGCAGGGAGATAAGTCTCCCTCTATAGTTCTGAGGATGGTGTATTAATCAGAAGGATAGCAGCCCCCCCATCTTTCATATCCTCATTTGCGATTGTCTATTTTTGCATAGTTTCTTAATATATTCAATAAATTAATCTGAAATGAGTATTTCCTAATGGAGGCGAGGGTTCTGCTGAAGCTTCCTCAGGTTTATTCATTCATGTGTAAGTACATACGAATATTTTTGGGTAAGTACTTTTCTCAAATAGACCAATGGCACACGTTTCCTGCAGTCTTTATGGTCCACTTACCTTTGCTGGGATTTTAGCTGGGTGATTTTCGAGAATTAATCTCTTCAAGTGTAGAATCCACAGTCGTTTGTCCTGCTGAGACTTGGCCTGCCAGAATAACAGAAATACACATTAAATTATAGAAAACAACGAATGTGAGCAATTATACCAAATCTTATCACAGCCAATGGGCTTACCTCCCAACTACAGTTTTTCCTGTTTACTTCTATAAATTAGGATGGTTAGATGCCCCCTATTATCAACAGTATGCTGTTCTTGTATTGATTGAAGAGAGGGGACATTTTATTATGTGAATGTGATTCTACCGGCAGAAACCTAAGGTTGTTCCAGTGTTAACGTTTTTTTTTTTTTTTAAGAAAAGGGTTAGAAAGGCATTAGAAAACCACACTGTTGACCACACTGGTCAACTTCCTGATCTCGAGTGGCAATGACCACTCAGCAAATCACTGGCTTAGGCAGGTCACTGCTTTTATCAAAGGGGTTGTCTCATCAGATACATTGGTGGCAAATCACTATGATCCCAGAGGTGGTATGTCCAGAATAGGGACCCCAAAGTGACAGAACAGCACCCTCCATTAATTTCTATGGGAGTCCCAAAAATAGCGCTCGGCTTTCTGGCAGTTCCACAGAAGTGAATGAAGTTGTGACCGCACTTGCGCTGTGCACTCTCCATTCATTTCCATGGGACTTCCAAAAATAGCCAAGCGCACTCGCTCAGCTATTTTCGGAACTACCGTAGAAACGAATGACCCATCCCTATCCAATTTTGATGGCATATCCTACCGATATGCCGTCAATGTACCAGCTGACACAACTACTTTAATGACTGGATGAGCCGTCATTTCCTAGGACTCAAGAGGGATCCTTGAGGTTAGACCTCACTTATTAAATATTGAAGAATTGATAGACAGCTATTCAATCACTTTATTTTGCATTACCATATATATGGATATATTTTTCTCAGCTCTATTGACTGTTTTAAGGTGGGTTCACACGTTTTATGCCTCCGTTTGACGTATACATTCCAAAAAAAAAATACAAAAATGCAGCACACCACGTTCTTGTATCCTGCACGTTCTTGTATCACTCTATGGTGAATGGATTCCACTGTATGGCATCAGTCTGAGGCATCCGTTTACCATATACTTTTTTTGTATATGTTAAACGGATGGGAAAAACGTGATGTGAACCCAGCCTAATTGTCAAATATGGCTTTTAAAATTATTATTTAAGGGGTTGTCCAGGTTGCTGATCAAAACAAGGCATCAATATCAGATCAGTGTGGGTCTGACAACTGCCACCAATCAGCTGTTTCAGGCAGCCGCAGTGCTGGAAAGTATACAGAGCTGGAATCAGCTCTGTTACACTATGTAGTGGCTGTGCTAGGGTATTGTAGCGTAGATCCCATTCAAGTGAATAGGAACTGAGCTCTAGTACACTGGCGTTGGAAACTAAACAGCCTTCTGCTTCTGTATAGTCTCCAGCACTGTGGATGCCCAAAACAGCTGATTGGTGGGAGTGCCGATCTGATGCTGAGGATAGCCCATCAATATCTGTACCCTGCACAACATCTTTAAGATTATTGTATAGTATACTGTATTTATATTAGTTAGGATTTTGTATGCTTTCTTCATTTCTATTTTATGTTCCTGAACCAGTTTTTAACTCTTTTATAGAATCAGATCACACCAGCAGGTGGCAATCTAGGGATGTTTCCCACTTTTTCTACCAGTGAAAACTTCTCCACTGAAATTGTACTTCATGGTAGGATATACACTTGGTCATATACTATTGTGTATCTTGCACAATTTGGATAATTATAAAGGATAAGAAGGTATTATCCTGGATTTATGTTCATGAAACCTAATACTAAAAGTGATTAACCCAACTTAAAAGGGTTTTCTGGGTTATAGATACTGATGACCTATGCTTAGGACAGGCATTTTAAATCCAGGTCCATGCCGACTCTGTATCAGAAAAAATAGGGCGCTCATCACTATAAAGAATTATTAATAAATGGATCAGCACAGAATTTTGGATTTCTTAGGTTACATAAAACAAAACAATGTTAAATGTTATAATGTTTTATGTACAAATTGTGCTTTATTTGCATTTTTCTTGGTTTTCCTATAGCAATGCTCTTTACAGTCTTTGAACTCATACTCATAAATGTATTACCTGCACTGTATGTTGGAGCTTTGGGTTCTTGTAATGAAAGACGCTAAAGCTGAGAGGTTCCTTAGGAATCACTTCTACCAGCATTAGATTGCAACACTACAGGAGACAAGAAAGATAAATGCAGGTTTAATAGCCATTCATTCATGGTATTCCCTGTTCAGACTTTAGATTGATATAATATGCTGACACAAAACACATTTGAAATGCTTTCTGTAACAGATGATCTCAAGAATGTACAGTAGTACCCCATAAACACACCACAATCACTGATGTACAATAGTACCCCATGAAGACCCCACACTCACTGATATATAGTAGTACCCCATGAAGACACCATACTCACTGATGTACAGTAGTACCCCATGAAGACTCCACACTCACTGATGTACAGAAGTACCCCATGAAGAACCCACACTCACTGATGTACAGAAAGACCCCATGAAGACCACACACTTACTGATGTACAGTAGTACTCCATGAAGACCCCACACTCCCTGAAGTACAGTAGTACTCCATGAAGACCCCACACTCCCTGAAGTACAGTAGTACTCCATGAAGACACCACTCTTACTGATGTAGAGTAGTACCCCATGAAGACCCCACATTCCCTGATGTACAGTAGTACCCATGAAGACCCCACACTCACTGATGTACAGTAGTGCCCCATGAAGACACCACACTCACTGATGTACAGTGGTGCCCCATGAAGACACCACACTCACTGATGTACAGTAGTGCCCCATGAAGACACCACACTCACTGATGTACAGTAGTACCCCATGAAGACCCCACACTCACTGATGTACAGTAGTACCCCATGAAGACACCACACTCACTGATGTAGAGTAGTACCCCATGAGGACACCACTCTTACTGATGTACAGTAGTACTCCATGAAGACCCCACACTCCCTGAAGTACAGTAGTACTCCATGAAGACACCACTCTTACTGATGTAGAGTAGTACCCCATCAAGACACCACACTCACTGATGTACAGTAGTGCCCCATGAAGACCCCACACTCACTGATGTACAGTAGTACCCCATGAAGACATCACACATTGATTTACAGTTATACTTCATGAAAACACTACAATCACTGATGTACATTAGTAGAAAACACCGTAGTCACTGACTTACAGTATTACCCCATGAAGGCACCACTCTCACTGATGTACAGTGGAATTCCATGAAGTCACGTCATTCACAGATATCCAGTAGTACCCCATGAAGCCAACACAAGCATTGATGTACAGAAGCACTTTATGAAGTCACCACTCACTGATGTACAGTAGTAGCCCATGAAGACACCACTCTCACTGATGTACAGTAGTACCCTGTGAAGACATCACACTCACTGATGTACAGTTATGCCGCATGAAGACAGCTCACTCACTGACATACAGTAGTACCCCATGAAAACACCACACTTACTGACAAAGAATACAGAATAGTACTGAATGAAAACATACACCCTTGTATTAGTACTCCATGAAGACACCGCTATCACATACAGTAATGCTACATGAAAACACCTGACTCACAAATGTACAGTACTACTCAACTTGAAAACATTGCACATTACTCTATGGTCAATGTAGTGTACAGCTAGCATTTGACTGCAAAGGTAGGCACAAAGGACTATGTCCAGTAGAAATTTTTTGGATGTAAAAACCATAATTTGGAAATCATAAATTTGCATATATGTTAATTTAGTCCTTTTAATCACACCTGGTTAATATAATATGCTGTACGTTTGTACCATCGTCCTACTGGCTTTGTAGTTAGAAGACGGACATAGCAGGGAGCTTACCACAGTCTGATCATTCATGAGCTACACAAACTCGGAATCTGACTTCTTGTAATAACTGTTGTGTTCAGACTTATCCCTCTGAGTAAATCTCATAGGGTTATACACTCACCGGCCACTTTATTAGGTACACCATGCTAGTAACGGTTTGGACCCCCTTTTGCCTTCAGAACTGCCTCAATTCTTCGTGGCATAGATTCAACAAGGTGCTGGAAGCATTCCTCAGAGATTTTGGTCCATATTGACATGATGGCATCACACAGTTGCCGCAGATTTGTCGGCTGCACATCCATGATGCGAATCTCCCGTTCCACCACATCCCAAAGATGCTCTATTGGATTGAGATCTGGTGACTGTGGAGGCCATTTGAGTACAGTGAACTCATTGTCATGTTCAAGAAACCAGTCTGAGATGATTCCAGCTTTATGACATGGCGCATTATCCTGCTGAAAGTAGCCATCAGATGTTGGGTACATTGTGGTCATAAAGGGATGGACATGGTCAGCAACAATACTCAGGTAGGCTGTGGCGTTGCAACGATGCTCAATTGGTACCAAGGGGCCCAAAGAGTGCCAAGAAAATATTCCCCACACCATGACACCACCACCACCAGCTTGAACCGTTGATACAAGGCAGGATGGATCCATGCTTTCATGTTGTTGACGCCAAATTCTGACCCTACCATCCGAATGTCGCAGCAGAAATCGAGACTCATCAGACCAGGCAACGTTTTTCCAATCTTCTACTGTCCAATTTCGATGAGCTTGTGCAAATTGTAGCCTCAGTTTCCTGTTCTTAGCTGAAAGGAGTGGCACCCGGTGTGGTCTTCTGCTGCTGTAGCCCATCTGCCTCAAAGTTCGACGTACTGTGCGTTCAGAGATGCTCTTCTGCCTACATTGGTTGTAATGGGTGGCAATTTGAGTCACTGTTGCCTTTCTATCAGCTCGAACCAGTCTGCCCATTCTCCTCTGACCTCTGGCATCAACAAGGCATTTCCGCCCACAGAACTGCCGCTCACTGGATGTTTTTTCTTTTTCGGACCATTCTCTGTAAACCCTAGAGATGGTTGTGCGTGAAAATCCCAGTAGATCAGCAGTTTCTGAAATACTCAGACCAGCCCTTCTGGCACCAACAACCATGCCACGTTCAAAGGCACTCAAATCACCTTTCTTCCCCATACTGATGCTCGGTTTGAACTGCAGGAGATTGTCTTGACCATGTCTACATGCCTAAATGCACTGAGTTGCCGCCATGTGATTGGCTGATTAGAAATTAAGTGTTAACGAGCAGTTGGACAGGTGTACCTAATAAAGTGGCCGGTGAGTGTATGTTTTATATATAAAACCATTTCATTTGTCAGAGAATAGTCAAGGAGAACCTCAAGCATATCTGTGAGCTCTGCATGTCATATTAAATAGTCTTGATGCTCTGACACAATCTTCTGTCATGTCCTCTTCACGAATAGTTGTTTTCAAGTGTGATGCGAATTGCTTCATGTGACCACTGAATCACTACTCGGCTGTCAGACCACCACAAAGGAAACCTTGTTACAATGAATGAGATGCAGTAAGGCCAACACTTCAGAGCTGTGACCTACCAGGATATGGGCTTTGTATGTGTAAGAGTCATCTCTTTTCTTTGTGATGAGGAGCAGCCTGTCAAACAGGAACAAAGTGCGTTCGTTCTTAGCTCGTTGAAAACGAAATGTGCCTTCCAAAACGAGCTCTCCATAACTTGTCAGGTCTGGTCCTTTCCAGTTAGTGAGCAGGCTCTGAATCTCCTAATAGTGACATCAAGTGTAAATTTTAGAAATCAGAAGTCATACTTTATGGCTCAGCATCATTGTTTAGAAGGGTTTTCTGGGACCTGCATACTGATGGGCTATCCTCATTACAGGTCATCTCAATATCATTGGTAGGGGACTGACAGTCTCAGAAAACCCCTTTAATGACCTATCTTGAGGATAGACCATCAGTATCTAAGTCCTGGAAAACCTCTTTAAATCAAACAATAATTAAAACTTTAACATGTAAATTTGAAGTCTATAACATAGGAAAAAAATACTAAATCTTATTGTTCTCAGCTTATTATAAAAGGATGATGAAGAATTCAAACAGTGAGAGTTCTAAGAATCCCCATAACATATTTTGGCAATTTTTATACGTGACAATCATTAAAGAGAACCAATCACATTGAACAGGCCGTGGATATTATTTTATAGAGCAGGAGGAGCTGAGTAAACTTTTATTGAACCCCTTTATTTTATTGGTAGTTTGGGTGTTCATCTTCTAGTAATGAGAATGAGAGATTCCCTTTCCTGATCCCTTTTGGTAAATCAGCAGTCTGAAGACAGCTCACTGCCCAGTATCACAGCAAACATGGACGCGGTGTAATCATATGCAGCATATATACAATACATTGATGGATACTTAGTATTACAGTCTTTGTGGACTTTTAGAAGAAAATACCATAATTACTATTCAAAACGTTCATTTTACTTTGCTTCTCGTTTTGAAAATCTTGAAACATTTCTTATTCAGCAATTACAGCATCTTTTCCTTCTATTATCCCATTAATTCTTTGTTATTATAATCCGATTTACAAATAATTTCATTATAGCTTATATTATTGCGTGTGCAATTAAGGAAAATGAAAACAGTGTTACAAATATGCTGATATATTCACTTCTGATAAAAATCCACATCTCACTGAGCAATTGTAACCCCCATGTGTCTGCCAAAACAGGGCATTATACTGTGCCTGACCTTCATTATTATGTGCGGAAGCTGGAAAATGCTAATCTGCTGAGTGACCAAAGGTCAACTCTCACTAATTACTACCAAATTTGTATCCAAATAGACCGATGGGTATAGGCGTTATCTGTTCTATGTCTTCTTTAAAAAAAATAAAAATAAAATGACTGTCAATTTGTAGTAGATAAATACTGTAATAGATACATAAAATGGGCATTTGTACCTATACTTTAATAAAAGTAGTAAAAAATAGAGATAGCACACCACCACAACCAGAAAGGCACATAAGTAAAAAAAAAAATACAAAAAGAAATAAAAGATATAAAGAGAATTGCTGTTTTGTTCCCATTCCCCATAGACAAAACACAAGCTAATCAGTAAATTATATTTAACTCAGAAAAGTGACATTAAAAGCTACAAAAGCTTAGAATGTGACCATTAAAAATTAAAATAAAATAAAAATCAATCATCCCTAAAGTAGGTTGATTCTCAAAGGAACACTGCTGTCAGAAAGAATTTTTTTTTAAAAAAAGAAACCTCAATATTCTTACAAAACAATTTTTTTAAAAACAATTTTAGGCTGAAGGGTAAATAAGCACAGGGAGCTAAAACTCCTATATAGATAAGGATTCCATTGTTATTTTACTGTTGCCATGAGGGAAAGATGTTATCCGTTAGTATAATAGTAGATTAGTAGAATTGGAATAATATCATGACAGCTTTTGTAAGGCCTAGATTAAGATGGCCACAGAAGACCATTGCACTTATCAGTGTATTATGTGATGGGGTAACTGAGTCACTACAGGGAAGGCTTTCTCTGACCACTGTGAATGGTTTGAGTGAGAAAATCAAGCAAGGCTGTCGGCAGTGCTAAAAGTCCAAACAAAGGAGGAAGTTATAGAGCCAGGGCAGAAAGCAAAATACATAGTTACTTAAAAAAATTATATCCAGAAAACCAATCACCTCTTTGTAAAAACAAAACAAAACCACAATTGCATAGACTATTCACATATAGAAGAAATGTTAATGTTCATTTAAGGTTTCTGTTTTTTAGAGAATCAATGTTACTGGTGTGGAAGTAGATTACAAATATATACAGTACAGACCAAAAGTTTGGACACACCTTCTCATTCAAAGAGTTTTCTGTATTTTCATGACTATGAAAATTGTAGATTCACAGTGAAGGCATCAAAACTATGAATTAACACATGTGGAATTATATACTCAACAAAAAAGTGTGAAACAACTGAAAATATGTCTTATATTCTAGGTTCTTCAAAGTAGCCACCTTTTGCTTTAATTACTGCTTTGCACACTCTTGGCATTCTCTTGATGAGCTTCAAGAGGTAGTCACCGGAAATGGTATTCCAACAGTCTTGAAGGAGTTCCCAGAGATGCTTAGCACTTGTTGGCCCTTTTGCCTTCACTCTGTGGTCCAGCTCACCCCAAACCATCTCGATTGGGTTCAGGTCTGGTGACTGTGGAGGCCAGGTCATCTAGCGTAGCACCCCATCACTCTCCTTCTTGGTCAAATAGCCCTTACACAGCCTGGAGGTGTGTTTGGGGTCATTGTCCTCTTGATAAATAAATGATGCTCCAACTAAACGCAAACCGGATGGAATAGTTTTTGCGACTGCACTTGGGGACACTTTCAAAGTTCCCAATTTTTCGGACTGACTGACCTTCATTTCTTAAAGTAATGATGGCCACTCGTTTTTCTTTACTTAGCTGCTTTTTTCTTGCCATAATACAAATTCTAACAGTCTATTCAGTAGGACTATCAGCTGTGTATTACCGGACTTCTGCCTAACACAACTCATGGTCCCAACCCCATTTATAAGGCAAGAAATCCCACTTATTAAACCTGACAGGGCACACCTGTGAAGTGAAAACCATTTCAGGTGACTACCTCTTGAAGCTCATCAAGAGAATGCCAAGAGTGTACAAAGCAGTAATCAAAGCAAAAGGTGGCTACTTTGAAGAACCTAGAATAGAAGACATATTTTCAGTTGTTTCACACTTTTTTGTTAAGTATATAATTCCACATGTGTTAATTCATAGTTTTGATGCCTTCAGTGTGAATCTACAATGTCCATAGTCATGAAAATAGAGAAAACTCTTTGAATGAGAAGGGGTGGCCAAATTTTTGGTCTGTACTGTGTGTGTATATATATAAAAATATATATATATATATATATATATATATATATAAATGTTTATTATTCCTGCAAAAATTATCTTTACGAGAAAACATCTTGCAATGTAAGAAAATCAGGACACTGGGGAAAGTCTTTAAAGTGTCAACTTAGGCAATGAACATGTCTTTTGTTTAAAGCGGTTGTCCTACAAAAAATATTCTACAATTTTTTAAACCTGGATCGGAATACTTTTGTAATTCCCTGTAATTAAAAATTTTGTATGGCCACTGAGCTATTCAATAAAATTTATCTGTATAGAGCCACCTGCTCATGGTATAACACCTTTAAAACATGAAGCTATCATTACTAGTAAAGAGATATATACCTGAAGTCTGATGTCATGTTCATGTTTCCTTTTCATGTCATTAATATGCCATGCCACCCGCTGCATTGTGTCAATTGCATCAAGGACAACATCATACCCGTCTGTATCCTTGTCCAGGTGGTTGGATATTTCCTGGAACGTGGAAGAAACAACAGCATAATACATCTTCCAGCAATTCCACATGGTCCCTATAAAATACTTTTAAATTTTTTCAAGAGTATAGTGTACAAGTTCAATTACAGACAACAAACAATCCTTTAGATCAGCGGTCCCCAACCACCGGGCCGTGGCCCAGGACCGGGCCCTGAATTGATGTCTGCCAGGCCGCGGTGGTGGCAGGGGACAAGGAGATAAGCGCTTCCATTGTGGAAGCGCTCATTTCCATAGTCATCTGTATCGCCGTCCTCAGGACGGCAATACAGATGCCTGTGTTGCGGTGGGGCAGGGGAGGGAGAGGCGTCTCCCCTGCCCATTCCTCTGATAGGCTGCAGGCCTAGTGCCTGTAGCCTATCAGAGGCCAGCTCAGGCGATGCGATGATATCATCGCGCCGCCTGAGCCGTGCAGAGCGGGACATAGGCCGGAGGAGGCCTGCATCGCAGGGCTGCCAGGCTGATGGAGGTAAGTATAAGTGTTTGTTTTTTTTATTGTACAAAACTGAAGGAGAGGAGCACTATGGGCACTATAACTACTGTGTGGGGGGCACTATAACTACTGTGTGGGGGGCACTATGGGCACTATAACTACTGTGTGGGGGGCACTATGGGCACTATAACTACTGTGTGGGGGCACTATGGGCACTATAACTACTGTGTGGGGGCACTATAACTACTGTGTGGGGGCACTATGGCACTATAACTACTGTGTGGGGGCACTATGGGCACTATAACTACTGTGTGGGGGGCACTATAACTACTGTGTGGGGGGCACTATAACTACTGTGTGGGGGGCACTATAACTACTGTGTGGGGGGCACTATAACTACTGTGTGGGGGGCACTATAACTACTGTGTGGGGGGCACTAACTACTGTGTGGGGGGCACTATAACTACTGTGTGGGGGGCACTATAACTACTGTGTGGGGGGCACTATAACTACTGTGTGGGGGCACTATGCTACTATAACTACTGTGTGGGGGCACTATACTGGTATAACTACTGTGTGGGGGCACTATACTGGTATACCTACTGTGAGGGGGGCACTATACTGGTATAACTACTGTGTGGGGGGGCACTATACTGGTATAACTACTGTGTGGGGGCACTATGGGCACTATAACTACTGTGTGGGGGCACTATGCTACTATAACTACTGTGTGGGGGCACTATGGGCACTATAACTACTGTGTGGGGGCACTATGGGCACTAACTACTGTGTGGGGGCACTATGCTACTATAACTACTGTGTGGGGGCACTATGCTGGTATAACTACTGTTTGGGGGCACTAATGGGGAATAACTACTGTGTGTGGGGCACTATGCTCCGCCCCCCAACAACCGCAGCACCCCCCCATCCAAACCCCCCCCCCCCCCCCCGGGCCCTGGGGAAATTGGCTAGCGAGAAACCGGGCCTTGGTGCAAAAAAGGTTGGGGGCCACTGCTTTAGATGGTTGTCCTAACTGCAAATTTCAAAGCAGCCCCTGGAGCCATATAGTATAAAGCATGTATTAGACAGGCAGATCTTATGCAAGATGAACGCCAATGAGCGTTCATATTAACGCTTGTTAGCGATCATCTGGAAGTGTAATACTGCTGCTGATTACCCGATAAAACGAGCAAACGCTCATTCATTGGGCAATTTAAATCTTTCAACAGGTTTAAAAATCCTTGCTTGCAGGCGGAAGATTGTGGTGTATAATCATGATCTGCTGCCGGAAAACAATAATTCAGTATAGGGAAGACCAATGGTGTCCCAATCTATCCTCATACTGAGGAGGCGATGCTGCATGTAATAGCAATAGTCTTCTCCACTAGCGAGCAGGCGAATGCCAGGAGGGAATACTTCCCTCCCGACAATCGCTGGCAGAATAGGGCTGTCTAATACAGCCTTTAGGCCCCTTTCACACGAGCGTGAGACTCGAACATCTCCCACATCGTGTGCTGTGTACTGAACTCCCGGCACTGAACGGGGGTTACATAGCATTACACTGATTTATGATGCTATGTAACCCTTACAGTTCTGGAATGTGTTGGATAATGCTGACACCTAGCACGACTGCTCAGCATATATGACAGGTGTATTATTATGATCGGTTACTTCCCTTTATAGGATTAGTAGATGAATAAAATATAAGAATTAATGTGTTCCAATAAAACATTTAATGTTATTTCTATTATGTTTTATATTTCTTGCTTAATACTTGACACAAATGAAGTCTCTAAGCCAAAAGATATGGCGTGGTCTTCAGAGTATTGGTGGTAGAATCTCATACACTTTACAATAAGCAAACAATGACTTGCCTTAGGTCATCAAAACCATAAGCCTATGTAATCAAGACCATGACTTTCACTGCCGGCCACACCTAGCAGCTGACCGTAGGCCAAAGTGTCTTTCCCTCTCAGTCTTGATTTTTATTTGGCAAAAATATATTAAAAAAAAAAAATAAATCCATTCTCCCCTGTGAACACTTACATGCAGCAGTAGATGGTACTTGAGGATCCTTTGAACGGGTTTTAAAAGGTAGGACCCCAGAGGAAGACTATGTTGTAGGACTTCTTGTCTTTCTCTGAAGAATTTTGCAAGGATCTTGTTTCTCATGCACTCCGTCAGCACAGCCACAGACCTGTAAATATATAGCAGTAGAGATGAGCAAGTTTCTCCAAATTCGTTTAGGCCCCATTCTAACATCGGTCAGTAGATTCAGTTTGTGTACTAATAGATTCAACCCAAATCGAGAGTCCTCAGATTGACCTGAAAAGTTTTACATGACACTCTGAGGTCTCCTAGAAATATATCCAACCTCTTTCAGACTCTTTAACGCCAAGACAGCATTAGTATTGACCAAGTGGAAGGAACATATATGGCTATGGGTAAACGTAAGTGAGCTGGTGGTAGCAAACTGCCTGTTTAAGAACACATCGCCAGATTTGTAAATTAAATCACGGTCCGCAAATTATCCCTTTTTGGTGGCAGATGCTTTCTACTTCATCTTCAGACTTGTAAAATGGCGGTTACCATTTTGAGAGATTCATCCAAATTGATTTTTAGAAAGATTAAACTGGAATACAAATTTTTTGGAACAAATTTGTGCCTACAGCCAACCTATCTCCCTCTACATGGAACGAAGTCCGATGTATAGGGAGATAGTTTGGCTGTAGGTGCGAGATCTGTGGATATTGTATTTCTTTTCTAACAACCAGTGATTGGATGTCATCCTCTCCCATTCACTTGTTTTCCATGAGAAGTATCAGGCAGCTGCTCACCTCCTTCACTCCACAGAAATCATATACCCATGTGTCCAAGCCGTCCACGGCAAGCTAATGTCGTTATAAACTAAGCCAAATTACCCACTGTGCACTGGAGCCTAGTCACGAGTACCACCTGCAGCAATCACATATGAGCATGTTGGGAATTTCATAATGTTTTCTGAGAATGAGTTCATTTTTCACAATCAACAACTGAGAATTAAAGGGGTTGTCCTGATTTTCCTTCTAAAACCCACCTGACCTGTGAGGAAAGCATACTTAGCTGTTCCCCTCTGTTTGGTTCCCTGGTCTACCACTGTCATCAGTGCGCTTTGATCCACCATGAAAACTTCTGGAATGGATGGGCCAATGACTGGCCACCATGGTGACCCCATGTCCCCATCAGCTCTGGAAGTTTACATGCAGGGACCACAGTGCAGGGAAGACAGCGGTGGACCCAGAGAGCCAGAACCGAGCAAAGAGGAGCAGGTAAGTAGGCTTCACAGATACAGCAGAGAGGAGGGAAATTTAAACTAGAAGGGTCATAGGTAACCCCTTTAAGATGGCAATATAGATTAGATGAATTTAGACCGAACTGGCAGACCATGTACAAAATCTCCTACAGAGCACATGCATGCTCAGCAGAGCAGTTTGCATGTGTCTGGGGTGGAATTATTGGGAGGAAATATTTTAGGCCAAATGAGCATTCATCTGACATCCATCAAATGTGTATGGCCAGCCTTATTTGCTTGTAACCAAACTGACACAATATATGCATGAAAAATAAGATGAAGACATACCTTGGATAATTGGTGCAGTACTGCGTGTAGATATGAAATTCTTCACTCTGAAAGGAATAGTTATGTAATCATTAATTATTCTATATACACAATAAGTAATAGTTGGTGGTTTACATGAGCTGTATTAAGAGGGCAGAGCAATATCTACCTATCTAATAGGATCCTTGGGACTGAGCGGCTGATTGTCGGGAAGGAAGCGTCCCTTACCGACATTCGGTTGCTCGTTCAGTGAAGGAGACATTTACATGCAGCAATCTCCTTCACTGTATAAGGATGGGGATTCATACAGAATGATGGCTTCTGAGTAGCAGGTCGCTGTTAAAACCCAGGATCTGCTGCTCAGAAGCCATGACCAGTGATGGCTGTCTGAGCGTTTTGCTGATTCATCGGGTGATTGACAGCACATTTAGGCGGCCAGATGATTGGGAACGGCCGATAATCTGGACAATTATTGGTCCGTATAAATCAACCTTTAGACTAATCAAGGACTAGAGGCCCCTTTACACAGGCTGATAACTAGGGCAATGCTCCTTGTCAATAACTGCTCTGTATAAAGGTGTCGCCAATCATCCGATGGTCAAGCAAACACTTGTTCATTGGGTGAAAGAATTTCTGGTGCAGACACCTAAATCATTATTTCTGGGCAGCAGAAACAATGAATCTGTAGGTATACGCAATGACAGTAGTCACCCCGAATCCCCATACAGCAGAGGCGATTGCTACATGTAAATGCAGCTCTTACCTCCTCTGACAAACAGATTGTTCCCAATAACTGCCTGTTGTGTCGGCCCATGTAAGGGGTCCTTAAGGTCAGAGACCAGATAAACTAGCCATTGATAAAGCAGGTTCTGTATCTCTGCATTGTACTGACTGTCATGTTCGATATCACCTTAACATAGAGGAACATTTTACAAAAGAGGTATAGAAACAGGGACAGAAGGGGCACAAAAATAAACATCTGGGAAACATTATCTCCAGTTATCTGTGGCAATTGCCATTTGCCTATGTACACAAACAAGTCCACTGAAGACAGAAAACACATCAGAGCATAAAAGAAAGGAATGGGCTACATAAAAAGCAATATATCTAAAAGAATCACTGCAGAAACAGAATATCTAATATATTTCAATAACATAAATCCATTAAGATTCTGCAAGCAAAAGCAATAATCAGCTGACATTTTCATTTTTAACAGCTCAGTGACATGCATTTAGTTTCCAGCAAGATGGCCAGCAAAAATTATATCAATAGAAGACATCCATCATAGGGCATAACCTGACAAGTGTTAAGATGGTCTATCCTTCAGGGTGTTTTTTACCATCCCTTCCTCACCTTCCGAGACCCATAATGATATGTTTCTAACATCATAGACATATAAAAGGCTTTTTTTGGCGGGAGGAGTGGTATTTTTAATTCCACAGTTTTGGGGTACAGGTAATGTATCAATTATATGTGTTTAGGTAATTCTGAGAGCTAGAACTCTTATTTTTTCCATCGACAGATCTGTGCAGAGGCTGAAGTTTTCATTGGTACCATTTTGGGGTATACACACAACGCTTTCACTTGTTTTGGTATGCGGAATGAAGAAAAACAGGTATTCTGGAAAAAATGTTTTTACATTTATTATGGCGTTTAACATTTAAAATTGAGTTGTGTTTTTTTATTTTTTTTTTTACACTTTACTGGAAAGGAAAAACGCAGATGTGAAAGTAGCCTTAGGCTACTTTCACACTAGCGTTTTAAAATTCCGGTATTGAGTTCCGTCATAGGGGCTCAATACCGGAATAAAACGCTTCAGTTTTGTCCCCATTCATTGTCAATGGGGACAAAACTGAACTGAAGACAACGGAATGCTCCTGAAAGCATTCCTTTCCGTCTTCAGACCGGAGAACAAACCGCAGCATGCTGCGGTTTGCTCTCCGGTCCAGGCATCCGCACCAAGACGGATCCGGAATGACCCCCAATGCAAGTCAATGGGGGTGGATCCGTCTGGTGTGACCATAATAGTAACCGGATCCGCCCTCCATTGACTTTCAATGGAGTTCATTACGGATCCGGCTACACATAGACACATACAGACACAGACATACACATAAACATAAACAAACATACACACACATATAGACATACAAATACACATACATACTTACATGCTCCCGGCAGGTCTTCGGAGCGTCGGAGGGACAGGACGGCGCGCACAGATGACGATTCCACCAGGCGCCCAGCAGAGGGCGCTGTGGGGAATCATCACCTGTGCGAGCCGTCCTGTCCCTGCGACACTCCGAAGACCTGCCGGGAGCATGTAAGTATGTATGTGTGTTTGTTTGTCTATATGTGTGTGTATGTTTATGTTTATGTGTATGTATGTATGTACTGTGTGACATGTGTGGGGCCAGAGCGCGGTTCCGGCTCCACACATGTCACTGCGGCAGGCCTGATCCGGCAGCACCCTTCACCTGCCAGATCAGGCCTGCCGCCAGTGTGAAAGTAGCCTAAGGCTACTTGGAAGTGAGACCACTAGTGGCCATGGCTTTACAGTTTTTTTTCAGGTGGATGCAGGCAGATTTTTAAATGAGGTGATTTAGAAATTTGCTATTAGTGACACCATTCTCTGTAAAATGATATAGTGTGAAAGTACAGTGACTAAGTCTATCTCATCTACATGAGCTGTGCAGATGACTAGAAGCTATTGATCAGCCACTGTAGCATTCAGTGCGATTACTGAAAAGAATCATCCAGAAAAACCTTTGTCCCCATAATTACTTCATAAACTTGCACATCTTTAGTTAAAAGCCACACATTTATGAGCTTTGAATTTATCTATTCGGTTTGATCGATTTAAGCGTGAACATTACCTTTGACACAAAACATTCTGCAATCGCAACTGGGTCATTGTCACAGTTTTCTAGCTCTTGGAGAAGTTCACTGAGGAAAAATAAAAAAATATGATTAAAAAAGAAATATAATTTAGGATATTTCACACAGGCGGCAGAGAAATCCAGCAGGCTGTTCTCTGCCAGAGGTCTCTGGATGCGGCATAGCCGGCAGTGCCGATGGACTCAACAGACTATAATGGGGTCCACTAGGGATCCAGCCTCTTCCCAACATTTATGCAAGGATTCAGACGGACAAATATCGCTGTGCACAACAGTTTTTGTCTGGCCGAATCGTGGGAGCAGCCAGATCCCCGCTGGCTCCCATTATAGTCCATTCGTTCCGACAGTGAACGGCTGTATATGGCTAGACCAGATCCGGAGAACTCTGGCACCCTGTTCCTTTGCCAAAACAACCTGCCCGATTTCTCTGCAGCCTGTGTGATAGTAGCCTTAGTAATGTTGATATGTTCACCATTTAGGTCATATTGAACAACATTCTGGATTTCACCACTATTGGTGTGGAACCAGAGTTCTGGATAGAATGAGGACAAGGGGATTCACACGACATCTTTTCATATATGTATATTGTCAAATACTCCCTTTATACTTTACATTAAGAAATTCTTGAAACCATTTCTACCAGATAATATATATTTTATCATGTATCAACACACCTGTTGAAGTTGTATATATCATGTATATTTCCAAAAAGAGCTGATCGCTCTTCTGCTCCTAAGGAAAGTCTTGTTTGGTCGGAGATGCAGTTGAGATAATCCTGAAATAAAAAAAAAAATAAATTGAGATAAAAAACAGAAACCTAAAAATAATGTAATGCTTACTAAGGAATGCAATCACTGACGTACAGTAGCTATAGCAGTACCCAATACAGTAAAATCCAGACCTTGACATAGGACATTGGTCAACGAGATTACAATGCATATGTTTTCCAGCAACAATTATGAGATCAAGCAACTGGAGTCCGAATGTGCCTGGTCAAAATAATGCCCTTGTTGCCCTGTATATATCATTAATGAAACACAATACAGGGGCCATGAGCAGTTAATGTCAAGTAGATACTTATGTCACAATCAGTAGGAACTCAAAAAGGTCTCAATGATTCTCTTGATGGGGGGAGGGGGGAGGTTTATACAGCAAGTTGGTCATTGCTCTCAGCCATGATCAGGTTGTGTATAACCTGATACTGGGATTTCTTGGGACCACCAGTGGAAATGACCATCCATACGGAACATGTGCATGTCCAATATTCACTACATTATCACTGTATACACAGGACACCATAAGTCCATAAAAAAAGATAATTGTTGCGAGTGATTGGCTCTAATGTGAGAATTAAACAGGCTTGTCCCCAAATGGAAACGATTATTGGGCCAGAACATGGACCCACTTAAGTATTCTTTCATATTATGGTGGACAGGGAGCCAGCCTGACCCTATTTATATTTTACAACTGCTAAACAAAGTGCGATGAAGGCTACACATAAGTACTCACTCTGAAGGGCTAAGGGACTTGCATTAGAGGCCTACAAGTACAGTAGTAATTTTTTTAGATCCAGCAATTACATCTTCAATAGCGGATGGCCGAATCCATGGTGCTATGGCTATTTCCAGCTAAGCCGTATACGATGAACTCCGGCAGGCTATTCCTCTGCTGGAACAGCCTGCCAGAAGATTTTAACACTAGTGTGAAACTAGCCTAATACTATAAACCTCTTACTGTAATAGTGCTGGTTGTAAAAGTAAAGTAGTATTGTTGAAAACATTTTCTATGCCCAAGCAAGAACAAATGTAACTTTTCACTTATGTGTGGGAAACCGAAATCAATGCATTTTCCATCAAGTCAGTGTGTGCTCACAGACTCATTTGGAAACATAGTACATACTTACACCTGTGAGATTCTGCCTCAAGCAACTATCTTTTCAAGATCCCAAGTCTGGAACTGAATTATGTATGCAAAGTAAAAGTCAAAAGAGATTCCCTAAGGGCAGGAGTCCTAGAGATGACCTTGTATGTAGCAGGCCCTCTTATAGAGCACATATCGTTTTATGGAAGAAGATTAATAGGTGAAAGGAAAGACACGGGACATATTCCAATATACAAGGCAAAATAACAAAACACAGCACACTGAAATAGATATTTAGGATTAAGTTCCACTTACACAAATAAACCAAGTCTGGAGGTCTCATAAATTGTATTATTTAGCACTGTCACATTTCAGACTGCACTGCGCTTTCATGTCATATTATTTATATCATTTTCAGACATCTGTAGTATGTTCCTTACGCTAACACATTTTATTTATTTTACTGACGTTCACTGTATACATATGCACACTCATCCATTTCCAGTATAGTTACTGACACAGTATTGTAAGTGTTTTTCCAATGAAATGTTTTTGTGATACATGGTTTATAGGCCAAATTGGAAATCAAACAATGATTAGCATCATCTAGTCTAAAGCTGGCCATATACATCACCTCTTAGCTTTCCGTTCTCCTGATCCGTCAGAACAACAGAAAAAAACGGACCTGTAATTTGAGCGTCAGGTATGCTCAATTAGCATCAGTGTGCACTAAAAATAACTGATCTGGTTTTTTTGAGCATCAGTTGTGATCAGTTTGTGTCCCTGGCGTCAGAGTTATTTTTGACAGGAGAAAAAGTGCTACATGTAGGACTTTTTCTACCATCAAAAATAACTGATGCAAAATGATCATAACCCAAAAATAGCGGATCTTTTTTTTTTCTTCTGATGGATCAAAAGAATGGAAAGCTAAATGGTGATGTGAACCTGGCCTTAGATAGATGTCAGTTAAGGGTCCATTCACACGTCCGTGTGTCATTGCGGATCCGCAAAACACGTACACCGGCCATGTGTGGTCCGCATTTTGCGGACCGTACATGGCCGGCTCTATAATAGAAATGCCTTTTCTTGTCCGTGGATGCGGACAAGAATAGGACATGTTCTATTTTTTGCGGAACGGATGCGGACACATTATACGAACGTGTGAATGGAGCCTAATGGTTGAATAGCAGTTGAACAATAAATTATCTGGTGAACATGTCTATCACAGGCATTGCTACAGACATTTTAGTCCATATTAGCTGTTACAGCCTTCACATTCTTTTAAACCGGGCGACGGTCAAAGGTTCTTTCTGTGAATGTTCTTTCAAAGAAAGATCTTTCATCTGACTTTCAGATGAAAATATTAAACATCGCCATCTTTTCAGAGCATGGTCTGTCATCAGTCATGTCACCCGACTAATGTTTATTTCTGCTCAAATTGTCTGTTTTGATCAACTTTAGTCTAATGCATGTGAGAAAAAAAAAATAATGGACAGGTTGGGTCCACCAGAGTGGAAGCCACTCTTACATAGCCATACATGTTGGATCAGCGTTGGCTGAACCTGAACTTTCCTTCCTAATTTCAACATCCCTGGCCTCACAGGAGAAGACTGAGGGCAGTGATTGACCGCTACAGCCACATGCTTTTTCCTAGCACATCACCACTGCTTTTTGTCAACAAACAGTGCGAGGAGGACCGGACCAGCACCATAGAGAATGAGACTGGAAAAAAGGGTATTACATGTTTTTTAATTTTAAGCCCTTCTAAGGATTGTCCAAGATTGTGAAAGATCTCAGACAACCTCTTTTTGTCAATAGCAGCTCTTCAGTTATATAAGCTGTTGACTTACGTTCAGCATCCAAGTAATATTAGGGTGAGACTAGATGGTGTGGCTGTCCACACATTGGCAAGCCACAATTAGTGCAAGTATAAAGCTGTAGCCTGCTTTCCTTGCTTTTATTGGAGGCCATTTGTCACCAGGAGAGTTGGAATACAGAGTGGGCTCAGCATACATGTGGAACCTGCATTCCCTAAACATAATGGAGGCACCATAAGAGGTATAAGGCTCAGCATGGTGGCAGATATGACACCAGAGGAGGTAGTATTTAGTGTAGGTTCCTGTCCTAGAGAAATCACCTTGTCATTGGCGGATAGGCACAAATGATTTTGTTAAATGTATTTTCCAAGAATCTCACATTTATAACTTGGCATTAGCTAATTTTCTATAATGAGTATGGCACTATTGTATTTACTTTGTGTTTGCAGAATGCTGTTGCATTGTGTTTGCTTTTGCGCTTTCAGCCACGGCGACGTGCACCTGCGCACTGGGATGTGCTGACTAACCCCCATTTCTTTCTTTGCAATTGCAAGATATGCCTACCCTCAAGAGCCTATGGCCTCATGATTTTATCATCTGGACTGGTCTCACTCTTAGGTCAGCTGACTATCAAAAAATGCTCATAGTGATCTTCAATATAATGTCCTTAAAGGAGTTGTCTGCGTTCAGAGCTGAAACTGAACATATCCCCTTCTGCCCCCACTCCCATTTCATGCTCCAATGCTCTCCCTTGCCCTGTGCTCAGGGGTGTAGCTAAATGCTCATGGGCCCTGGTGCAAGAGTTTAGCTTGGGCCCCCCTTCCCTCAGTGCTTTATGGCCAGAGGCCGGGAGACACATAGCCTCTGTGATGCCTGAGGCAAAAATTGAAACTGCACCCCCCCATGCCAAATTCTTGACCTAACCCATTCCCTCCAGCCAGAGGTGTAACTTGACCAGCATGCACTTGCTATAATACCAGTGTCTTCTTATGTGGCACAAGGGTCTTTGGGCCCCCTCAGGCTCCTGGCCCCAGTAGCGACTGCTACCTCTGCACCCCCTATAGCTATGCCGCTGCCTGTGCTGTATCACGTAGGGCAAGGGCTTTTTTGTTTATATTTTTACACTGCTAGGCAGAGGCCCATTGTACAGGTTAGGGCAGCGCTAAAGCCTGCCCATTAGTGCCAGTGACTTTGCCAGGCTCACTGCTAGGCAGGAGCCTCTGCCTAGCTTACACATAGAGAGCCCGGTATGTCACCAGATCTCCACAAAAAGCTCTTGCCCTGCGAGATTCAGTGCAGGGCAAAGCAGAGCATCTGAGCATGAATTGCTCAGATGCTCATGTGCGAGGCGCTGAGTGGGGAAAGAAAGGGATATGTCCTAGTTCAGCCCTGAACCCGGACAACCCCTTTAACTAATAAAGTACCACACACAATTTCAAATATGCCTTTAGGAAATGTGAAATAAGTTGGGTGCTGACATCTGAAGCAGCTGTAGGTATTCAACCCGATGGAGACTCAAATGAACATAAATATAATCCCTCCTCAAAGTTACTCATCTAGTGTTGCCCCAGCACCACCTGTTTTCTACTTGAACTTATGGAAGTAGCACCTCAAGGCAAATAGTGACACGGGTTTTCCTGAATGTCTGAAGAACATAAATAACACTTTAATGTGTTGTCTTCAGTGACCTCTTGGTACAAAAGAGGAGATGGTGAGAAAGTCGTTATCAGCGTGAGCACCGTGGTTAAAGATTCAACATTTCAAAATGTAAGGAGAAAAAACAATTAAAAGACAATGCACCGTGTGTTTAAGGATACATTTCACTCTACAGGAAGTATTGCAAGCTCTGACACAGGATATTACAAGTCTTTGACATGGTGCTCTCTCATGTAACAAACTTTTTATTCTTATAAATGATATTTAATATTTAGATTGTTAGAGGGTGACAAGAAAGTGATTAAAAGGGTTTTCTGAGACTTATATGTAATGATATACTGAGCAACATGCCGAATACCAGGCTGGACTGGATGGATGTCTTACAAACTATGTTACTATGACCTGTCCTCTGGATAGGTTATCAGTATAATGATCAGTTGTTTGAGAAGGTACTGGAGCTCCTGTGAGCGCTGAAGCCTTCTCCGTGTTTACCAAGCATAGTGCCGTACATTGTATAGCGGCTGTGTTTGGTATTGCGCTCGGCCCCATTCACTTCAATCAGGCTGAGTACTAAGCATAGCCACTGCACAATGTATGGCGCTATGCTTGATAAGCTGGGAGAAGGCTGCTGTGCTCACAGGAGTGCTGGTACCTTCTCAAACAGCTGATCAGTGGGTGTCCCTGGTGTCATACCCCCACTGATCATATACTGATGAACTATCCTGAAATGTTACTCCACTTCCTATGCCACCAGTTTACAGGAGCAAGATTGTGACCATTTTTGTCATATGATAAATCTGGCTTCCTTCAGCTCGACTTTCCTACCCACTGTTCAGAGCTGGATTGAGTGGTGTAAAAATACAAAATGTGGCAACATTTTTGCGCAAATAAGCCCTAAAAGTTGCAAATCCCTATTTTGGCCATTTTTGAAGCCTTCATTTTGTAAGGAAAGGCTTGATAAAAATCGTTATGGCTATTTTTTTTTACATTTGCTATGTCTCTATATAAAAAAAAAAAAAAAAAAAAAGGAGGCCTGAAATATTGCAGTTTTCACTGCAGAATTTACAGTAAAAGATAACACCTTTGTATAAATAACACCAGATCTATTCACATTTGGAGATGGGAGTACAATGTATCCTTTTAATGTATCCTTATCTGAGACATTTATGGTATATCGCTAGGATATGCTACCAATGTCAGATAGGTGCAGGACCCACCTCTGAGACCTGCACTTATCTCCAGAATGATACCCCCAAAATGAGCAGACAACAGCCGAGCATGACTGCCCTTGGTTCACTTCTATGGGACTGATGAAAATAGGCAAGATATCTCCAGCAGTCCCATAGAATTATGCTTGTGCAGTCTATTCTCCCTTCATTTCTATGGGAGTCCAATAGATACTGGAGAGCACACCGTGCAAGCGCGGCCACTGCTCCATTCACTTCTATGGGACTGTTGAAGATATTCGAGTTGGTGCTTGCCTATTTTCAGCAGTGCCATAGAAATGGATGGAGGGTGGCCACACATGCTCGGCTGTTTTCAGTTCACTCCGGGGTCCAGTTCTGGAGATGCGAACCATCCAACCAGTATCTGACCTTAGTGACATATCCTAGTGATATGCCACCAATGTCTTAGAAAAGACAAGCCCTTTAATTGGATTTTAAAGCTCTGAAAGTGAAGTTTACTGTAGATGCAGTCATGTTTTTGTCCTGAAGCTTAGACATATTGCATTGGTCTGGGCATGCTGTATATACCCTGCTAGCAAAGACATCTATGGACATGCTATTGTAATAGACATATCAGCTGAAAGCCACTGTGCCTGCAATTCAGTTTTCACCACGTGGAAATCAGTCAAACCAATATCTATTGTTCATTTCAAAGCTAAGCAAAAGTAGAATAGCTAGTGGTAGGCAATGGAAAAAAAACCTGTTAGATCATAGTTTCACCAGACATTGTATAAACTTCACGCTCTCTGCTTAAACAGCTGCACAAGGAACACCTAGAATAAACAGATCAGGCTTACAGAGGACAATGACTTCACACTAGCGTTTCCTTCATTTTTTACTGTACGACAGTCCGGACTGTTTACCCAGTGCAGTGTGACAAAGGCAATCAGATTTTTTAAAAACAAATTAAGTAGCAGTCCAGACGAAATCCTTCCACACATGGCTATAGTTACAAAAGTAAAAACAGCACAAAATGACACTCAACCGCCCCAAAACCACCAATTCTGCACCATCTAAAAACAAATGCCAAGTCATCAACCAGACTTTTACTGACCTCTATTCTATCAGACATAACCTTTTTTTTAATTTTCGTTTAGCTTGGTCATATATTAAAGAAGTTCCGCCATTTTTTTGTACCAAGTTCGGGATGTATTCACATTCATGTTGAACTCATTCAGAGCCAAGGTATTAATTGTCTATGATGCCCATGTCAGACTTTCTTTGCCATGGGAAATCCTTGTCTAAAGTTCAGGGAAGGATAGCTTTCGGCCAAAGAAGGCAGTCACGAAAATTGTATGGACCTTTAGGACAAATTTGAAACAATAGCAATTTTACAGGTAGGCCTGGAAATTGTACAAGATTAATCATAAGAATGTTGTGGTAACAACTATCTTTTTGAAGCAAGAAACCATTACTTATAAAAGGTTACAACCACATGGTGCAGTCACATGGCGTTTGTAATGTTGCCGCGCTATGTTTGAGTACTACGTGGCCGTAGTATGGACCGCAGCGAGTTCTTATTAAACTAATGAAGCACGCTCCGTTCAGGGGATGTGTATTGTTAATGGCCGTGCGGCACCTTCAATACCAACACATAGCAAAGCCACATGGCAAGCGCCACATAACCCCCGCCTTGTTTTCATACTCTTAGGGTCTACCCTGTTTCTAAACAGTCAGCTAGACATAAGTTCCATGTCTAGAAGGTCTGCTTTCATTTGCAATTCACATGTGTCATTATAAACTCTAGACGAGCAGCCGGTATCATTTTATAGGGCTTGGGTTCAATAGTGTAGCAAAAGCTCCTGTAGGGCCTCACACAGTATGTGTGTCACATTACTCCAGCTCACACTAGGTGGTTATTTTCACTACATGTAATGGAAATCCTATAAAAATACAACATTTTGTCTGTGGTCGCCCAGCGCTTTCATGTTATTCCCTCTAATACGGAAGTTCAGTCTCTGGGTATCCAAAAATACTTCATTCTTTGACATCAACTGTCTTAGTGAGAATACAGTAAATAAACAAGGACGGGTTTTAGAAGTTTTTACCCAAATAATACAAAGTAGGAGTACTTTCTTGACTTATTGTAGATCCACATGCAGTGGCGTAACTAGAGGGGAAGCAGGGGAAGCGGCTGCTTCGGGGCCTGGGCTAACAAGGGGCCCGGCGTCCGGCAGCGTGTCAGTGATGTTTTATAATTATTTAATACTGTTTTTCAGGCCAGGCCGGGCCCTTTCATATACAGTGTGTGACATAGGGGCCCGCGCCGGCCTGTTACATCAGCCCCCTCCGCCATCCATAATGTCATCCCTGCCGCAGCGCTATTACGACCACCACCATGGCCCCGAACCCCCCCCCTCCTCCCGGTCACCACCCTGCATGCCCGCCCGCCCACAACGCCCAGGAATCAACTTACATCTTACATACAAAGGATACAAGCCGGTATAAGCCGGCAGCGCGCAGTCCAAGATAGGCCCGCCTACCAAGTTCCCACAGTAGGAGGGACTGGAGTGGCAGTTTCAGATGCAGAGCGCGCCAGGGAAGAGGAGCAGCACGGCAGCGGCACAGTAATGCTCAGTGACTGGATTTTTCAGGTATGTGACTCCGTGCCTGCTGCCTGTGCCCCCCTTGCTCTTGTCAGCGCAGCCCCTGACCTCTATGTGTGCCTCCCTGCCAGCTCAGCCCCCTGGCCCTTATCTGCACCCCTCTCAGGGCCTGATGGTGGGGCATCTAACTAATGTGACATGACAGCACTGTATATAAAAGGGGCCCGGCCTGGCCTGGCAAACTGCATTAAATACCCCATTCGTTAATATGCACCTCCGTGGCCCATGTCTCATCTGTGTTTTCCCCCCTCCCCTCCCGGTCTGTCTTTGTCTGCGCCTCCCTTCCCCTTGTCTCTGTCCCCTTGGTTCCTGTGCGCCGCTGCGCGCCACCATAGCCCTTGTCTGTGCCCCCCTCCCCCTGGCCCTTATCTGTGCCCCCTTTTTCTGTGCCTCTCTGGCCCTTGTCTGTGCCCCCTTGCCCCTGTGTGCGCCACCCTGGCCCTTTCAGTGCAGACCCTGGTCCTTATCTGCGCCCCTTTGGGCTTTGTCTGTGCGCCCCCCAGCGACTGTCTGTGCCTCTCGGGCCCTTGTCTGTGCCCCCTTGGCCCCTGTGTGTGCCACTCTGGCCCTTTCAGTGCAGCCCCTGGCCCTTATCTGCGCCCCTTTGGGCTTTGTCTGTGTGCCCCTGGCCTGTGGCTCCCCAGGAAACTGTCTGCGCCCCTGGGTCCTGGCCCTTATCTGTGTACCCCCCGCCCTCTTGGTCTGGGTCCAAGTCACAGGAGTGTGGGGGTTGCATGGAAGGAGGGTTAAGATTTGACAGGGCCCCCACAACAGTATTATACAATGACACTACATGACAGTCATGTAGTGTCATTGTATTTATAGGAAAAGGATAGCGTGGCAGCCTGGTCTAGATTGGGACTAGTTAGGAAGTGCGGGGGCGGTGGAGGGAATTTTGGCCCTTACTGAAATTTGCTGTGGGGCCCAGTCACTTCTAGCTACGCCCCTGTCCACATCTACATGTACTGTGGATCGTAAAGGAGTCATATTTATTATTACGGTAGGTACTGCAACGCTGCTGCTAGAAGTATGAGGTTCTGTGGTGTGTATAGTGTCTGGACTGATGTGAAGAGTGAAGAAGCTGCAGCTCTTGCCTGGGTGCCATGGGCCTTTAAAGCAGCTGATCATCAGGAGTGCTGAAAGTTAAGGTCCCTTTACACTGCTAGATATAGCAGACGATTGTCATTCCTTCCCAGCAATCACCTATTCGTCAATGAAGGACAGTATGTGGAGGAGCGATCACTAATGCCATCACACATCCCCATACAGAATCATTGTTTGCCGGCAGCAGAGTGCTATTTAGATGGCACGATCTGCTGTTGGCAAAGGACGATTTAGGTGACCGCACAAACGATATTATCCGATGAATGAGTGTTTCGCTCATTCATCGGGTAATCGGCAGCACCTTTACAGATAATTGGTAACAAGCATTCCTACTACAAACGCTTGTTAGCGGTTATCTGACCAATGCTAGGACAATGTAAAGGGACCTTTAAAACACAACCCATCTAATATTGATGGCTTATCTTAAGAATATGCCACAAGTTTTAAAAGGCTAGAAAAACACTAACATGTCCATACATGTTAGAGCTTGACCAGCTTCTCGGATTTCAGCATGGCCCATCCTTTGTTCTCATGTGAGATAAGCCTTCAGAAGAGGTGTCTGACAGCAGCTTATGTCCCTCTCCCCATTCAGAACACATGCACACATGGTCAAGGGTGGGTTAGGAAGAATAGCTGTTTAAGATGTATGGACATTTTTAAGGAGATGCCATCTTAGCATTTAACCTATTAAAAAATAGCTAAACCTTTGTTGAATAAAAAACAAAGGTGCAAAAATGCCCCTTTGGTCTGTTCAGCTTTTTAAGTGTGTGGAGTACGGTATATAGGATCTGTATGCCACACAGATGGAAAGCCAAAAAGTCAGTATTTACAATTTTTTTCAACAGAGGTTTAGTTACCCTTTAAGACGCCAGCAAGGCTCTAGGTGACCTTCTACATGAACCAGATATTTCATATACAAGATCATAATGCCGAGGTCACTTTGTACCTGTTTCATCAGACCTAGCATGACCTGAAGAGCCATGACTTTAACCAAATGGCAAGAAGTAGGCAAGGTCTAAAATGCAAAGAGTCAATGGTTTAGAGTTAGACAAATACTCCCAGGAAACAAGACTCCCTTTAATCTTCGTGGATACACAACAGTTCCCAGCTGGTATATAGACATCATGGTGCAATAGGCTATCTCACAAATAAAAGTGGTCATCTATACAGAATTTCTCCAGTTCATTGAAGCATCAGTTTAGTTGGCAAAAAACCATCAGGGAATGTTTATCTCCCACTCATTTAGCTTGATAGATCAGCAAAGCCCTTATTAAGTGAAAACATCAGGTCAAGAGACTTATTAAAAGTTCTGAATTCGGGTTCATTCACACGCTTGTACTATGACTCTTCAGGCGAACCACATATTCATCAGCTATAATGGCACTGGATACCATCAGCAGGATGCAAGAAAACCTTTTCTTTGTGGGGGGGGGGGTCTCCTGCTTTCCCTGGATGGGATTAGATCCCACTAAACTATGGTTCTCACATGGAGCAGTGATTCAGTCATGTAGATAAAGCCCATTGATCCCAGCACTGGAAATATATACTCAAAAAGCTATAGAGCTAAGACCACTGATAATAGGAAAACTGGTATCTTATTCATCTCCAGAAGAATGATGTTCAGAAAGATTAGGAAAGGTCTTCTTCTGGTTAAGCATGACATCTTGAATGTTTCATTGATCAAGGTAATTAAAAAGACGTGTCTTGAGTTTCGATCATGTGTGGACCTTTTTGTATATGTATTTCTCTACAATCCCGATGTAATTTCCTCCATTATGCAGGTCATCATTGATCAATTATGCATCCTAACCCAAGATTTTTTTTAAATGAGTATTCTGGTAATTTCAAGTTATCCCTTGTCCAGTTCTCTTGATTGGTGAGGGTCACAGCAGTAGGACTCTCATTGAACTAATAGTTATCCCATATCCAGTGAGTAGGGGAATAACTTGATAGTATAGGAATGCCCCTTTAATGTGATACATTTCAACATACGAGACAAATCTGCCTGTAATCAGCAGATTCATTAAACCTAAGTTAAGTTTTATCATATAGAAGCCATCAGGGAAGACAATATGTTATTAGTTCTGCGATGAGAATAGCCAAGGTAGCTCAAGTAAAGCGTCAGGCTTGCTTCACACCATGTTTAGGCGTCATGCACTCTGCCATATCTGCTTTGCAGTCCGCAAATCGCGATTCTGGCTGAGGGCATGCAGATTTTTTTTTTTTTGTAAGGGCTCATGCACACGAACGTATTTTCTCTCCATGTCCGTTCCATTTTCTTTTTAGGACCGTATGTGGAACCATTCATTTCAACGGGTCCGCAAGAAAAAAATACAAAAAAAAGGAAGGCACTCCATGTGCATTCCATTTCCGTATGTCCGTATATCCGTTCCGCAAAAAAATGGAACATGTCCTATTACTGTCGGCATTACGGACAAGGATAGTACTGTTCTATTAGAAGCCAGCTGTTCCATTCCGCAAAATACGGAATGCACACGGATGTCATCCGTATTTTTTGCAGACCGCAAAATACATACGGTCGTTTGCATGAGCCATAAATGTCCTATCCTTATCTGCAAAATGGACAGCAAACTAAGCTGTAGAAACCAGTGTCAGACAGCTGCTGCATATGTATAAATATATCAGGGGTCAGTACAGAGATCTCTCCCATCATCTATTTATCCCCAGGACTGTGACGAGGGGACATCCTCTGTGTCTGGAGGAAAGAAGGTTTCTACACAAACATAGAAGAGGATTCTTTACGGTAAGAGCAGTGAGACTATGGAACTCTCTGCCTGAGGAGGTGGTGATGGTAAGTTCACTAACAGAGTTCAAGAGAGGCCTGGATGTATTTCTGGAGTGTAATAATATTACAGGTTATAGTTACTAGAGATGGGTCATTGATCCAGGGAGTAATTCTGATTGCCTGATTGGAGTCCGGAAGGATTTTTTCCCCCTAAAGTGGGGAAAATTGGCTTCTACCTCACAAGGGTTTTTTTGCCTTCCTCTGGATCAACATGCAGGATAACAGACCGAACTGGACAGACAGATGTCTTTTTTCGGCCTTATAAACTATGTTACTATGTTACTATAAGAACAGGACACGTTCTATCTTTTTTGCGTAATGAATGGGTCTGCATCTGATCCCCAAAAAACGCAGATCGAATGCAGACCAAACATACAGTTATGTGCACGAGGCCTTAGTCTTATACACTGATTTTATTATTTAAGCCACATCTCTGCCAAAGGAGGGGGATTCTGGTGTATACTTGGCTCAAATCATTTAAAATCACTGTTGTCTATGCTTTTCAACACACCTGTATACAAATAATAAAAAAGTATACCACAGAGGGGGGGGGGGGTCAATAATAAATATATGTAATAAATAAAGTCACCATACACAAGAGTAAAGTTGTCCTAACCCGCCGACTATGTTATGAGTATGGGGACCTCAACTGTTGTCCAACATATGACATGCTGGAAAGAAGGCTCAGGGTAGACAAGCTGCTACCAAATGTATCTGGCAGTTTCTTACTCCCCTCTGCCTATAAAGAACACATTCACATTGGGGCAAACGGCATATGAATGTGTATGGGAGAGCCGGGATGAATAGCTGTCAGCTATTGAATTTATACGGGAGTCATTGTAAACTAATATCTACAATCTTTATTTTACACAAGTGATTTGTCTTACTTTCTGTTTCCTATAGTATATGTCTTGATTCTTCAAGTTCTTGACTAAGGATATCGATGCCTGTTCCATACCACCCCAGGGTATAGACGTGTAGGCTTTCCATGACCTCTACCCTTTGTAAAGTTTTTTTCATTTCTAAAATGTTTCCTACAGTATTGGAGTATTGGAAAAGCCTAGTTTAAAACCATAGCCTAATAAAGCACTCCTCGTCGTGCCCATGCCTGACCTACATTGTGACCCTTCACCTGAACAGCTGTCTTGTTTTTATGGTCAGTTAGTAAACTTTTTACTTTTTACTGTCAATTCTTTAAACTTGCAATTTCACTTTTCTAGAGGAATCCTAATTGTTTTATTCCCCTAAAGGCTCTGTCCACCATGACGACTAATTTCATTTTATTGCCACAATGTCTAAAATGAAAAATGAAGCATATTTTGATTAAAAATATTATATAACGTTGCTTCTTCAATGTGTATGCTTCTTCATTGTGACAGGCAAATGGTGTATTCCAGTCCTGAGAGGAGAGACTATGACTGCGTTAAAGGGGTTGTCCAGGATTACAAAAACACAGCTGCTTTCTTCCAAAAACAGCACCACCCCTGTCCATGGCAAGAGACAAGCTGCAATACCAGACACAACCCATGGCCAGGGATGGTGGTGTTCTTTTGAAGAAAGCAGCCATTGTTTTCTAACCCCGGACAACCCCTGTAAGTATTTACCGGTACTTCGGTGCATGGAACAGTTTGAATGGCTATGGTATTGTACATATACTGAGATCCATGTATACCCACCAATGCCTCTACAGAACTACTCAACATACATGAAAACTACAATAATCATATTTTTATGAATAAAAAAAAAAATACGAGGGACACAAAGTGATAAAATATAACAGAGCCGTTAATTGTAAACTGGTCAATTTTTCACAGATGCCTTTCTGACAAACAAGCATTAAAATCCCCCCTTGACTTGTATGGAGGCTGTTGGGCCATGAAAACGACAACAAAAGGACATGTCCTAATTTTTGACAGCCAATATTCACTGTACATTAAAAGAAATGAATATGTGAACACTCCGGTAGGCCGTCATGTGAACATTTTTCACTGTCTTGTGAATAAGGCCTAAATGTTCACCAGCACAAACATTTTACTTGTTTATTGGGTGTTTTTTAATTTGCTGGAAGTGCCAGAGACTAATACACAAATACTGATCCCAGTGGTGAAATCCTGGTTACTTGAGACAGAGAATTGTAAATGAGGTCAGTGAACGTGTATTCCAGCTTTGCTTTCCCCATTTATCTGTATGTCAGCTGACTGAGGATTACCAGATCCCCGGTACCTTTACATGGGCCATTTTGACGGTTGCATACCAGCTGCTTGGTCAAATATCTAAAAACAACAAACAGTGTAGGGTCCTGTTTAGTCTATCATGGCAGTTTCAAAAAGTAAAAAAAAAAAAAAAATTAAAGATTCCCAGTTGTCATCGTCTCATGTTAATATCATATCATGCTAAAAAAAGAAGTGTCTATAAATATAATGGGGGCCATTTATAAAAAAAATAAAATAGTGGAAATTTAAGAGAATGGTTGTGAAACGTGACATTTATTTTTTACTTTTTTGATAAATGTCCCATTGATGCTTACAATATAAGTTACTAATCTTCATTTTCTGTTATCTTAGATGACATTTTGGGGAACAGATTACAATGGTATCAACATCCAATGTCGTCCTGGAACCAATATAGTGACTTGAGGGACCACTGTACTGGCAGTTTGCAGTGAAGGCCCAAATGTGCGTTACCAGAAAAGGTTGTTGGGAAACCAAAACTCCCAGAATGAACTCTTGCTCAGCTGTTCTCTTACCAATCATAGAACTGAATTGAGTATTCTGGGAATTGTAGTTTCAAAATGGCTTGTGTGCTAATGGCTAACGCATTTGGAAGTGATACAAACAGAAGTGCTGATCGGAGGTTTATTGTGTGGCTGTCAGGTCCCACATCCTAAAAACTAACTATAATACTAATAATAATATGCGTCTGTGATCGGGAAACTGTAGTCTATTAGAACATTTTACATAAGTTTGCAAGAAATATCTGAACGTGAGATGAAGGTTTATAGATTAATCCGATGATTTCAAAAATGTGCACCTTCCAGACAGGCACCATAGAAGCTCCAGCAGTATTTGACTATAATGATGACTGGTGTTGCTATAAAAGCAGCAAATGGCCATTTCTTGCTGTTATTTTATTTTGTGCATACGTGGAAATAAGTGCCTAAAGCAAATGGATCCAACAGCATATGGATATTTGTTGGATGGGCTGCTGCAGCAGAGGAAAGGCAGTAAAGATGGTAGATGCTGGTACAACACACTGGGAATGTATTTGAGAAACAGCTGGATCATCATAGACTGCCTTCATTCCACGTAGGCTAGAGTAACGCACAGCCACTAATGGTACAGCAATTACCACTGCTTGAAGGCATTTTTCATCCCGTCATTCAGTTTCTCCAGACCACCCTCGTATTAAATGCAAGAAGAGACCAAATCTTCAACTTCATCTACAGCTCCACTGCGCTAGGTATTTGGCAAAGGACCAGAAAAGGTTTCAGAGTGGGAAAAAGCAAGCTAGATTTTGCCTGCACGTGCACAGCAATATAAATGGAGTCATGATGTCTCACTTCTGCAGACCATAGGAGAGTTATGATATGGGATAATCATAAATCCACATACGACCAAAACAGTCAAGATCTGATGGGAGCCTTTTATGGTAACCATGATTGGCTCCTGCCCCATTGGTCGGATGATCACTACTTCCTCAGCTATCAATGAATTTTAAGAATCTCATTACAAAATAAAAAATGTATGCGGTAGCATCATTTCCATTATATGTACTGTATTTGCTTGTTAATGTATCGTAACTGAGTAAACCGACAGTCCATTTACTCCACCAAATAAGCTTGAATTTTACTGAAGGATGCATGCACAAATTGGACTACTTTCACATCTGCATTTTTGCTGGATCCATCATGGATCACCAAAAATGCTTCCATTAGAATAATACAACTGGCTGCATCCATTATGAACAGATCCGGTTGGATCATCTCTAAGATGGCCATGATGGATTCGGCACTAAATCCATTGTAAGTCAACGGGTGCCAGATCAGTTTTCTTTTGTGTTTGAAAAACAGATCCGGCACCATTGACTTACATTGTGTTTCATGCTGGATCAACTTTGCTCCATATCCCATGACCCACTCAAAAACGCTGCTTTTATGTCTATCAGGGTAACGCAACTAAATCGAATGGTGCACTCCGTTCAGTTCAGTTTTGTGCCCATTGACAATGAATGGGGACAAAATTGAAGCGTTTTTTTCTCCGGTTTTGAGATCCTATGACGGATCTCAATACAGGAAAGGAAAACGCAGATGTGAAAGTAGCCCTAAAGGGACACTTTCAGCAAAAGTTCTTGTACCACATTAACCTATATGTGAATATTCTATTCACATATTGTATCAGTACAGCTGATAAGCAGAGGCACAAGGTCTTGGACCCCCCACAATCAGATTTTGATGGCCTATCCTAAGAATAGACATTACTTGTAAAGAAGTGGACAACCCTTTTATGAAGGGGCATTCGGAAGCTAGCTAGCCAGATCAGAGTGAAGCAACAAAATAATCTCAAAATAATCTCAATCCCTGGAGGACCCAGGACATCAGTGCATTACACATTATAATGGGGACTGTGCACTAGTTTATTTTTCCCCTGGTGGCACTGCAAGAGGACTTAACACAGACTAACGAATATCGCTTGAAGTCTTGGCAGCGGTCTGCTGATCATGTCATTTTTTGAGTCTCTACTAATGAAACTTGAAAAACCCCTTTTAGCTACTAACTTTTTACAGATTTTATTCACCAGTTTTCATATCACACTGAGACATATTCATAATATAGGACTTGGACTGAACATGGCTACCTACATATATGCTTAAAGGGGTTGCCAGATGTAAAAATAAAAAGTCAGGCACAGTGTTAAAATAATAAAACATGTTATAGTCATCCTTTTTAAAACCCCTCTACTTCAGCACCGGTGCCTCAATACTCCGTGCAGCTGTGGCATGAAGTCATGTTCTTGGTTGCAAGGATGATGGCCCTTGTATGCCATAAGAGCGCTGAGGTCAGTGACTGGCTGCAGCAGTCATGTTCAGTACACAGGCATGTCACAGGGAGCAGTGGTGATGTCGTGGAGGAGGTTTGAAATTTTAGATATATAACTTTTATTTTACTTTGTCCATTTATTCCATTTCAGACAACCCCTTTGAGAATTTTTCTTTTAACTGAATTGTCATTCTGGCATTTGTTCCTGCCAGCGTTGCTTGTGTCTTTCATAGTGTATTGTGTAATGTAAATTAAGAGGATATAGCAAGCCATCACGCTCAATGCCTGTGAACAAAAATACTTTATCCCACAATGCAACATCAGGAATTTGGAAATCACCTAGCGCCTTTGACACGTGTACTTTATTTCTTTGGAAGTGAGGTCATGGTTGCAGTTTGCATAACACAATGAAGTTGATTTCACTTCATTTCATTGTTCAATATTTGTACAGCTCATTACTGTGACGAGTCACAGTATTAATATCTGCACACCAGAAACTTTCACTATTTGAGACCTATAAATTTAAAACCGATATCATAAACTTAGAAAATAGGGGCTTTCGGAAAAAATATCGAACATACCAAGTTAATGATTCAAAGAATATAATAAAAGTATTTTCTAGAAATTGCAAATTCAATTACAAGAAAATTTTTATTTCCATTGAAGATCACTATGGCATTAAAGGGGTTATCCAGGAATTTGACATTGGATAGGTCATCAATTTCAGATCAACATGGTCCAACACACAGGATCAGCTGTTCACTCATGGAGTGCAGGGGCCTCTTTACTTAGGCCTCTTACTAGGCCAGCGACGTCACTGTACAACGTCACATGGCCTAGGTGCAGTTCAGTCCCATTAAACCTGGGCTGCAATACCAAGCAGAGCCACTATAAAAATGTATGGCACTGTGCTTGGCAAGCAACGAGCAGGCTTCGTCACTCACAGAGCTGCGTTGAGCTGATCAATGAGGGTGCCAGGAGTGGGACCGCTTGCCGATCTGATATTGATGACTTACCCTGACAATAGACCATCAATATCAAATTCCCGGATAACGCCTGTAAAATACAAATAACAGTAACATTGTTTAAATCCCCTGACTATATCTTATGTGTATGGAGGAATCCCAATTCTCCCTGTCTGATGTTGGGGAAAAGGGACAGGCATGTTGAATTTAGACATGCACAATTATTTGTTCTCCAGGGGTGTCTGGAGGCAGATCACCCCCTCCTCCCCATTCAGAACATGTACATGCTCTGCCAAACTGATCATGCATGTACTGTATATGGGGGAGGAGGGGAGAGGTATCAAAAAGGCCACAAAAGTTTTTTAATTAGAGAGAAGGGAAGTTCTTGATATTTGATTCAGCTTTAAATAAATCTGACTTGAATCAAAAGTGCTCTGGTGGCCCTGAAAAGTTGTGGATGACATTCTTGGGTCTCCTATGTCTCTATGAAACAGCTTTAATGCCAAAGCAGCATTAGTAATCTTAAAGTGACAGTCACATATATGACTAGGGGAAAACACATGACTGCTGTTGGTAAGAAACATTTTTTTAAAATAGTCTGAAAAACGTTCTTTTTTTGGCGGCTAATGCCTGCCAATGTGTATGCACACATAAACTGCTTGGAGTCATGTGAGCATCTATCTTTTCTGTCTTCTTAGCTGAAAAATGGCTGATGCCATTTTTATACATTTGTCTGAATCAAATCTTAAAAAAATTAGATTTGATCCCAAATTTTGGGTTTAAATTTGTTTTGTATTAACTCATCTTTATTTGTAATACTTTTTTAATAATCATTTTCCAAAATGTACTTTGTCTTACCTCAACAATGCTTTTCAAGTCTTGCACATATGTCCTCTCGGTTTGGAGGATTTCTTGGACCACTCTATCCACATACATGAGCTTTGGACTGGTGGGTTCCACAACTTCAGCTTTTGAACAGTTCTTAACGCATCCTTTGGATTCTTTCCATGGTATAGTCCTTCTCTCATCAGAGTATTTTTCCCTTGGACTTCCATGGCCCTGTTCTCTGATGTAGTTAGTCCGAAGGTCATCATTTGACAACTGACGGGATGGAACAAGCTCTAGTTTTATGGCTCCAGCTTCCTTATCCTGGTGAAACAAACCCATGTGACTGTTTGACGCTAAGGTCATCCGACTCCCAAATGAACAGTGACTATCCCGGGAAGAGGCAGATGAGGAAGTTGAACCAAAGCTAATAGGTCTATCACTGTCCGAGAGCTCCATGTTTTTGATTCCACAATAACGGAAATGTCTATTTGTCCTGTGTAGATCCACCCCTGTCGTTCTGGGACTTGGATGTTCTGTGACAGATGTTAAAGAATCCAGTGGCAAGTGGTAGTCATCTGTAAAATAAAAAACACATATGGAATATTGATATGAAACTTCTTTATGAAATAGATCAGGTGACACTTTTATTCTCAAAGAAACCCACTCTATTCTCCTTTTTTGCTTATAGTGAAATGTCAGAAAGAGACTGAAGTTCTTACAACCTCCGGGAAGCCAAACAATCTCACCCATGTACCAGATCAGGCATCTAGCTGGACCAGAAATGTGATCTATACTAGTGTTTCTCAAATGTTTTTAAGCCAAGTACCCCCTACCAAA
Organism: Rhinella marina; assembly: GCA_900303285.1. NCBI lineage: Eukaryota > Metazoa > Chordata > Amphibia > Anura > Bufonidae > Rhinella > Rhinella marina. The sequence goes on along the minus strand of ONZH01012348.1, from coordinate 218,224 downwards.
ATACATTATGTCACAATACCCCCAAGGCTGTGATACTACTATGTGCTGCACCCTAAAGCAGTGTTAGGACAGTGCAATTCCCACCTAGAGGCATGACATGTAGCCTCCTGGAGAATACAAATGCCACTAACCAGACTCTACATTTCTCATTTTAAAATGCTATTAAGTATAGGCCAGATAAATGACTTGGACATTTAGGGTCATACAACTTTATTAGGACAAAAATCCTCCAGCAACAGAGCAATCCATAAAATCAGCCCAGTTGATGCATTTCAGACCATGCTAGTCATTATAGCTATGGTCCGAAATGTGTCAGCTGTCTACTAAATTGTATCTACTAAATTTGCTTTCAAATTTGCTAACAATAACTCTTCTACCTTTAAGAACGGGATTGTCACTGGAGGATTTTTGTGGAAATCTAGCCTACTGGGGTACAACTACTAGAAGTCAAGAAGCTGGACTCTATTTTGTATTAATAGGGATAATGTAAGAAAATTTCAGGATGCACAGAATGATGTCTATATCACATAATTCTTATCCTGTAAGTAACTGATCATGTGAATACCACCAACTCACTCTGCAGCCTTGCTTAAAGGGCTTATTTAAAGTAGTTAATATTTATTCTGTTCTCATTTTTCTTTTAATTTGTGATTCTATCTGACACAAAAGACAATGTAATCTCTATTTAAGCAGAAAAATGAGCTTATTTAGTCAAATCCATACGTGTTTTATCAGGTCAATGATAAGAACCGACATACTGTACACACAGCAGTAAGTGCCACATTACATTTTACCTAAAAGAACAGATTTCACTGGGAGCCAACAATGGAGAGATAACACAAGCTATTTGGCTAGATTGAGGACAAATATTTGTTACAAGGCAATGATTAAAGTGAGAGGACAGTAAAATGACAGAATTGCTATTTAAGCAGCGCTCAATACCCTTGTGGTGGACTGCTCCCACTCCAGCTCCTGAATGGCAGTAAAACAAAGGCGACCATTATACACTTTCTTCTGCGTCTACATGTCAAGCACAGAAGGAGATTGTACTGGTGAAACGCAACTAAAAATCGCTACTTGAATTCAACAGCCTGAGGTCACCTACCCGTAACACTACAGCTGACACTGTTTGTTCATTACATGCTACCCCCTAGCAATAGTTTTGATGGGGTCATGTCAAGGCCATTTGTTAAAGGAAAAGCGATGGCGGTAGCTTTGTTTAGGAAACAAACAGTTGTGATATGTATTAATGGGGCCGAGACATAACTTATAGGACTTAGATCCCACAGTCCAAATTCGTATTTATTAGATGGGTACAGCTCGTCATACACCTTATATAGCTAATTCAGCCAATGACTATTCCTCCTGACCTTCCATACACATACACGCTTGACCAAGCACGTATGTGTTCTCAATGAATAAAAGTCGTGTACCTGAAATTACTGGGGCAGTTTATGTTCCTTAAGAAAAAATGGATCCTTATTTCTTGACCCTTCTCCCTCCCAAACATCTGTCGTTGGGGGAAACTTGGAACACTGTTATACACATAGTTCATTGTCCTGACCAAATCAACAGGATTGCTTGATATCAATCCTTACCTGAACTCTACTGTACATGTACGGTAGTAGTCGGGTCTTTAAAGATGGCACCTTCTCCAGAAGGTAGCGGGCACCATAGCCGACAGGTTTCTGCTGTTTTAAACAGCAGACACCTGGGGCTGTCTGCGATTGGGGTTAACACCGATTATAGACATATAACCCCTCAGATGCTGTGCTCCCGGGCTTAACCGGCTTCCCCGAATTGAGATCAGGAAAGCTCTTTGTTCATAGTGGTGGCCTCAGTCCCTATGAATGGTTCCTATGGTATTGAATGTCCCATAGACAGCAATGGTCAATCACTACTGTCTATGGGACAAGCGATCTAATGATTGCATGTTCAATTCCTCCAAGGGGACTTAATATAAGTGTAAAAATATAAAAATAAATAAAAAGCTTTTAAAAATGTAAAAAAAAAAAAAATTATCCTGTCCCCCCTTCCCTACAATAAAAATAAATTAAAAAAAAAAATTCCGTAATTAAAGATCACCCTGCAAAAAATGAATCCTCACACAGCTCTATAAATGTCACTGTTAGGGACATCAGAATATGATGATGCAAAGTTTTTTTTTTTTTTTTTTTTAGCAATTAGGGTGTATTCACATGGCAGTGCACTTTATTCAGATTTTCCATGCACATTTTCAAGCAGTTTTTGCAGCATTTCCACACCAAATCTCATGCATTAGTTGTGTATTTTGACGTAGATTCTAGATCTTACCTTTTGCACTGCAAAGGCTGGAATCTACATTAACAGTTGACATGCTGCAGATTTCAAAATCCACACTGCAGTGTACACGATGTTTTGAAAATCTCATCCATTTAGCTGGTACTGTATTACGCTACAGATTTTCCACACAAAAATGCATGCATAATACATATCACATTCATATACCCTTAGAGTATTTTCTCATGAGCAGATTTACTTCTGTGACTGAAAAAAGTCTATGCAAGACATCTTAATGGGGTTGTTTCTGCAGCTCAGGCATTGTTTTTGCAAACCCAATTCAGATGGCTGTGTGTGACTATCTGGTTAATTTTTCCTTACATGGACCGATGTTTCAGGCAATTATCGGGAACAAACCTTCTCTATAATTGCCTGATCTTCAGTGGAGATGGAGCTACATGCAATCAATTGTCCCCATAGAAAATCATTGTTCCTGGATCCCAGATTGCTGTTTATACAGGACGATCTGCTTCACAGAAAGGAGTATTACAGGTGCCGGCTGAAAGACCTGATCACCGATGAACAAGGGAGTTGGGAGTTCGCCGACACCTTTTATACAGGCCAATTATTGGGAGCAAGCATTTCTACAAACTCTCATCCTCGATAATTGGCCTGATAATCGGTCCATGTAAAAGGACCTTAAAGGAAATGTGTCTATTGTCTAAATGGCATATTGTTTAAATCAGTTTTTTTTTTTACACCCGAATCGTGCAAGACTTTGGTGAATTACTTCTGTAGTCATATCTGCATATTTAAAAACATTATAAAATAGGAATCTTAAGTTGGCTTTGGTTCCCGAGGTACCAGTCAGTACCGACGCCCACTTCGGAATCCTATTTTTAAATACGCAGATAGGAATATCATAGTCATACACTGAAGTCTCACGCGGAACCAATATATTTTAATGCTGTACGGAAACAGCATTAACCACAATATTTTTGAACGTTTTGACTTCGGATCTATGATCCAAAGATCAATCCGCTCAAGCCTAGCGATATCATTAGACAGAATTAGAATGACAGAATCCACCAGTCAGAATAGGTGATTCTCAGAGCTTATCCATTTCCTCCCTGTACAATGACCTCTGCACAGGTCATAGAGCATGCTGAGAAAACTATCCCATAGAAGTCAATGAGATCATTTGTATATATGGCCCATGTAACTGCCGTAAAGCAATTTTCTTAATGAATTCTAAACGCTGTTAAGAACAGCTCAGGCAAGATGGCCGCCCCCATAATCATGTTCAGGAAATAGAATAAATAAATCTTCAATCTGAAAATAAAAAGATTAGAAAAAAGGATACATGTTACTATCCGATTTTAACCGGCAGATGTTTTAGTGACGCATTTCCTTTAAGAAGTGAAATATATTTTCACTAGTTTTGATACATCGCCCCCTCATTGTAGTAACTTAACATCCTATGCCCCCTTTTGCTTTTCAAATACAATTTATATGTGAATATAGCTGGACGATATGTTAGTTTGGGACAAACAATAGAATAATGAGCTACTTAGCTGCATTCCCAAGGAAATGTCATGTGTCTCTAAAATAAGTCTCATTGTTTCAGCCTTCCATGAATTTAGTTGCACTTCCCACCCTTTACAGGCTACACCCTTTGCAAGAATATATAGCTTAAAGGGGTTTTCCAACTGTTTTATACAGATGACCTATCCACAAAATAGGTCGTCAGTATCTGATCAGGGACCCCCGCCGATCATCTGTTTGAGAAGCCGCATGAGTGCCATGACCTTCTTGCAGATTACCCTAGGCCAGTAGCGTCACATTTAATCAGTCACGTTGCCTATGTGCAGCTCAGTGCCATTGAAGTGTATGGGGCTAAGCTGCAATACCAAGAACAGCTGCGATACAATGTACGACACTGTGCTTTGTAACCTGTGAGGAGACAACAGCGCTCACATGAGCACAGCGGTTTCATCAAATGGCTGATTGGGTGGGGTCCTCAATGTCAGAACTCCACCGATTAGATACTGATCACATATCCTAAGAATCAGAAAACCCCTTTAACTGAAAGCCTTTTGAATGATGCCACAGTTACATTTATGTTCCCGTGTAGGGGTGCATCCATGCACGAGTGGTTTATTCTGCACCTTAAGTCAACCTATACAAAACAGGTAAACTTGTTCATGTCTTCTAAGTCAGGCATGACCAGGAGAAAGGCAAAATCTAAGCAGCCAGACAAAGCCAAGCAAAACGGAAAAATGCATTATACAGCTTTGTGAGGAGCGCGGTAATGGGATTCCCCGGCTTTTATTTCTGGACAGTGGAAAATGAGATTAAAACTTTAGATGAAGCGTAAAACATTCTTTTGACTTTCCTACTCAGGAGAATTCAGTTGGGTCCTGTACCGTATTTATAAGGCTGCTTTTCCTCGGACACCAAGAGTTATCAAGCATAAATTAATTCAATGGTGTGTAGAATCATACAACATCCAGTTATTTATCTGTTCTTAACTGCGACCGTCCAGATTCCAAAAAACTGTCATGGCTGACATTGTAGCAATGCAACAGTCTTTTCAACAAAGGGGCAGAGCCTAATATGCACCATTCTGAGCCATAATTCTGGCATAAAAACAGATTAATAATCCAGCCTGAGCCAGGCGCAAGTCTAGACACCTGTTAGGAAGTAGGTGATCGAACTTTTAAAGAGGACCTCTCACCATTCTTGATGTGTCTGTTTTATTCAGTACTTGTATTTTCCCTGAAATAAGAATTTTAGAACATATTTTCTTCTAATTACATGTTCTGCTATTCCTATTTTACATCTCTTCATGAATAAAGTGAAAACCGGGCAGACTGGCCATAGACCTACAGGGAAATTTCCCTGTGGGCCAATTCCAAGGGGGTCACCCAAGCCCTCCTCTTTGTCACCGGCTGGGTACATAATGAGTTCTTGGCAGTAATTAACGCTGTAAGAAGCCGGTACTCTTCTACACGGCCAGCGACCACATATGCCCTCCTGGATTCAACTGCTGTGGCCTGCACCTCCCCTCTTAAGGCAACTGGAGGAGGACAGAAAACTGCAGCAACTGATGGCCACCACAGAGGGATAGCTTTTGGTTGGTATGTTGTGCTACACTGCTGTACATGGTTCTGCTGGGACAGTATTTTGCACTATGTTATTGCTGCCCCGCCTACTTTTGTTGCCCCACTTTATGTCAACTTGGACCTGCCTACAACATGGGGCCACTTTAAGTTCCCAGTCCACCCCTATTCTCTGCACAGTCCGACACCGGCATCGCTGTTTGGACAGTCTCAGAAAGTGATTCGACGCACCGCCTACTGCTGACAAACAGTTGTCAGTGTATCATGCATTTTTAAGAGGAATAATATCATGCATTTTTAAGAGGAATAATAGAGAATAGGGAATATTTTAGGGAATACCGTTAGTATTAATTATTTAGAACATAGGTGGCCAACCTGTGGCTCCTGAGCCACATGCGGCTCTTTGCCTCTTCAAGTGTGGCTCTTTTGGTGGAGCCGGGAAGCAGTCAGGCCGGCTCACTCTCCACCCCATGCTCAGATCTCTTTTCCTGATTGAGCATGTTGCTACTCTGCAGCTCCAGCTCACTCTTCACTACATTCCGATGCGCACAGTCTCAGAGCTTAGTATGTGGAGACCCGCACTATCACCTGGCATCACTCGCATCAGGTCACATTGGAAAGTGTAGCAAGTGCCTAATCAGGGGAGGTAGATTTTTCTAAATTATAGAACTGAGAATTAGCGTCTGATCTAGGCATGGGAGCTTCTGATCTGAGCATGGGGGATCTGATCTGAGCATGGGGGGGCAGATCTGAACAGGAGGTTCAGATCTGAGTATGAGGGGTCTGATCTGAGCATGGGAGGAGATCTGAGCACTGAGGGTCTGACACTGGGAGTCTGATTTGTGTTGAGGATCATATTTTAGGTCAGATATATTTTTCATCAGACCTCAGATCAGATGAAAAAAAAAATTCTCTCTTATTTTTCCTCCACTAAAACCTAGGTGCATCTTATAGGGTGAAAAATATGGTGACTCGTGTGCAAATGTATAGCTTGTGGCTCCTGGTAGTCATACTTTTTTTTCCCCTGGCTCTTTGTGTCTGTAAGGTTGGCCACCCCTGATTTAGACTATTGGTGCAAAGAAAAATTTTAAGTCTGTTGCATCACGAAGAATGAAACATATTGGTTACCAGTCATTCTAAGCATTCTTGGCCCATGAATCCACCAAATGGTTAATCTGAAAAATTCAACTATTAATTGTAATAATTAAATTCCATTAAACTTGAGGATTAATAGAAAAAAATAGACAGCCTCTTCTCTAAAGGAAGTGTTAATGTCATCTAGAGAAAGGCTTTCTGTTTCCTATCAAAGATTTACACATGGCCAAGCAGCATTGTACTTAGAAGGGGGAGGAGGGGTACGACTGTATCTCACCACAGAGGAATGTCCTTGTACAATGAATGAATAAACCCGGGCCCACATCATAAAGTTTCGGCCTGTTGTGACCTACCAACACTATGGACAAATCAAGCCCATCCTCCATCTGTGCCAGGATTACCTCATTGGCATCTCAGGTAAATGGAGAGCCCTCAGCCAGCTTAACCTGCTCATGGGTGGGGTGGAATACAACGTGAGTCAGCTTTTACCAAGGAAAATGGAACCACAATAGATTTTTAAGAAACCTGACTCGTAAAGCTGCTTTCGCCATCTCCTAATACTACTTCAACCTCCCCCCTCCCATTAATGTGAGGAACTTCAGACAAGGATAAGAGTCTTAAATGAAACATGACATCATTCAATTCAGCGCAGAACAATAGACATCACTGTGGGTAGCCTTAACCAATACACTTCACTGAACACCACCCTTCCAAATTCTTTCTCGCAGAAGGCTGCACTCCAAAATCTTAAGCAATTTAAGTTCCTCAGCTTCATTTTACAGTAAGTGATAAGGAGCTTTCAGACATTAGGAATGTCTGCTCCACCTGGGGCATTCTCAGTGGTCATTACTAACAATGCCTATCTGTTTCTGCGGAGTGCCAGCTTGCTTATCAGCGCCCATTACAGTACTGTATACTTCATTTTTAATGTCAACCCTAAACTATTGCTTTTAAGTCATTACTCAGCTGAAAAGCAGCCAGGTTTTTTTTTTCAAAGATTTTATTTTATTAGATATTTTGAGCATAGTTATTTAAGTGTCCGGTTGTTACTTTGTAGGGAATGTAGACTTACTACTGATCAGTGGGGTCTGACACCCGGCACCCCTACTGATCAGCTGTTAGAAGAGGCTGTGTCACGCTGCTGTCCCCTTATAGAATACCAAGCGCAGCGCCATATATTGTATAGTGGCTGAGCTTGGAATTGTAGCCCAGGCCCATTCGTTTGAATGGGACTGAGATGAATATTGGCCACAAGATAGATAGATGTGACGTCACTGGCCTAGGAAGAGACTGAAGTGCCTCACTGACATAATGCTGTTAGTGTTGTCCAACACATTCCAGAACTGTAAAGGTTACATACCATCATAAATCAGTATAATGCTATGTAACTCCCGTTCAGTGCCGGCAGTTCGGTACACTGCAAACGATGCGGGAGATGTCCGAGTCTCCCGCTTGTGTGAAAGGGGCCTTAAAGAGCTGATCAGCAGGGGTGCCGGTGCAGATATCTGTATAAGAGCCTTGCATCTATTTTAGTTGAAAAATTAGCTGCAAGTCCCTTTGAGGCAATATTTGGTCGCATGGCCAGTTTTATGCCGTGTTTGGCAGTTGGGCAGGATGGGAGCAGAGTGGGGGGGTGACGGGGGCTGTGGCTTTACTAATATTTACGCCTACAAACAAGCATAAATGTTGGCAAAAAAGAACACCTGCCAGAGGTTGGAATAGTTTTTTTGCAAGGTGCAAGAACTGCCATAATTTATGACGAAATAAGTATATTACAAAGTTGACTTTACTTCATAATGGCGAAGCTGTGTCTACAAGGCTCATTATCATACTAGCAAATGGAGTCTGGTGAGACATCCATGTGGCAGGCTGTGGTGCTCTCTTGGCATATAAAAACACCAGGATTACAACAGACTCCATTAAAATCACTAGGGTCCATCAAAACTGTCATAGCTCTGGTATAAATCGAAACCATATAGATTCGGCGTAAAGGGCTTTCCACAACTTGGGTATTGATGACCTATGCTCAGGAGAAGTCATCGATATAAGATCAATGGGGGTCCGACACCCGGCACCCCCATCGATCACTTGCCGGAAAGGATGATGGACAGAAGACTCTGTCCACTATCCAGCGTACTGAAGCTGAACTCCTAATCTCTTGAATGGGAGCACAGGTGCAGTACCATGGACTGACCAGTGGATGGAATCTTGTGCTTCCGGTTCTGTTTACTGTACCGTTTCCAGTGCTGGTGGCTTCCCAAAACAATTGATCTTTGGAAGTGCCTGGTGTCACAACTCCCACCAATCTGATATCGATTAACTATCCTGAGGATAGGCCATCCAAATCACAGCACTGGAAAACCCCTTTAAATGTAGACTAATGGCACAATCACACGTGTAGGCTTGTTTTATGCCAAGTGTGGCCAAAGGTTGTTCTAGATAACTAGGTAAGCAATAGTCTCCTAATATAAATGTAAGCAAACGTAGAACAGCTTGCATGCCAGCCTTGACTTCCCTGGTGGCCATCATCAGACTGACTAGTCTGATGTCACTTTTGGTGATGGCTTCTCTGGATAACCACAGGGTATTTGACATTCCATGGCTGCCTGCCAGCATTTATGCAGTGATCTTTGATTTCATTTAGGTAGGGGTGCAGGCTATTAGGATTTTAAACATGGTCCTACTGATATAATCAGATATTTTCCCCAATAATGTAGAGTTACATTCAGAAAGAAATTTTAACTGTTCAAAAACCAAAAAAATAAATAAAAATAACCCAAAAAGTAAAAAAATAAAAAAAAAATTTTGGTGGGTTACGCTATTTTTTTTATGTGAAAAAAAACCACAGAGTAGTACAGAACCAGCAAAGTAAATGAGATTTGATAGATTTGCTTTTCCCTTCCATGCAGATTTTGAAATCTGAGGCATGTTAATCGTTTCTGTGGATTTTTAGTGTGGATTTTACGCTTTGCAATGCCGAAAGGGAATTCATGGAAAAACCACACCAAAATAACATATGCCTATTTTGGTGCAGAAACTTGTAGGTACCCTACAAGTATCACATACAATCTGTTCAGTTTCCTCTGCAAAGTAGTACTTGCTGGTTGTATTGGGTCTTGTATTTTTCTTAATTTAAGTTCCGTTCACACGGTGGATTTTGGTTCATTATACCGCAGTAGAAACCAATGCTGTTTTTCAATTTTGATGCCTTCGACCTGCTCACACCTTAGCTTCATTGGACTGGGCTAAATTGCAAGCGGACACTTGATGCTTTCCTATGTGGTGGCGGTCCGCAAACAGCACAAAGTAGGGACATATCTGGCTTTAAACAGAAGCCTTGTGTCCTACAGAAAATAATCGGAGGAAGACACCACTCGGCCACCGCTGGAATTCTGATGCAATGTCAGGGCCAAAATTCAGCAAATTTCTACAAAAGGCTGATCTATGGAACACAAATTATGTGTTCATCATCCATTCCACCCACATTTAAAAATGTAAATGAGTCATATTATTAGATGCTCCCATGTGCCAGATCTGTAGCCTCTTGATACAGGCTCTGAAAACAAACAATCGCCTTTTGCTATAGGAACAGCTCATAAACCGACCTGCCTGCCTCCCACATCTGGCTAGAACAATCTGGACATGAAGGGTTTATAAGGATTCACATAAACGCACTGAACAAATGGCACTAGTTCACCTCCCATTGAACCTCTCCGGTCCATCGAGCCCCTGTTGTTTTTGCAGCATATTGCCTCTTCCATCTATGAGTTTAATACTCCGCACCCTCCATGGACTGTAGTTATTGCACAGTCCATGGAGGGTGCCGAGCAGAACCTTCATAGCTCCTGGGGAAAGCTTCCACATACTAAAATGTAGGCTAGTTTAATTGATATGGAATTACCTGGGGAAAGCTTCCACATACTAAAATGTAGGCTAGTTTAATTGATATGGAATTACCAGTGGTAGGCAAATTATATTACAAGCTATACTGCAACAAAGATGGGTCAAAAACCTAATAAAGCTTTATTTATTTTTTTAGGATTTGAAATATCACCAAGAGATGGCTTGTATGGAAAAATGTCAGTACAGTTCTGGAGGTGGGTTAAGCCTACAGAACTAAGGGTTGTCCTGAAACACTAAGATATTAATTATAAAATTAGATATGATAATTAAGATAATATTAAAAGGTGTTTTCTATGACTTCTATATTGATGGCATATCCTCAGGATAGGTCATCTGTATCTAATCGGTGGGGGTTCGACACCTGGCACCCAAGTCGATCAGCTGTTTGAAGAGGCTGGGACGTTCTGGTGAGCGCTATGGCCTCCACTCAAATAACCAAGTACAGCACCATACATTGTAACACGGCTGTGCTTGGTATTGTAGCCCAGGCCTATTCACGTGAATAGGAGTAAGTTGTGCCTAGGTCATGTGACTGACATTGGCGTCACTCGCCTAGGAAGAGGACGCAACATTTACCGGAGTGTAGACAGCTGAATGGCGGGGGTGCCAGGAGTTGGACCACCAATGATCTCATTTTGATGACCTCTTCTAAGGATAGGCTATCAATATAGCTCTATAACAGATATCCTCTAGAAATACTCTACAGTCATGGCCAAAAGTTTTGAGAATGATACAAATATTAATTTTTACAAGGTCTACTGCTTCAGTTTTTATAATGGCAATTTGCATATACTCCAGAATGTTATAAAGAGTGATCAGCTTAACAGCAATTACTTGCAAAGTCAATATTTGCCTAGAAAATGAACTTTATCCCCCAAAACACATTTCAACATCATTGCAGCCCTGCCTTAAAAGGACCAGCTAACATCGTTTCAGTGATTGCTCCATTAACACAGGTGTGGGTGTTGATGAGGACAGGGCTGGAGATCAATCTGTCATGATTAAGTAAGAATGACACCACTGGACACTTTAAAAGGAGGCTGGTGCTTGGCATCATTGTTTCTCTTCTGTTAACCATGGTTATCTCTAAAGAAACACGTGCAGTCATCATTGCACTGCACAAAAATGGCCTAACAGGGAGGAGTATCGCAGCTAGAAAGATTGCACCTCAGTCAACAATCTATCGCATCATCAAGAACTTCAAGGAGAGAGGTTCCATTGTTGCCAAAAAGGCTCCAGGGCGCCCAAGAAAGACCAGCAAGCGCCAGGACCGTCTCTTAAAAGTGTTTCAGCTGCGGGATCGGGCTACCAGCAGTGCAGAGCTTGCTCAGGAATGGCAGCAGGCAGGTGTGAGTGCATCTGCATGCACTGTGAGGCGGAGACTCTTGGAGCAAGGCCTGGTCTCAAGGAGGGCAGCAAAGAAGCCACTTCTCTCCAGAAAAAACATCAGGGACAGACTGATATTCTGCAAAAGGTACAGGGAGTGGACTGCTGAGGACTGGGGTAAAGTCATTTTCTCTGATGAATCCCCTTTTCGATTGTTTGGGACATCTGGAAAACAGCTTATTCGGAGAAGACGAGTTGAGCGCTACCACCAGTCTTGTCTCATGCCAACTGTAAAGCATCCTGAAACCATTCATGTGTGGGGTTGCTTCTCAGACAAGGGAATCGGCTCTCTCACAGTCTTGCCTAAAAGCACAGCCATGAATAAAGAATGGTACCAGAATGTCCTCCGAGAGCAACTTCTCCCAACCGTCCAAGAGCAGTTTGGCGATCAACAATGCCTTTTCCAGCATGATGGAGCACCTTGCCATAAAGCAAAGGTGATAACTAAATGGCTCAGGAAACAAAACATAGAGATTTTGGGTCCATGGCCTGGAAACTCCCCAGATCTTAATCCCATTGAGAACTTGTGGTCAATCATCAAGAGACGGGTGGACAAACAAAAACCTACAAATTCTGACAAAATGCAAGCATTGATTGTGCAAGAATGGACTGCTATCAGTCAGGATTTGGTCCAGAAGTTGATTGAGAGCATGCCAGGGAGAATTGCAGAGGTCCTGAAGAAGAAGGGTCAACACTGCAAATATTGACTTGCTGCATTAACTCATTCTAACTGTCAATATAAGCTTTTGTTACTCATAATATGATTGCAATTATATTTCTGTATGTGATAAAAACATCTGACAAACACACATAAAAACCAGAGGGCAGCAGATCATGTGAAAATATAATATTTGTGTCATTCTCAAAACTTTGGCCATGACTGTACAGGGCATCTCATAGTCACTGCATGTAGTCTAGGACACAATTCTACTACAAATTTATTATTAATGATATATTCCAAAGCACATGTATCAAAGCCTGTAATTCAGCAAAGTGGAGCAGAATCTCAAGCTGGAAACCCTTCTGTTATTGAGGTGGGTGGAAATGTGATGTCTGATGTGGAAGATCTATATAAAGCCAGCACAGATAAACAAGGCCATTTGGAAGAGGTTAAAGTTCAATTCGTAACTACAGAACAGAGTACCTACACCAGAGGACCTTAAAAAGGATGTACTCTTCACTGACACCTAATGTAACATGGTTGGTAGAAAGGGTCAAGAGGCCGTCACTGAACAAAATACATAGTCAAGCAACAAGACAGATTCTCAAGCAAGGACAGATGAAGGATTTAGGCAACACTATAGGACACTGACAAATGACCGATAATGGTAATTTAGACATACTTTACCACTAAGAGGGTATTTCGTCCATCAGTCTGCACTACAATGAAATAAGAATGCATATGGTTGGATCTGACAGATTTTGTAGTGGATTCCATGCTGAAATCCTTGTCAGATCTGATGACAAATGTGCATCCCCATACATGTGGATTTCTGGCGCCACATGCAAAAAGCCAAGGATTGAATGACAGTGGGACTAATCCTCATGCAGATCTGCTGCCCATCTGCAACAAATCCACAGCAGAAATCCCAGTCAGCCTCAAAATTCTGCCACGGGAATACATGTCCACTCTTAAGCCAACGTGTGAACATAACCTGAAAGAGATGGCCCATTCAGCTCCCATGATGCCACGGCAGAGAGGGGCAGTTTAGGTTGGCTCCACCTATTCATGTTACATTTCTGTCTAGGCATTTCAACATTGAGAGGAGAGGAGTCCCTGTTCACAAAGTGCAGTATTTTCTCCGGTGGTTCGGACCAGTCATAGCTTATGTTGCAATACATTGATATACCAGCATATTCCTACAACATGGGGCCACTTTTAGTTCTCAGTCCACCTCCAATAAGTACTCTCTTTATACTTCCGATTCCTTTTGAATCCACTTTTGCCTTTGGCTGCAAAACATGCAGGAAAATCTGCCTCAAACCCTCCTCCAAAAAACTCCAGCCCAGATTTACTAATGTATCTGTGCCAAAATCTGCCTAAAAAAAGTGGAGCTACATGGTGCACATAGGGATTCTATGATATTTTACCAATATGCTCAACAACGGATGGGGCTTAGCAGAAGTGGGCAGTGGAAAAGGCCAAAGATGCGCCATTTTGTGCCAACATTTCAGCAAAATTCTGCCGTAAACATCCGTCTCAAAGTAAGCCGGCTTTCATACATTTATCAGAAAGTCACCGTTTCTATCTATAGGGGTTCTTCTAGATCTGTCAATTAGAGTCCAGCCAGATCTGTTTAAGAACATTTGAGCTCAAGTAGCTAGTAAGGCTTTTAAAGGGATCGGTCTTGCAGAATTGTCAAGAGCCCATATAAAACGGATGGTGGTGCCCTAGATAACATATTCCTTGACAATTGCTCATACAATACTATAACAGACCCTAATATTCAGGTACTTCCCAGTTTTAGAAGATTTGTCCTTGGACATAATTTCCAATTTCTAACTAATGACCTTTTTCCACTACGTCTTCCTTTTCACGGGTGCTTGGTTCAGCAAGTTCCTCTTATACAATATAGCATTCATTAAATTTTAACACAGGCCCTCATTCTCATGATCAGCAGGGTCTCCAGTGGTCAGGCCTCCACTGATCAGACCCTTATCCTGTTAATAGAGAATATGTGTCTGTCATGTTTCAACCCCTTTAAAAGTAGGACATTGATCCCTACTGTATTGCAATTAATACATTACAATATCAAGATAATAATCTACAGACAGATCTCAAGTACAGCTGCCCACACACATTAGTATATTCTGACTCTGTGTTGAGGACTACTGATAATCCAATGCGCATAGGGATTGTATCCTGACAGGACATGTAGATATTTTTTAATTTATTTTAATTTTGATATCATACACACATTTTTTGTAGTTCTTTCATAGCATTTTAAGAACGGACAGCTCTTTGAAATAGATTGTGAATTATTCAGTAGCCTACATACAAAGCCTTCAAGGCCAGTTGCAGGTAGCTTTTCACATCTGTATTAGATTTTAACTCAATACGGTTCGATCGAGATCCAGTTTAGAAGAATTACAGGGGTCTGGTTGTTGCAGCTGTAATGCAGATGCTAAAATGTAGCTTTATGAAAGTCATGTGGAACAAGCCTAAATGATAATTTGCACAAACGTTAGGTCCAATTTCTCATCCATATTTTTTTATTTTTTGTGGTCCAAAATTTGATCGGATCAATGCAGTATGATGTCAAGCTTTTCCTCCCTTTGGTTAGAACAAAAAAAAACAAACCCGAGATACGGCCTTAGGCCTCATGCACACGTTCCGTCTGCACCCGTTCCGTTTTTACGGTCCGTATTTTTCAATCCGTTTTTCCATTTTTCATCCGTTAAAGCGGACTGCCATCCGTTTAAACGGATCCGTTTTTCATCCGTTTTCCATCTGTTTAAACGGATCCGTTTTTTTTAGTTTAGGTTGGTTCTGACTGGTTCTGTGTCTTCAAGAAACCTATCCATGAAAACGGATGGAAAACGGATACATACACGTTCCCATCCGTTTTCACGGATGCTCCTATAGAGTTCAATGGAGCCATCCGTCACGTTTAAACGGATGAAAATGGGACATGCACCAGTGAAAAAGGATCTGAAAAACGGAACGGACAGGCATCTGTGAAAAAACGGATGCCTGTCCTTCGCCCATACAAGGCATCCGTTTTTTTCAGGATCCTGAAAAAAGGATAGAAAGCGGAACGTGTGCATGAGGCCTTATAAACTGATAGTTTTCAAACCTCACATTTTAAAGACACCTGTTAAAAGAATTGAGGTTCTTTAAAACGTCGTAAACCTGGTCTAAATAACAGATGTTACAAAGAAGACTTTCCTTTGAACTCAATTCCAAAAACCTATATGGTTTCTTGATACCCCAATAAAACCGGAGGTGATGGCCTGTTTTGTAAGTTTATCATGTCAGGTCTAGTAAAGAACAGATTAAGTGAATGACCACTGCCCTCTGCCCAAGTGTTTGACATGCAGTATGTTTATGGGACGAATGTAAGTGCACAGTCCATATTTATTACAACTTTTTAAATGGACATCTAGCATGGTAAAGTGACATGTGAAACTCCTCGCAGAAAAAAATTCCTCTATTTATTCTGAACCATACTGACAGCATGTGGCCTCATGCACACTCATTCTGGACAAAGCTGTAATACGACCAACAAAATAAAGCCTCTAAACGCAGCTTTTCAGGACTGACCAGTTACACAGACCATTTGGCATTTTCGCTGGATTATTTCATTTACACAGACCAACTGTAAACCCTGCCATGGAATGAGTGGATGGGATGGACATCATGTTGGTTGACCACCTGCCTGATGCTTGTCCATGCAGCACGCTCTGTCTGTGAAGAATCCTTCCTTTTTATGCTAGAAAGAATTACAATATGTTCTAACTAATGTATGAATAATATAGAGAACTTGTGTTTGTCAGAAGTATTTAAAGGGTTTTGAGAAAAATGTTCCTATGTCATATAGACAAAGTTTGATCGTAGGACCCCCACCAATTGCCAGAATGAGGAGGGAGAAGTGATCACATAGTGCACTTTCTCTGTAGGAGAGGAATCAAAAGTTTTCATATGTGTCTATGACATATCAAATGTTTTCTCAAAACTCAGTCACCTTTTACCCTCTGGATAGGTCAGCAGTATCGGACTGGAGGCGGCTGCTCTCGATCAGCTGTTTGAGAAGGCAGCGGTGCTGCTGTGAGCGCCGTGGCCTACTCTGCTTTCAAGTGAATGGGGCTGAGCGCAATACCAAGCACAGCCGCTATACAATATACTGCACTGTGTTTGGTAAGCTGTGAGAAGAGCGAGCGCCGCGGCCTTCTCAAAACAGCTGATCAATGGGAGACCAGAGCGTTGGACCCCCACCAATCAGATACTGATGATCTATCCTCGATATAGATCATCAGTAAAAAAAAAAAAATAAAAAAATATCTTGGAAAACCCTTTTAAAGGGATTCTGTCAGCAGGATATTGGGTATAGAGATAATTACACCTCTATGCCAGCCTTACTGCTGTGATTGTAAACATGTAAGTGTAATTGTTATTAGGGCAGTAGTTTACATAAAAAAGTGTTTTTATTAACATGTGAAATACCTGGATAAGGAGCCCAAGGGGAGGTCCTGCGAGCCGTTGGAGCCCGGGCACGCCGCAGATTTCGGAGCCCAGCACCGCCCTCCAGCTAATTATGCACGCCCCTTCAGCGCTGTCTTCTCCCCCGGCTGCAGCGCATCTCGCGCATGCACCGTGCATACAAGAGTCTGTGACGCAGCCGGAGGAGAAGACAGCGCTGAAGGGGCGTGCATAATTAGCTGGAGGGCGGTGCTGGGCTCCGAAATCTGCAGCGTGCCCGGGCTCCAACGGCTCGCAGGACCTCCCCTTGGGCTCCTTATCCAGGTATTTCACATGTTAATAAAAACGCTTTTTTATGTAAACTACTGCCCTAATAACAATTACACTTACATATTTACAATCACAGCAGTAAGGCCGGTATAGAGATGTAATTATCTCTATACCCAATACCCTGCTGACAGAATCCCTTTAAGCTGCTCAGACAAATCCACTAGTTGCCCCACATATGGACATGCTCCTCAGTTTCCCCAGAAGCATGCATGGTAAGATTGTCCCAGAATGTAAGACAAGGGGTAGCCAGAAATCTTTTGGTGCCACTTAACTTCTGGGTAACAAAGTCCAGCGCAAGAACTGCCCAGTGAGCCATACTATTTGCAGGATCCACAGCAAAGAATCTTGGGGGAGATTTATCAAAACTGATGTAAAGTAGAACTGGCTTAGTTGTCCATAACAACCAATCAGATTCCACCTTTCACAGCTCCTTTTAATTTTAAAGCTTTTTTTCAATAGTTTTATATTAAAACAAAAAAAAAAAATCGCATATTGCAAGTTTGGTTTGGTTACATTTACAGCACCAAACATATCGACATCATGAACAACCCAGGAGGCAATGTGGAGGAAAATGTTAAGGAATGGTCCCACAGTGAGGCGATGCTGAGGTTGGCCACCTTGAGGCCAAGTACCGCACAGTCTTACAAGCCGCAGCAGGATACAATTAACTAATTAGACCCGACTTATTTATTCAGTTTTCATTGGCCATACCCTTAGGATCTGTCCTAGAACTTTGTTGTTCTACATACAGTAGAAATGGACTGTATTGTGCCTTTATTTTAGGAGGGTGATCTCCATTGCCTATAGTCACTGATGACCACCAACAGTTAAAGAGACATTGCCAGAAAGATGGATGTAACCAGGAAATAAAACAAGAAGTATTCATGACTATGGACAGGTTACAAGAAAAGTAACCAAGATAACAATGAACTAATAGAGCATCTGCACTGCTCACTTCATTATCTACAACAGGGATGCTCAACCTGTGGCTCTCCAGCTGTTGTAAAACTACAATTTCCACCATGCCCTAATAGCTGTAGGCAGTCTGGACATGCTGGGAGTTGAAGTTTTGCAACAGCTGAGGAGCCTCAGGTTGGCCATCCCTGATCTACAGTATGGTTTCCGAACACCAACCTCGGCTACCATAGTCATAGCTAGGCTTTCCTTTACCAGGGTGCTGAATCTAAGTAAGGGCTCATGCACAAGGCTGTACTTTCTGTCTGCATCAAAAAATGTGAATCAGATCCATTCATTTCAATGGGGCCGCAAAAGATGTCGTGTACTGTCCATGTCCGCACGTCCGTTCCACAGCACCTCAAAAAAAGATAAAACATGTCCTATTCTTGTTGCGTTTTGTGGACAAGGATAGGACATTTCTAGAGGAGTGTGAAAAAAATTGTAGCATGCAGTCTGCATGCATTGCAGATCCACAATTTGTGGAATGCAAAATGGATGCAATCATGTGCATGAGCCCTAAGGGCTCTTTCATACCACCGTTCTGGTTTCCATTTTTTTACCTTGTTAGGCCTCATGCTCACGTACTGTACGTGTGGTGTCTGTGCACGTGCTGTGGACCACAAATAGAATGGGGTCCGCAATCCACACCAGATGGTCCTGCATGCACTACAGACAGAAAACCCACTGAAGCACTCCGTAGCGCTTCTGATCGATTCCGCGCCGAATCTTCCAGATTGCAGACCCATTCAAGTCAATGGGTCCACACCTGTGATACGACATTCACATGGCCAGTGCCTGTATATTGCACACCTACTGTTTGTTGGACGCAATACGGGCACTCGCCCCGCTACAGACATGTGCATGAGGCCTTAGAGGCACATAACTGAGACAAACAGAGCTGGACTGACTCCATTGACTACAATCCGTTCAGGTCCTGTCTTTTTATTGAACAAAAAAGGTTCTGCGTGTAGGACTTTTTTGTCTGGTCTTTTTGATGGAATCTGTGATGGAGGCCCTGAATGGAGCTTCCAAAGCAGATGAGAGACAATCCTAAAGCCAAGGTGCATTTACACGGCCTGAGAATCAGGCAGTTTATCGGGAACGACTGTTCCTGCGATCCCTTTCCTCATACAGTGTAGGAGATTGCTGCATGTAAATACAACATTCTACTTCACTGAATGAACAGCCAACTCAATCAACCGCTCAGTCGGCCAGCGTAAAGCCAGCTTTAGACCTTATTCACAATGTCAGTGTTTGGTCAGTGATTTCTATCAATGATTGTGAGCCAAACCCAGGTACAAGTCCAAAACACAGAACAGGTGCAGATCTTTCCATTAGATCTTATCTCTGTATCGCCTCCAGTCCTGGTTTTGGCTCATAATCACTGATGGAAATCACTGAACAATCATAGACGTGTGAATAAGGCTACTTTCACACTAGCGTTTTTAAATTCCGGTATTGAGTTCCGTCATAGGGGCTCAATACCGGAAAAAAACGCTTCAGTTTTGTCCCCATTCATTGTCAATGGGGACAAAACTGAACTGAAGACAATGGAATGCTTCTGAAAGCATTCCGTTCCGTCTTCAGACCGGAGAACAAACCGCAGCATGCTGCGGTTTGCTCTCCGGTCCAGGCATCCGCACCAAGACGGATCCGGAATGACCCCCAATGCAGGTCAATGGGGACGGATCCGTTTGGTGTGGACACACCAGTAATCCGGATCTGTCCTCCATTGACTTGCAATGGGGGGTCATTCCGGATCCGGCTACAGAGATAGATACATACATACAGACAGACAGACAGACATACATACATACACACTCACATACTCCAGGGACGCCGGCAGCACGTCTTCACGCAAGATGACCTTGGATTCCTATTTTAAAATGTTTTTAAATAAGGAGATTGGAATACTAAAGTCATTCATCAAAGTCTCAGGGAACTCAGGAAGAGACAACGTTTTCCACCAATACACTTTAACACTGTGTGGAATGGAATGGTAAAACATAAAAAAATGCAACAGCACTCTGCGAACACAGACAATAAATTGAGTACATATAATACTGCCATACTCACTATCCACACGATACTAGCGCTACATTGTAAATGTGACATTCTTGGCAAATAATTTTGTACAAAAATTATCTGTGCCCGTCTGCCATACATCAAGGCGATCTCTTTAAGACGGGAACCTAACACTAAACGCCATAGTCACAGGCGCAGAGTGCTGTTGCATTTTTTATGTTTTACTCTTCTATTTTGCAGCCACACCAATGTGACGTGCACCTGCATACTTGGATGTGCTGACTGACCCCCAGTTTTTCTTGTGGAATGGAATGAATCGACTTTGGATCTATGATCCGAAGCTCGATTCACTGAAGCCCAATCATAATGTGTTTGTTCACACATCAGTGATTTTCCACTGACTATGGGTTAGTGGGAAAACCTCATAGACATGCACTATTTTGGTCAGTGATGAGGACCAAACACGCCCATAGAAGTCTGTGAAAACCATTGACACAACAAGGTTTCACGGACCATTGGTAGGAGATGCTCTGGAAACTAATTTTCAGCCTAGCAGCGTCTGTGGAAAATGAACACGAAAAGGAGTCACGGATCCTTCATGGACGAAACACTGGTCTTCTCACAGACCTCATCACGTGTGTGAATAAGGGATAATAATAATAATCTTTATATCGTCAACATATTCTGCAGCGCTTTACAGTTCAGGGGTTTAAGCACAAAAAGTCACAAATAACATGGCAACAGACAAGTCAATTATTACACGATTATAAGCTTATGAACACGAGCGTATTTTCTTTCCGTATCCGTTCTGTTTTTTTTGTGGACTGTATGCGGAAACAATTAATTTCGATGGGTCCATAAAAAATGGAATATACTCTGTGTGCATTCCGTTTCCACATGTCCGTTCCAAAAAAAAAAAAAAAATAGAACATGTCCTATGCATTACAGACAAGGGTAGTGCTGTTCTATTAGGGGCCAGGTGTTCCACTCCACAAAATACAGAATGCAGGACCGCAAAATACATACGTGTTCATGAGCCCTAAGGCCTAACCTAGCAAAGCACTTAGGCTACATTCACACGACCATAAGTATTTTGCGGTTCACAAAATGCGGATCTTCAAAAAATGCGGATGACATCCATGTGACGTCCGTGTTACATCAGTTTTTTTTGCAGATCCATTTTAACAATGCCTATGCTTGTCCGCAAAACAGACTAGAACAGGACATTTTTTTTTCGCAGGTGCCACAGAACGGACATACGGATCGGACCCATTGAAATGAGTGGGTCCGCACCCTATCTGCAAAAAAATGTGGATTGCATGCGGACCAAAGCTACGGTCGTATTAATGCACCCTTAGGGACCACGTATACGGGCGTAGTTTCGGTCCGCATCCGATCCATGTTTTTTGGTGGATCAGATGCGGACCAATCCATCTCAATAGGGCCACAAAAGATGCAGACAGCACACCTGTGTTCAGTCCGCATCTGTAAGTCCGTTCAACAGCCCTGCAAAAATTAAATATGTCCTATTCTTGCCCATTTTAGACGGGTGGAAAAAAAAAGAAGCATGCTGACAGCCGGGGTCCGTATTTTGCGGATCCTCGAGTTTTGGACTGCAAAACACTTACGGCCGTGTGCATGAGGCCTTATGCCCAGCTATACCCCAGTCAAAGACTGAATTATGAGCATTAGGGCTGTATCAGCTTATTACAAGATAATACATGATTCTTAATGGAAAGGAAAGAGTTAAAAGAAAGTGTAGGCAATTTATGCAACATGGTAAAGTAAAATTAAATTCTAAATAATTTAGATGAACGGCATAGAAGGCACATGACCGTCTACTAGATACAATGCGAGCATGAGATCTATGAATAGGACAGTGTTTATACAGTATACATAAAGATAAGCATCAAGACCGAGTACTGGAGCCTCTGTCCAGATAACATAAATCAGAGAGCACAAGACCACCAGGCAGGGGGAATAGGACAGTGTGTAATGAAGCTATAGTAATGTCATATGCTATAAATAGGGGGTACACAGAGCGTAATAAAAAGATGTGAAAAACAAGCAATAAAGTGATTAACAGGAGACTTAACCTGGCACCCGCTCAGCAGACCTCTATAAAACGTGATATAAAAACAGTGGCAGCCAGGACAAGTGTCAAGAGGGTGTTGGATAGAAACAAGTGGCAAGCTGGCAAAAAAGTTAACTCCTTTATAGCTGAGCTAAACCACACACAGAGAGGTTAGAGGACATAAGACAAATGACAAACTCAGCTCTGCTGCATTGCCAGGCTTGAAACTCAGTGCTGCTACTTCAGTCTTCAAATAAGTATCTCCGTGCCATAAGCAATACAATTATTGCTAGCTGAAAGAGACCTGCACTATAAAGCTACCGTTCTGCAGACAAGAATAGGACTTTCCACAGAAGGTAAAAAATAAAATGTCATGCACTCGGCTGGATCCATGAATTGCGGATCCACAAAACATGGCAGTGTGCATGAGCCTTAAAGGGGTTATCCAACCCATAATGACCCCCTCAATGCCCGGGCCCCTCGTATACATTAGGTCTCATGCACATGAACATATTTTCTTTCCGTGTCCGTTCCATTTTTTTTTTTTGCGGATTTTATTTTTGGACTGCAAAAAACAACAACAACAAAAAACCAAGTTACTCTGTGTGCATTCCGTTTCCGTATGTCCCCTCCACAAAGAATTAGAACATGTCCTATTATTGTCGGCATTATGGACAAGGATAGGACTGTTCTATTAGGGGCCAGCTGTTCCATTCCACAAAATACTGAATGCACACGGATGTCATCCATATTTTTTGCCGATTCATGTTTTGCGGACCACAAAATACATACGGTCGTGTACATGAGCCCTTATACTTACCTGCTCCCCAGATTTGCATTGTCAAAGGTGAAATCCGCAATGAAAATCCACAGCATAAAAATTGACATGTGGCAAGATTTAAAATCTTCACAACAGGTAAATTTCTGCCACAGATTTTCCCGCAGTGTGCGGATGAGATTAGCTTGGGGTCATTTACTAAAGCTTGTCTGATGTAAAAATAGTCACAAAGGGCATTTTACACCAAGTACATAAGATGGGCAGAATGGGGGCGTATTAGGGCTGGAACTCCGGCCCTGGCAAATTTACTACCCGAAAAAGAAGACTCCGCAAGGACCGCCTTATATGCGCCTAATTTATAACGTGGCGCACTCCTCATCATAAATTAGCCACATACTATGGCAGCGCAGA
The DNA here is from genome assembly GCA_900303285.1 of Rhinella marina. Lineage (NCBI taxonomy): Eukaryota > Metazoa > Chordata > Amphibia > Anura > Bufonidae > Rhinella > Rhinella marina. The sequence goes on along the minus strand of ONZH01012348.1, from coordinate 194,744 downwards.
AAGACAAGTCTGGCATAAAAAAACTACTGTCTTAGTACATGTCGCCCAGTCATTTTGCTGGTACTGTAAAACACTGTGGATTTTCTGCACGCAGTTCCGCGACAGAAAATCTGCAGTGTTTCAGCAGCCTGTAAATTTACCCTAGGTGCCTTCACACGTAAAACTATGTGCTGAAATCTGCACGTGCGTATTTTTATGTTCATGCGGATTTTAGTAATTAGGACTTCCAATTGCAATCTGTGGAGAAATTGGGCTTCACAAAATCCAAGTAGACAAATTCAATCGCCATACGTATACATTAGAAACTCTTTATGAGGTGGATTTTTCCACCACATGTAAAGTTATGTAGTAGTAGTAGTAGGATCTAGATGATCTTTGTGTATGATTGAAATCTCAGAACCAGTGAGCCAACTGCACAAGAGGGGCATAGAGATGCAAATGAACAGGAATCTTACTGCAAATGTCTCTAATTAAAACACGGCAGGAGGTTTTGGCGTCTCAGTGAAGTAGCACAAGCCGCAAGGACTTTGAATACGTTTGCAAATAATTACCCATTTGCTACAAAAGATCATTGCGCGTAATCTTTAAATGATGACAATTATGCACAACAGGCTCCACAACGCGCCCTGCCAGAGATATCCCATAATACGGGAGCAAAAACTCATTGTAAGCCAACTTAATACAAACACTATAAAAAAACAGAAGCATAAAATAAAACAATAGCATATAACGCAATGCAATAACTAGGTCACTCTACTACAATAGGTTATTTAAGGACTACTCACCTGTAGGCATTTTGCTTTCAGGTACAGTAAAGGGATCCGCTCGCAATGGAATATCCTTGTATTATATCTATAGATTCGTATAGTTATGTATCAGCCGTAAGCATGTCATAGTAAAACCAAGTCAATCTCAGCATTCCACAAGGATTTTTATAAAAGCCTGACTGTCTTCTCAGCTTTCTTCCGAGCCACACAGGCAAGAAGGAACTCTCCGCAAGACAAGCAGAAACCATATGAGTGGTAAAAAGATACCCAACCTGTTTGAGATTGTAAAAGTGAATAGCCATGCCTCCCCTCCCCCGGCCTATCCCTCCCACCACTAAGAAAGGCTGCCGCTTTCCAATCAGTCTCTCACACCCAGGGCAGACATATTTACAGCTACTCAGGAACTTTTCTAAGAGATGAACAATGCTGCACATTGAGCTGTGAGATGCAAAGTGCAGCAAAGGCTTGAAGGCCTAGCCAATGGTATTATGTCTGTCAGGCCGGGCCTATGACAACGGCCATTAGGCGACATGCTCACTTTTCAAACCCTGATCTCTGTGGAAACCGTTCTCTAGCATTGTCCCAGCACAAAGCGACACATGTTAGAAAGGGAAGGGTTCGCTTGATTGTCCGCTCTTTTTCTGTAGCACTCAATACTTTGAAAAGGGAATTCTGTTTTAATGGTTAAAAAATGTGCTGTGGCCTAAGAAGGTGGACCAGGCTCGTTAGCGCCGTGCGGATTTACTAATCAATTATTTCACTGTCAATTAATAGCTTGGCTTTATGAGACAGTTAACATACAGTAAGCCTCAGTAAAGGCAATTAGCACTCGCTTTTAAATGTCGTGGAAGCAATCAGGGATAATGGTGCAAGTTTAACTGCGGCACTTCGAGGCCTTATACACAACAGTGAAAAGCGGCCATGAGACGGCTGTCTTTTTTAAGGGCCGTCACACGTCCTTTTTCAGAACAATTGAAGTCTACGGAGGAGATTTATCAAAACTGGTGTAAAGCTGAACTGGCTTAGTTGCCCATAGCAACCAATCAGATTCCACCTTTCATTTTCCAAAGGAGATGTGAAAAATGATAGGTGGAATCTGATTGGTTGCTATGGGCAACTAAGCCAGTTTTCCTTTAAAAAAAGTTGCCAGGCACTGCCATAGATTTTCTGGCCGGCACACGCAATACCAAAGATGTGACTAAATTATGACGAGGCACACATTCCCATCACAAATTAGGCACATGCTTCCAGAAGAGACTAAAAAGACCATCAAAAAATGATGGTCTTAATAAGTGACCCCATATAGGTGTATTCACATGACAGTTTTTAATAGGCCATGAATGCTAGGCTTCTACACCTGTGCTGAAGTGCTTTACGTTGGAATCACATATAGGGGGAAATTTATCAAAACTGGTGTAAAGGAAAACTAGCTTAGTTGGCCATAGCAACCAATCAAATTCCACCTTTCATTTACCAAAGGAGCTCTGAAAAATGAAAGGTGGAATCTGATTTGTTGCTATGGGCAACTAAGGCTACTTTCACACTGGCAGCACGGGTATCCGGCAGGCTGTTCCTGTGTTGTAGTAATTTTCGTCCGGCCACCTCTCGGCATGTTGGCCATGCTGTGGCCGGAACTCCGGCCTGGGCCCATTATAGAGAATGGGGACAGAGTGTAGTTCTGGCCCCACACGTGCACTGGCGGTACCCGTGCCACCAGTGTGAAAGTAGCCTAAGCCAGATTTCCTTTACACGGGTTTTGATAAATCTCCCCTATGGGTGTAGTCACATGTCTGTTTTCAGTCTATTCTATCATTTTTACAGTTTTTCTGACACATAGAAGTGTGGAGGGAGTGGCGGAGCGGTAAAAAAGTGATTGTCTTAATAAATGACCCCCTACAGGTATATTCACATGTCAGTTTTTTAACAGGCCGTGCTAGGCCTCTACGCCTGTAGGGGCCTAGCATGGACAAGGATAGGACTGTTAGCTATTAGGGGCCAGCTGTTGTGTTCTGCAAAATACATACAGTCGTGTACATGAGCCCTAACTCAGAATTTAATTTATAAGTCCGAGTGGGGGCAAGGATGATATGGATGATGACAGCCTCTGAACAACGCTGCGAAAAATGTACTGATAAGTGCTATATACATTTATTAATAAAAAAAAAAAAACTTAAACCACAGCACGTACAGCCATGGCCAGATGCCTCTGGTGTCCGTTTATGGTTTAGCTCCATCCATAAGTGGGTCCATTGCATCCACCATGGCAAGAACAGCAGCAGAGGCAAAATTCACAGTGTGAACATACCCTAAGGCCCCTTTGAACATACATGACGTGAACACACATCAGTTCTGCATTGCGTGAGAATAGCAGCATGTTCTATATTCTGTGTTTTTCATGCAACCCTGACCTCATAGAAGTAAATGGGGCTTCAGTGAAAAACCCATTGCATCCGGATGCAATTTTTCACTGATGGTTGCTAGGGGATGTTGTTAGGGCTCATGCACATGGCCGTTGCCTGGCCGTATTGCGGCCCGCAAACGGCGGGTCCGCAATACACAGACACCGGCCATGTACACCCAGCATCACGGATCGCGGACCCATTCAGTTGAACTGTGCGGTGCGGAACGGAGGCACGGATCAGAACCCTATGGAAGTGTTTCTGTCCGTGCCTCCACACCGCAAAAAATTAGAACATGTTCTATTTTTTGCGGTGCGGACGGAAGTTGCCTGTGCATTGGGGAGCTCAAATTGCGGACCCCAATGCACTGAACGTCCGCACAACAGCCATGTGCATGAGCTCTTAGTGTGAGACAGAGAGAGGAAGAAAAATCAGCCCTGGGGAAAAACCAGCCTGTTAAAGGGACTGGATAAAGACAAAGCCTAATGTCAGCCCCCGAGGAAGCAACTGAGACAATTCTGGAGTGTATAGCAGCCATTAATGAGACGTGTGTGATAAAGACTGCGAATATGAGGTCTGTCTGAGACTTTCTGCTTCAAAGGACACTTGTCTGGGCATAAGAAAGCTTCCATCACCCAGGCATATTTCAGGGGCAGACTGCATTTCTGCTATAGGACTACATCCCACAGCTCGGCATTGTAGTACCACAATCTGAAGAAGAGACATTGAGAGAGAAGGAAAAAGGGGAATATCGCACCCTTTTGGCAGAAACAGAGAGAGAACGTACAGATCTATCGGAAGATTGCCTCAGACAGAGAACAACTGGCCTAGTAACTCCATATATACAAGAACTGTGAGACGTTTAGATCTGCCAGTCTATGCATAATCAGAACTGTGCCTACTGCTGTGAGTACACTTTGCTGCCATTACCTTATGTAAAGGACGGTTATTTGTTTACACATATCCTTGTGGACTGTTGCCAAGCACCTCTACCTGCCTTGCACCCCCAAAACCCACCAAGGGCACTCCAAACCACCATCAAGCAGGAGGCCCTGAGGCAGGAGGCCCTCTTCCTTCACTGTGTACCCTGGAGAGTTGGAGAAGGATTTCCACCATGAGTAGTACTACCACATACCTCCCAAGTGTCCCTCTTTTGGAGGGACAGTCCCTCTTTTTGACCCAAGTCCCTCCGTCCCTCTTTTATCCTTAAATGTCCCTCTTTTTGACCTGGAGGATTAATGTATAACTGTGCATTAATAAATTTACTAAATTGCTCCTTACTAAAGTTTCTGTATGGTTTCTACCTATAAATTAGTCCAGAACTTCATAATTTGGTGCAATTTGGACCTTAAAATATCTATAATCTGATGATTTATGCGCTAATGTTTATATGGACAATGAAGCGCAAGAATAATATTGCCTCAGGGGCTCTAGTAATTATGCTTTGGGTGGAGTTAGAGGCGTGGCCTAGTATGAAAAAAACTGCCGTGATGCGCGCCACACACATTGTCCCTCTGCAATTTTCAAAAGTTGGGAGGTATGCTACCACCATCTCTCTGCCTCACTCTTTCCCTGCGGGCTGATGCAGGACAGCTGCTCGGAGAGGAATTTCCACAATGAATCCATGGTATAATATCTACATGTTGCCTGCAGATTTTGCTGAAAATCTGTTACTGATTTCACCATATTCATTGCAAACAAAGCTGCATCCCATTGATCAGTCTTCACCCCTTTTGGTTGTCCTCCCTGTTGGAAAATAAATGCTTGTACAATTCGAAAAAAGTGTATGTGGAACGTAAGTGAACACCTAATGTCTCACAGTTTGGATATTGTTTCTCGTTTGTCTTCAATACCATAGAAATATATTCATTAATATTTGGTTTTGAGGTTGCTCTTATCTTGTACAGTATTCTGAATGCTGACATCAAATGAAGTGTCAGCAATATGTTCACATGTAATCCTAGCCACGCAGATTAGTCCTAGGGATTGTTTTCCTTTGTACTTGGCACAGGAGGAGAAAGGAAGTACACTTTTCCTTTAAGCAAGTAATTAATCAAAGAAGATCAACTCCCCTGCAGGGAAAAAAAACAAGTAAATTGAGGTCTATTAATGAGTAAGTGAAAAAATGGCTTAAAAGTTGTTAATGAGGATTTGGATTTGGCTACTTTGCCACTTTCAGTATTTATATGCCAAAACCAGAAATGGAACCTACTAAGAAAAAGTAACTGAAAGATTTGTACCTCTTCTGTTTTTTGCTCCCACTCCTGGTTTTGGCTTGCAAATACTGATGTAAAAAACGGATCAAATATTGACTTTGTGAAAGTGGCCTACATTTGTAAAGGCCCCTTTACACAGGCCAATTTTGCAGGCAATTTTTGGGAAGGAAGCGTTCCTTCCCGACAGTTGTCTGCTCGTCAGTGGAGGAGACCAGTGCATTTACATGCAGCAATCTTCCCCACAGTATGGGGAGGAGTGACCACTGATGCCATTGCTCGTCCTCATACATGCTCATTGTTTGCTGGCAGCAGAGCGTGTTTACACAGCACTATATGCTGCCGGCAAACGACGATTTTTATGACCCCATGAATGATGTGATTATGCCCCTTCATCGGGTAATTGGCGGCACTTTTACACAGCCAGATAATTGCTAACGAGCGTTCCTATGAATGCTTGTTAGTGATCACCTGTGTAAAGGTTCCTTAAACTTAAAAACCCACCAGAGAATACGAATCCTCTGTAAAGGGCCCTTAAAAAATTATTATAGAGCATGTTGTCTGCTATAGCATTGTATTCTGTCTCTTTTACATTAAATATTTATTAATATATTCCTTGAGGGAGTCACTGTTCTGTATCTTTTTTTGTCTTTTGGCACCAGACAAGTGGGAGATTTCTGAATATAGGTAGAATTTAATTTTTAATCCATTTTCCCTTTCTTTTTTTGACCATTGTCAATCAGGTAAGCTGTCTACTGTTTATACAGTTTTCATTTTTGTTAGGGCTCGTTCACATCACCGTTAAGCCTTTCCGTTCTCCTGCTCCGTTTAGGAGCAGGAGAACGGAAAGGACGGATTCGGCACATAACTGAGCCGAACGGAGCCTAAGGGACCCCATAGACTATAATGGGGTCCGTTAGGTTTCCGCTCAGAAGATGATTTTTGAAGCGGAGACAAAAGTCCTGCATGCACAACTTTTGTCTCCGCTCCAAAATCATCTTCTGAGCGGTAACCTAACGGACCCCATTATAGTCTATGGGGTCCTTAGGCTCCGTTCGGCTCAGTTATGTGCCGAATCCGTCCTTTCCGTTCTCCTGCTCCTAAACGGAGCATGAGAACGGAAAGGCTTAACGGTGATGTGAATGAAGCCTTAGTAAAAAGTAAGCAAAAATTATGGTTAGTCATTTTGTAGACTGGCACTGGACCTAGCTCAAGAAGTCATTCTTATTAAGGAGACACAGCAGTTTACAAAGACTATGTTGCAATAGCAGCCTGTGCCGGACACTGCCTGTATGCATTGTGACTTGCCCTGCTTCTTTGGACCTGCTTGCACTCTGCTGCCCACCAGCAGTTGGTCCGACCACCAGCATCTCACATGTCTTCTGCAGGCTGCAGCCTGTGCTTCTCTGCCAGGTCCTCCCCTCCTGTCTCTATGACATACACATGCTCCTCAGCTTTAGGAGACCAGCACGCATGCACGGTAGTCTCCTCCAGCCAATGGCTGGTCACCTTAGGGTATATAAAGCACCTACCCATAACAGACTAATTTTTCGGCAATGATTCATAGGAAAAAATATGCCAATTTAGCTCACAGCAGTCAAGCTACATACACCCATCTATAGACAGTACTGTTTTAGGGTATCTCATGCAGCTAACCAGTACCCTGCTCTGTACTGATGATGGAGAAGAACAATGAAACAGCTGTCTACAGATGGCGTCTATGGCCTGGCTGATATGATTACATTTGTAGACTGGACCTGGGAAGTATCAACATATTTCCCAGTAGGGTATTAAAATGGAAATAATGAATGTCCTACTCTAAAAACACTCCTGGGAGCAAGTAAGGTAATAGATACATATTTAGGAATATGATAATATATGGTTTGAGGTGGCTCCAAAATTTCACTGCACTTAGACTAATGGAATGGTAGCACAGTTAATGTCACTGTAGTGCCTTCTTTATCTGAGACATGGTTATTTTGTAAGCACAGCACAGGGAGCTTATGCTCCAGTGAGTCTGTTCTTCGACCATATGGTGCCTCCCATTACACTGCAAGAATGTTTTGCTTTGTGTCATTTAGCTGAATAAGCCTTAGATAAACACACTGTAGTAGGAAAAGGTGAACGGTGGAGTCACCCTTCATTTGGTGACAGCACTAAGAGCACATGCTCTATGTCACATACTCTCTAAGATAATGTGACCACCCTCTTTCCCGTCTTTTATATATGCAAGTCCTAAGTAGCACATTTTATACTTGTCTTACTTGTATGATAGCATGGCTAAATTAATACAGAGAATGTGTAATGTGTTTCCTAACACTCCTCATGGAGAACATGTTATGGCTATAAATCATCCATGGTCTACTGATAGTAGTGTAGCACATACATACATTGCATTTACCATGGACAATAAGACTGTCCATAAATCTTGTCCTAAATACCCATCAGTGATCTGTGTAAAGTTCCTTTACACGGGACGATGTACAAGCAGATTGTCAGGAGGGAAGGGTTCCTTCCCGACAATCTGCTGATCGCTAGAGGAGGAGAACAATGCATTTAGATGTACTGATCTCCTCCAGCTCCTCCAGAGTATCGGGAGGAGTGATCGCTAATGCCATTTCTCTTCCCCATACAGACTTGTTGTTTCCCGGCAGCAGATCATGTTTAATAACGATCCAATTACCCAATGAACAAGCATTTCGCACGTTCATCTGGTAATTGGTGGAACATTTCACCAACAGGTCATCGCTAACTAGCGTTATTATGAAGTGATGATCTTTTCAATTCTTGTAAAGGGCCCTTTAGATTCACCAGGTGGATGGAACAAGCAGATGGACAATGAAGACGTGTTAGGCTTAGTTTCCACGATCACGTTTTTAATTCCGTTTTTTAAAGACAAAGCCAAAACAGATAAAGAACAAACACATATAAAGAATTTGGTTTTAGCTTCAAATATTACATAAAAAAACCTGGATACGGGTTGGAAACCTAACCTTAGGGCTCCTGTACACAGATCTCATAGCCAGACCGCACCATGTAGGGACACCTTTACAGAATATGTGGATATTTAGGCTGTATTGCCAATCAGATCCTTTTGCCCAAGTTTAGATTCCTCTGAGGTGGTCACTGCATGTCCAGCAATGGATCCACCATGTACTTTGTCAAATGGAAGAGATGAACTGATATCAGCAGCATGAAAAGGAAACATTAGACATAAGCTCTAACAATTAATAGAGGAGAATTCTCCAAACCCCAACCCAGGTACTCTATTAAAGCAGAGTAGCACTTGGTTGCCAACCGTTGGTCAAGCTCACAGATTGTCTGCAAAAATAAGGCAACTTGAACTTTCCAAAGCTCGTAGTGCAGGCTATTGTGATTGTAATTATAATTATTTTTCTTTGGGAGCCAGACAATTCTCCCTTCAGATTGATTCATTAGATTGAGAACAGGATCTTGGACCCAAGGCTTGGTGGAGAGCCTCATTTTCCACGTTTTTATGGCAATTGACTTATCACGTTTTGCAAAGAGAGCACCAGAGTGTTGAGATCATATACTACTGTTATTAAGCTAATAATGAAATAAAGCAAAGCCTCCACATTAATCATATACTGCAACATCTGTTTTGTGAACATTCGCTGGCCGTAGAACTAAGCTCGGCACAGAATTCTGTCTATGCTGCTTCAGTTCTCTCTGACCTTGTAAATGTCAGGATACTATCCTTCATCTATACTAAGAAAGGATGCGTTATGATGGCTCTTGGATGAAAATGATGTAGCTGTATATTACCCATAATTTACAGCAGGGATGCTCAACCTGCGGCCCTCAAGCTGTTGCAAAACTACAACTCCCACCATGGCGTGCTGTAGGCAGATAACTGTAGGCTGTTCAGGAATTCTGGGAGTTGTAGTTTTGCAACAGCTGGAGTGCCAAAAGTTGGGCATCCCTAATTTATAGTATAACTTACAATGGTCTTCAATAAGGATTTTTTTGACTATATAGATTAAAACTATCAATTGTAATTATTTAAAGCGGCTCAGTCATCAGGATCAACCCTATTAAACCAGGCATACAGTATAGTGGGGTTGATCTAGCTGAGTTAAACGATAACTGTCTTTTCTTTCTACGTGCCATTGTGGAGAAATTTAGACTTTTATTCTTATGCAGATGAGCCCCTGGAGCATCAAGAGGCAGGCTTATGCATGTCATTTATCATTTTACATTGTTTTAGTAGTAGAAAATGATCTAAATCTATGCTAGCAAGGGAGCTGACGTAGATTACGCCTTTACAGCACCAGCACAAGGGGTATTAAGGCAGGCGTCTAAAACGCCAGTCTTAATAAATGACGGCATAAGTCTTTTTAATGGGTAAACCACTTTAACAGCTGTGGTCAGAGACAATAATTCATATAGGCTCCTGGGAGAGAAGGTTCCACACATGAAGCCAGAAGTAATGGTGGAAGATGATTCAATGTCAGCATGTAAGTTGAGAAAATGGGTGATTTAGGGGATAGAAAGCAAAAAAAGTAAAAGTATTTTTTTACGTAAATATCTTTTTATATTTACATAGAATTAGAGGTTCTGTAGACAGGTGAATGTTTTTTTTTGTAGGTTGTTTGATTATGCAAAGTAGCAGATCACTTACAATAATTTCCCTGAACATGATCCTTGGCTCACTCTTTGTTGTGCACCTTGAAAAGATATCTCCTAAGGAAAGACTTGGGGACATTTATTTAGATTACACGGTCCGTGCACTGGAACTAAAATATATGCCCTATATATCTCAGAGCTGATGTAGATTATAAGGTATAATTTATGCTAGTTTTATGGTGTAAATCATAATTAATGTTCTGCACCATGTCGGCTACACACGTCATTGCCCACTCCTCACCCCACACCATCAATTTTTTTGAAACGTGGCAGGTGGATGCAAACCCATCAAAAAGTCCACCATTTTAGTGCAAGTCATGCCTTGTGCAAAAATTTGCAACTTCTTGACACCAGAAAACTGGCCTAGGGGTATGATAAATACGGGCCTCAGTTTTTAGCAACATTTTACTTATTGTATTTGGCCATATGTCCCATCATGGTGAGAGCGGTATACTTTTTTCTAAAAACAGGATTGGATCCTGTTCGTGGGAAGCAGGCAAGCCATATCCCAAACTAAAGGCCTTCCTGCTTTCTATTTGGGCATGTGAAAAGACTGGAGCTATATGCCTATGATACGAAAGGCTTACAAATGTCTTCTGGTTTCCTGTCATGGGATCCATTCCCATTTTTGGTGATAGAATACACAAGAGATAACAAATCTCTCTAATAATAGTGAAAATGGGGTCTTGTATCGTAAACATTTTGCTAATCTCTTTTCGTTGGTAATTCTTCCCATATGTCACTATCCAAGTACCCATCAACAAATAACCAGTTCCACTAACTAAACACGTACAGTATGCACTGACTTGCTGGTACCCTATAGTATTATAAGTCACAATATCATCTGTTAAAGACCTGTATTTCTTGTTTAAAGGGGTTCTCTGAGATTTTGATATTGATGGCCTAGTCTTAGGATAGGCCTTCAATATCTGATTGGTAGGGGTCCGATTTCAGGCACTTAGGTGTCCTCCTAGGCCACGTGATGTCACCGCACATTGGTCACCTGGCCTAGGCTCTTCTCATTCTCATTCAAGTTGCCCTATAGTTGAACAATAGTTGAAGTTGCCCTGCCAAAGGGCTTCCGATATCCTAAAAAGAGAGCTCCCCAATCACTTTTTTGGTGGAGGTCTGGGCTCACTTTAATGACAAATTCTAACATCTTTTGTATCAATCACATGGGAGACAATTATTTGTTATAGAATTAGGCTACTTTCACACTAGCATTATGGAATTCCGCCATTGAGCTCCGTCATAGGGGCTCAATACCGGAATAAAACACTTCAGTTTTGTCCCCATTCATTGTCAATGGGGGCAAAACTGAACTGAAGACAACGGAATGCTCCTGAAAGCGTTCCGTCTTCAGACCGGAGAGCAAACCGCAACATGCTGCGGTTTGCTCTCCGTACTAGTTATCCGCACCTAAACGGATCCAGAATCACCCCAATGCAAGTCAATGGGGACGGATCCGTTTGGTGTGGACACACTTGTAAACGGATCCGTCCTCCATTGACTTTCAATAGAGGTTATTCCGGATCCGTTTAAAAGATGCTAAAGATAATACAACCGGATCCGGAATTACAGATCCACAAGGTTGTATTATTCAGTACGGATCCGGCCTAACGCTAGTGTGAAAGTAGCCTTTGAAGTTTACTTGTGCCAGAATCTACAGTACTTTAATTGTTTTCTTAGTATTGCTTTTCACATAGAGACTAAGTACATGTCTAAGTTAAAGGGATTCCCCAGCTTAGAACCCATTGGCCTACATCAACAGGATAGGTAAGAAAAGTATGAATCTGTACTAGAATGGGTGTCCCAAGCCCCACCCCACCTCATCTCATCAAGTGTGGTGCCAATTCATAAAAGTCTATAGGACTGAGAGAGATAGCTCAGCACAGCAATCTGGAGAAGGGGACACCTCAGAAATACATATCTTACTACATTTCACTATTAATTTCCGCTTTCGTTAACCACCTGTTTTGACCTATGATAATGATGGAAAGGGTCCTTATTAATGGGACACATGCATGCTGGTGCTGTAGTGTTAAATTCCAGCACAATTACATGCCTAGAGTAGCAGCAGCTACCTTCTAAGCTAAACTTGCATGTTAAGCCCCCATGGAGGATACATTTATAGAAGTCACTGCATTCCTGGACAAACAAATACCGTAGGGCCCCTTCCTCAGTCTCTAAAATATGTCCTGAGGGACTACATTACTACAGATAAAATGTAATATATCCCTCTGTAATCTTATTTCAAATTATTCCCATATTAACGGAAATCTTATGCACATATACATGCATCTAAAGACATCTAATAAAACAAAAACCTTGTGTAAACTGTGTGTATAGTATGATGGGAAAGACTACCTTAAAAACCGTGAAGAACATCACACCCTTTTGGCAGCGAGGCAGTTGTCCTATATAAACAGATCTACCCAAAAGCTAACAATCCTACAAATGGTGACTCTAACAGCTGATATATTGGGTGCAGTGTAAATACACATAGCAGAGCGGGAGAAATTTACTAAACCTTGACGTATAATGTGCCCAAATTTAGCTCATTTCTGAAGCACGGCGTTGCATTAAAATTTACAGCATGTCAACTGTTTGTGTGACTCCGTAACTTGCATATAGTGGTTTTCCCCATACACTTCAATGGAGTTGTTAACAGAAATAGAAAATCTGCACCAAAATCTGCAAGAAAAACCACTAAAAAAAAAGCACTAAAACCACAATACATTGTGCAGATTTATGTGGATTTTTTAATTTTGGTTTTGGTGTGGATTGTATGCAGATTTTTCTGCTTATAAATACGCATTGTGTGCAGCTACCCTTAGAGATCATGCACACGGTTGCGGGTCTGCAATACACGGGCACCGGCCATGTGCACCTCACATCACAGATGCGGACCCATTCGCTTTAATGGTTCCACAATCCTGGAGACGCGGTGCGGGATGGAGGCACGGATTGGAAGCCCATGGAAGCACTATGGAGTGCCTCCGCGGATTTTCTGTCCGTGCCGTCGGATGTGGAGCACGGACAACATTCAAGTGAATGGGTCCGCGATCCGCATTCGGCAGCCCCACGGTCGGTGCCCATGCATTGTGGACTGCAGTTTGCGGTCCGCAGCACAGGCCTGGCCGGCACACATTTGTGTGCATGAGGCCTTACAGATGAGAGCTGTAGCAAAAGGGACCTTCCCCCTGAGAAAGGACACTATTCCTGAGCTGCTAGCTTGAAATAAATATAAGATTCTTGGAATAACGCAAAGGGTGTGGTGTTGATTATTTGGGGGTTATTCACATTCAAGAATTGCTGTACATAGTATAATACAGTAAGTATGGTACAGTGGGTATAATAACTTTAGATAATACATGATTTATCCATAGCTGAGATTGTTGAATATGCACTTTGTGACATTGAAGTAGTCATCGGTGAATAAAGTAAGGTGAGCAACGAGGAGAAGCCAGTGGCGCATCGCCGTCCAGCATCTCCCTTATTGGTTAATATAATTAAATGCTCTACTTAGTAAATTACATTTCCTGTAATGGCACTCTGCTTGAGTAAGATCTGAAGTAATTGTCTCTTAGGCTCCAGCGACTCCATCTATCCAGGGAGACAGTGCAGGCAATCAGCATACACAGTGGGAGGTTTACAGTATTACTGCAGGCGCCTGTCATTGCCACTTTATGCATCATAAAAGGGAAGCAAAAATAGTTTGTTAGAAGATACAGCTTGGCAAAGCACAACTCCCATCATTGATCGCCGAGAGCAGAGGAAGTCACCATCCATTGAATGAAGCAAAGTATAACAGAGGTCATAGCTAAAAGGATTAATTGCCTGCATATTATAGTACAATTCATGAGCTGATGCTTTTTACAGGCCCCATGCACATTAGTGTATTGACAGAATGGTGGATTTGGCTTACAATCTATAAAGGGAGTTCCCGATTTTTCATTCATTTTGCCTGATCCTTCTCTCCCCTGACTTCATCTGTCGAGGAAGAGGAGAATCAAGAAAAATGAATTTTTCACCAGATTATTTTGTGCTCCCAGGACATAAGTCGTCAGACGTGTCTGGCAGTGGGTTTCTCCTCTCTCTCCCCCATTGAATACATTTATATACTTTCGGCTGAACCAAATGTATATGTGTTAGGGGGAGTTGGGTGAGATATCTTTCATCTCTCTGGTATGTCTGATCCGGTGGGCTGTTTCAGCATAATGGCACATTCAGACGGGGATGCCACCTGTGTGCCTTCCGCAATTTGCAGAATGGAACAGGCGGCCCATTATAGAAATGCCTATTCTTGCCCGTAATTGCGGACAAGAATAGGACATGCTCTATATTTTTTGCGGGGCTGCGGAACTGAACAATGGATGTGCATAGCACACGCTGTGCTGTCTGCATCTTTTGAGGCCCCATTGAAGAGAATGGGTCCACATCCGTTCCACAAAATTGCAGAATGGATGCGGACCTGTTCATATGGTTGTGTGAATGAGCCCTAAAATGTATAAAAACCATGTGCCCGGCCGAAAGTCGGCATTTATGCCATAAAGCGGGCGTCACTGCTGGATCCTATTATAGTCAATGGGGATCGGACTGTGAACTGTAGATCCGGTGAACTCCTGATGGATATTTTCACCGGAGAAGTAGCCTGAGAAAAACACACAATGGATGTCTCCCCACATGACGTCCAAACCGTAGTGCTTGAAAGTTTGTGAACCCTTCCAAATTTTCTATATTTCTGCAAAAATTTGACCTAAAACTAAATCAGATTTTCACACTCAAGTCCTAAAAGTGCATAATGACATCAAACAAATGAGTCAAAAATACTAGATTTGTCATTTATTTATTGAGGAAAATGATCCATTATCACATATCTGTGAGTGGCAAAAGTATGTGAACCTTTGCTTTCAGTATCTGGCATGGCCCCCCCCCCCTTCCTCACTTGTGCAGCAATAACTGCAGCTAACCATTTCTGGTAATTGTTGATTAGTCCTGCACATCAGCTTTAAGGATTTTTAGCCCATTCCTCCATACAAAACAGCTTCAACTCTGTTATGGTGTTGGGCCTCCTCCCATGAACTGCTCACTTCAGGTCCTTCCACAACATTTCTATTGGATTAAGGTCAGGACTTTGATTAGGCCTTAGTGGTGTCCAACCATACCAGATCCGGCTATTCCGGCATTCTGTTCTGAACAGACTACCAGAGCGCCTGATGCATATATGAACGTAGCGTAACTTCAGCATTTTTCACAAATGACCTTTAGTGACTACTGTATCACCAAACCCTCTTCAATTAAATCAGCCTTGTCTCTACTAATACTCTTATCTTTTCAACTTTGACCATAAAGTAAAAACTTCTAAAGGATTTATCATGACTATAAAACTAATGGCACGCTAAATCGATTGATGTGTTTGTAAAACATTACAAAGTGAACAAATGGACATCTATCAAAGCGACAAATTTTCATTTGCTTCCGCTCAATAACGGGTGATACCTCATTTATGTAATGTCATATAATGTAAGCCTGTATTACATACAATTATTCTAATTAATAATTTGCTTACATCTAAAACCGCTCATAACTTCGGCGGATCCACCGTGAGCACAGGGGCTTATTAAGACCATTGTCTAAAACGATGTTATGATTGTTGATGAGATGATCTTCATTGTATAGGTCCGACAGTCCGACAGGCTAACCTCCGGCACTCCAGCTGTGATGAAACTACAGCTCCCAGCATGCTCTATTCATTTGTATGGAGTTCTGAGAACAGCCAAGCATTTTGTGTGTGCATTTTGGGAGTTATAGTTTTACCACAGCTGGAGTGCCGGAGGTTAGCCTGTCAGACTGTCGGACCTATACAATGAAGGTCATCTCATCAACAATCATAGGATATATAGGATAAAGACGAGGATTCTAATTGCTCCTCGCGCATAAGGAGAGAGTTTTTTTTATTTGTCATTCATTTTCCTTTTTCTTCTAGAATGTTGGGTTTGAATGGTTGGATTATTTTATTCCTTTAATTAGTATTGTCTTTAATATGACAACCTCCAAGGTTTAAGAGCTGCAGATAATTGTGCGCCCATGATTAAGTCCAGGTTCAGATCTTGACTCAAACCCTTTTAGTTTGCCAGGAGATGGACCTGGGTCGTCCCCCTGGTCAATCAGTCAGTAGAAAGTGTGTGCTTAGTTGAGGAAGAGAGAGGGCCTACTTGTTCTTACTCCTCAAAGATAGGCCTGAGCCCAGATATCCTCCATCTCTAAAACATGTACAGCTAAAGCTACTTCATCCAAAAGTTCTCCAGAAACAGAAAGGAAGATCAGAAGGTCCAGAGTCTGCAAGACTATGCATTGGAGTCAGACAGCAAGGTATAGTGCTCATTTATGGCAGAAAGAGACTTTGCAGCTGTGAGAGGGAACATTGCTAAAACACCCTTCCACATTTTGACATAATTCTGTACTCCTCAGCCTGGGAATTACAGAAACATCTACTAAGACCCTGAATTGCATGTCCTAGGTTCTGCAGAAAGACTTCATAAAGACAGAGAGAAAGCGTATCACAACTCCCATTACTGCTGCTTTCTACACATTGCTACTGGGGAAGAATTCCACTGTGATTTACTTGGAATTGTACCCTTATACTGTTGGATGTACTACCACTCCTATCCTATACTTTAGTAAAGAGAGCCTTATTTATCTCAATTGGCCTAGTCACTGACTCCATCATCATTAGCCGTCTAACACTTTTGCAATCCTTGTACCTTGCCAAAACACTTAACACCAATGGTACTCCAATCACCACCAGGAAGGAGCCCCAACATCAAGATGTGCCCGAGGGGAAAAAAAAAAGTTACATCCTCCAGTAATTGCATGGCCCCTGGACTGTATTAGTTTGAGGATTGCCACCATGATCAATTATCATTGCCTGGGCTTGCTATGGTATTATTGCTTCTGGGCTTGCTCTGATTAATAGATGAGGATCCTGGGTGGAAGATCCTTTTTTTAACATCCATATATCCTGGTAGAGGAAATGATGACGAGTTGTACGGATGAGGTATTCCTTTCAAGAATAGTTTGGCTCCAGATGGCATTACCACTGCATTATGTTGCCTACTCCTATTACTTGGTCATACTTTGTGCAGCAATATTACATTCTGATCATGTGTTCACAAGAACCTTCATGGTTACATGCCAGTTATACTACTTAGTTTATTAATCATGACAGAAGTGCAATGAGGTGAACAACTTCCGTTATTTGTAGCCTCTGTTTAAAGGAAGAGGCATCAAATATTATTAATAAAATATGAATGGCTGCTGACGTGCACTTGGAAGCGTACAGAAGAATCAAAGCCAACAGGCACAGACCATCAGGAAATGAGATTACGTCTGATATAAATGACTCACATCAGCTATGAGAACTCACACAGTGAAATTTGCGGAATTTATGTTTATTGGGCTTGGACCTAAACATTGCTGATAGATAGATAGATAGATAGATTCCTTATATGGATCCAGAGATTTTGCCATTTAATGCTCAAATAGTTCTGCTAGATTTATTTCAGTTTGGCTGCTTGGAGGGTCCATTCTCCCTGTAACTGTCACTGCTTCTAACATAAGATATGGTTGGTGGCAGCTGAAGGATAAAACCTAGCATGTGCGTCCACCTCAGCTTGGTGGACAGAGAAAGAAAGAAAAGAGTAAACACCAGGTGGTGCTATACAGATACATTTTATTAATAACTCAGCAGCTATACTAAAGTTTTAATTACATGCTATTACAAAATAATTTAGATCCAGGTGCTGCTTTAAAAAATGTGTAATATTTTTCATGAGACAACCCCTATTTTTCAAATATTAAACCTATCCATGAAATGTAGGGGAAAAAGTGCCTAATAAAAGTCAATAGAGAATATGAACACATATTCTGGGAATGAATTACGTGCTATTAGGGCAGTATACGGTGTTACACTGTGGTATTTGGTTGTGCTGCATTAATATTTTGTGCTATAGTGTGGTATCTGGTTCTTCTGGGTTGGTGTATTGTGATACACTCTGGTATTTGGTTTTGTTGCAGTACAATATACTGCCCCAGCAAAACGTCTGCTGGGACCGTATATTGTGCTGCATTGTGGTATTTGGTTATTTTTCTGGAGCAGCATTTAGTGCTGTGCTGTGTTATTTGGTTCTGCTGGGGCAGTATATTGCACTGCACTGTGGTATTTGGCTGTGCTCCACAAAGTGTTGCACACTATATTGCCCCTCTAGTGTATTGATGGCCCTGCCTACTTAATTTGACCCTGCTTCTTGCATTGATCCCACTTTCTGCCAATCTGGGCCCACCTATAACATGGCACCATTTTTATTAAATTTTTTTGAAGGGTCACCCCAGTCTGCCCCTGGGGCAATTTATCATTTTATTTGTGCTAGAATTCTGGCTATTGTTGCACAAAAATGTTGTGAATTTTTTTGTGATTTTACACCAGCCTTGGCACTTTAGAAAATTAGTCATGGTTAACAAATATATTAACTGAGAGTTTTTTAAAAGTTGCAAAAAAAAAAAGGCACAATCTTACTCCAGCGGGCAGGTGATATACAAAATCAGGAATAACATATCTAGACAAAAGAGCTATGTTTAAATTTATCAGTGTGCGCGGTTTCATACATTTGGCACAAGTCATGGCAAGATAGAGTAGTTAA
Source organism: Rhinella marina (assembly GCA_900303285.1). Taxonomy (NCBI): domain Eukaryota; kingdom Metazoa; phylum Chordata; class Amphibia; order Anura; family Bufonidae; genus Rhinella; species Rhinella marina. The sequence continues at coordinate 176,016 of ONZH01012348.1, read as the reverse complement.
AAACGGACTTGAAAAATTCCCCTTATGATAAATTCCCCCATACTCTGTTTCTAGGTCATCAAGAGCAGTTCTTCTCTGAGACTTCAGACGTTTGATCTCTGAACCGCTGACTTTACAGCACTGCGTTATCTACTTAGGAAATATGTTTTTATTGTGTAATTACTAACCTTACAATTACACATCAAAAACTGCATGTGAAATGTACACATTGTAAATTAGTGACCTACATTGACATCTCCTATGTCTGCAGAACCTCGTCCGACTTGTTTATATCAATTGAGAATTAGAGAAGCTTAAAGTCACTAATGTTGATGTGAAACAATATGGCTGATTATTTAACTAGTGACTAAAGTTGAGCAAATCACTGAAAATTTGATTCGGGTTTGACTTGGCTGAATTGGTTGACCGATTCCTTTTGTGTACAAATCAATTCTACCCAAATTGAAACGGCTTCAGTTGGTTTAAAAAAAAAAATCTGTATGACGTTCTGAGGACTCTCTAGTCCAAGGATGGCCAACCTGAGACTCTCCAGCAAAACTACAACTCCCAGCATGGCCAGACTACCCACAGCTATCAGCCTACAGCAGGGCATGGTGGGAGTTGTAGTTTTACAACAGCTGAAGAGCCGCAGGTTGGCCATGCCTGCTATAGTCTCTCACTTTTTTCTTTTTTTCTCTCACGTCCCCTCGACCCCCCCCAACTAAAATTTGCCTCAAATCAACCACCTTTCATTTTTGTCAGCGTCATTGGAAAATAAAAGGTGGAATCTCATTGGTTTCCAATGGGAAAGTAAGTCAGTTCTTCGTTACACCAGTTTAATAAATGACCCCATATGTTTTTATTGTGTAATTACTAACCTTATAATTACACATCAAAAACTGCACACGTGAAATGCACACATTGTAAATTAGTGACCTACATTGCCGTCTCCCATGTCTGCAGAAGCTCGCCCAACTTGTTAACACCAATTAGAGAAGCTTAAAGTCACTAATGTTGATGTGAAACAAGATTATTTACCTAGTGACTAAAAATTAATGAATCACTTAAAACTCAATTTGGGTTTGATTTGGCTAAATCGGTAAACTGATTTGATTCTGGTCCAAATCAATTCTACTGGAATTGAAAGGGCTTCAGAATAGGCTTGAGAATTTGTGTGTGACACTCTCTAGTCTCAATTTTTTTTTACTTTTACTTTTTTCCCTCTCTTTTTTACTCCTTCCAAAATTCACCCTCATTGAATCACTAATAATTTGGATGCAACTTGAATTTTCACAAAATTCGGGTTGAATCTGATCTGAAAAATTCCCCTAATGATAAATTCCCCCATACTCTGTTTCTGCGTCATTAAGAGCAGTTCTTCTCTGAGACTTCAGACGATTGATCTCTGAACCGCTGACTTCACAGCTACGTAGGAAATATGTTTTTATTGTGTAATTACAGTTCTTACAATTGCACAACAAAAACTGCATGTGAAATGTACACATTGTAAATTAGTGACCTACATTGCTGTCTCCCATGTCTGCTGAAGCTGGTCCAACTTGTTTACATCAATTAGAGAAGCTTAAAAGGGTTATCCCATGATAAGCTAGAACCAGCCCTGTACCTCACATGGATCCAGAGATCTCCCCATTCATTGCTCTGCAAGATTTATATCAGGCCGGCAGCTCAAGGGGTGTGCTCTCTGCAGAAGCTCTCTTCCTATCACAACTCAGGAGGCAGTTGAAGGATGAAACTGAGCACGTACGGCCTTCTCAGTGAGCAGGACAAAGAAATAAGAAAAAAAACAGCAGGTGGCGCTATACAGATAAATGTTATGCAATAACTCCAAATTTTTTATTACATTCAATTACAAAAGTATTCAGATCCAGGTGCTGCTTTGAAATCTGTAGAATATTTTTCATGGGACATCCCCTTTAAAGTCACTAATGTTGATATAACAAGATGATTATTTAGTAAAGAGCGAATCACTTAAAATTCATTTTGGGTTCAATTTGGCCAAATCAGTCAACTTATTCAATTCACACTGGAAGGTCAGTACCATTACAATTATTTTTACTCCCAATTAGTGTTGAGCGAACTTGTGGTTTCAAGTTCAGCGTACAAAGTTCAGGTTACCAAAGAATTCCATTATGGCTTCCGCTACCACGGACCATAAGTTTTGGTCCATGGTAGCGGAATACATAACGGGATTCTTAGATAACCTGAACCTTGACAAATTTTCAATGACCCTTGGGCCATTTTTTCCACTGCCTCATTTGCTAAAAGTTGTTCCTTTAGAGGGTCCCCTCTTGCCCTGGGCCCCATAGCAGTCGCATGGTCTGCCGCTATGGTAGTTACGCCCCTGACAGCTGGTACTGCTTGTGGATGTACAGCTAAGGCCTTGTTCACACGTCAGTTATTTGATCAGTTATTTCCATCAGTTATTGTGAGCCAGAACCAGGAGTGGAGCCTACACAGAGATCAGGTGTAATGAAAAGATCTGCACCTGTTCAGTGTTTTTGACCCGCACCTGGCTTTGGCTCACAATAACTGATGGAAATAACTGATCAAATAACTGAAGTGTGAACAAAGCCTAACACCCGCTAGCTGTGACCAAGATCAGAAATCAAGTCCTAGCTGTTTAACCCCTCAGATGCTGCAATCAACAATGATTGTGGTGTCTGTTTGGTTAGACAGAGGGAGGAGACTCCTGCTGTCTCTGATTACAGAGATCTGAGCAGTTGTCTTGGTGCCTGGGGACCTTGTGGGGTTGTTCTTGGTACACTTCTGCCTCAGTCCACTTAAATTTCTCATTGTTGCTCTGCTTTTGATGCACTGTGATTGTAACATTACATAATGTGAAATTGTGCCACAGTGTCTGGTGGCATCATGGCGCAAGCTGGAGACTGCAATGGAACCAGGAGGAGGTGCAAATGGCGGGTACATTATTTTCAAGGAAGCCTGCAATATTTTTCAAATCCAATTTAATTTGTATTTCTTCCACACCACACTACCTTTTGTGACAATAGCCTAAAACAGACACATTCAAGCTCAGCTTCATGGCACAATGAATGCTGGACATAAAAGTTACTATTAACAATCTGTGTCTTACCTCTAAGACCACTGTCTTCACTAAGATCGCTGTCTTCCATAGATCAGATCACTCACTGAAAGTCTTTCCCTGGTGATATCACTAAATGTAAGTCCTACTTTATTTTGCATTTCTATATATCCAGGATTCTGTTTTGGTCTTTTGCAGTATTTGAATAACTATACTTGTCTCGAAGAACAAGGAGCGGCTCTTCGGCAGTGCAGTGTTTAAGCTGCTCAGATCAAGGAGTCTGGCTGAAATGACCTATTGTAACAGGAGAGCAGCACAATGACAATATTTACTATACATGAGGTCATCCTTCCTCGATTTATATGGAAACTATTACAGACGCTGAACAAATAATGAAATCAATGTTTCGTTTTTATTTTATGTGGGTCCTTGAGTTACGTAATAAACAGTAATTAATACTTGCTTTGTTTGTTCCTGGACCTTGCTTTGTGATTTTTGTCTAAGTTTCTACATTTTGGAACTAAGTACAATTTAATAACATACTAACTGAGTTTGCAAGGCTGAAAAAAGACAACCGTCTATCTCGCTCAGCCTATTATCCTGCAAAGTTGATCCAGTGGAAAACAAAACCCCCCATAAAAAAGAAACCATATTTCCTCATCATAGGAAAAAAATTCCTTCCTGTCTCCTATCAGGCAATCAAAATAACTCCCTGGATCAACCTCTTTTCTACAAAAATCTAGTAACTATAAAACATCATATTATTTCATTCCGGAAATACATCCAGACCCCTTTTTGAACTCTTTCAGTGAGTTTATCCTTTCATGACCGGGACGATTTTCCTTTTTTTCCTCCCAGCCCTCCCAAAGCCATAACTTTTTTATTTTTCTGTTCACATAGCTGTGTGATGTCACTTTTTTGGTGGAACAAGATGCACTTTCTAATGGCACTATTTACGGTTGCATAAAATGTGGTAGGAGCGGGGAAAGAATTATGCATGGGTTAACATTTGAAAAAAAAAAATACAACTCCACAACAGTTTTTTGGGTTTTGTTTTTACAGCGTTCCCTATACCATAAAACTGACCAGTTACTTTCATTCTCCAGGTCATTACAAATCCGGCAATACCACATATGTCTATTTTATAGCGTTTTTATACAGAAAAAAAAAACCTTGAAAAAAAATACTCCATATTCTGACCCCTATAACTTTTTTGCATTTATGTGTGCGGAGCCGTGTGAAGACTCATTTTTTGAGGGGCAATCTGTACTTTTCAGTGATAACATTTTGGGGTGTGTATGACTTTTTGATCACTTTTTATAAAATTTTGTGTGGGAGGAGAAACGATCAAAAAACGATAAATCGTCCATTTTGACTTTTTTTTCCGTTTCACCATATTCCATATGGGATTAAATTTTTAATATTTTAATAGTACAGGCATTTTTGCACCCCAGGATACCTATGATGTGTATTTTTTTTTCGTTTTGGGGAAAGGGGTATGATTTAAATTTTTATGTTTTCTTTATTTTTTTATAATTTAATATAATTTATAAAAACATTTTTATTTTAATTTTACACTATAGGGAGTGCCGAGGCCTTCTTCATGCTTACTAAGCACAGTGCCATACATTGTATAGCGGCTGTGTTTGGTATCATGCTCAGCCCCATTGGAGGACAGCCACTATACAATGTACAGTGCTGTGCTTGGTAAGCATGGAGAAGGCCTCGGCACTCACAGGAGCATCGATGCCTTCTCAAACAGTTGATTTCCGGGGGTCCTGGGTGTCAGACCCCCACCTATCAGATACTGATGACCTATCCTGAGGATAGGTCATCAGTATCAAAATCCCAGAAAACTCTTAAAATTTCATAAGAACAGGAAGTCAATGGATACCTTACAATAGTCTTGGTTTTGTGGGCAGTGGGCACTACCAAGTACTGTAGGCAGGAATGGGATTCAGCCAGTTCCCTCAGGTTCTAGAGAACCGGTTGTTGACATTACAGATCCGGCTGGCAGTTGGAGATGAGCCCTTCCATTCCATGGTTTAGCTCCTTAGGATTTTTAAAAGTTGGGTGGTATGTGTGTGTAGTGTATATGTGGTGTATGTGGTGTATTTATGTATGTGTAGCATGTATATGGTGTATTTATATGTATGTGCGTTGCATATATGTGATGTGTATGTAAACATGTGTCATGACACCACATGTCCGCCGTTGAGCAGGGAACCTGTTGTTAAAAATTTGAATCCCACCCCTGACTGTAGGTAGTGAAACTAAATGGCACACAGTGGTGAATAGAGAGAAATAAAAGTGGTGTAGGAAAGCAAGTATAAATCAAGCATATTTAAGGCTATTTTCACACTAGTGCAAAGTCTTCCAGCAGGCTGTTCCAGCATCGTATCCAGCATAGCCAGAAAAGGCCAGAGCACCACCAGGCCCCATTAATTACAGGGTGAGCCATTTATATGGATACATTTAAATAAAATGGGAATGGTTGGTGATATTAACTTCCTGTTTGTGGCACATTAGTATATGGGAGGGGGAAAACTTTTCAAGATGGGTGGTGACCATGGCGGCCGTTTTGAAGTCGGCCATTTTGGATCCAACTTTATTTTTTTCAATGGGAAGAGGGTCATGTGACACATCACACTTATTCAGAATTTCAGAAGAAAAATAATGGTGTGCTTGGTTTTAACGTAACTTTATTTGTTCATGATTTAATTACATGTTTCTGACCACTTATAAAATGTGTTCAAAGTGCTGCCCATTGTGTTGGATTGTCAATGCAACCCTCTTCTCCCACTCTTCACACACTGATAGCAACACCGTAGAAGAAATGCTAGCACAGGCTTCCAGTATCCGTAGTTTCAGGTGCTGCACATCTCGTATCTTCACAGCATAGACAATTGCCTTCAGATGACCCCAAAAATAAAAGTCTAAGGGGGTCAGATCAGGAGACCTTGGAGGTCAGTCAACTGGCCCACGACGACCAATCCACTTTCCAGGAAACTGTTCATCGTGTGGTGGTGCACCATCTTGCTGGAAAAACTCAGGGAATGTGCCAGCTTCAGTGCATAAAGAGGGAAACACATCATCATGTAGCAATTTCACATATCCAGTGGCCTTGAGGTTTCCATTGATGAAGAATGACCCCACTCTCTTTGTACCCCATATACCACATTATGGGTGTCAGGTCCGAGCATTCCTAGATGAACAGTTTCCTGAAAAGTGGATTTTATAAGTGGTCAGAAACTTGTAAATAACTCATGAAAGAATAAAGTTACGTTAAAACCAAGCACACCATTGTTTTTCTTGTGAAATTCTCAATAAGTTTGATGTGTCACATGACCCTCTTCCCATTGAAAAAAACTAAAGTTGGATCAAAAATGGCCGACTTCAAAATGGCCGCCATGGTCACCACCCATCTTGAAAAGTTTTTCCCTCCCATATACTAATGTGCCACGCAGTTAATATCACCAACCATTCCCATTTTATTTAGGTGTATCCATATAAATGGCCAACCCTGTATAATGGGACACGGCGGGAATCCGGCCTATTTCTGGCAGTAGTACTGCAATTCAGCCTGACAAATACTGCTGCAAGCCACAAGGAAGTTGTTGAAAAAATCATTGCCAGAATCTGTAGACATAAACATCATAAAATTATTAGATTACAAGTTTAATTGGGACACTGGGACTTTTTGTTATCTTATAGTTTATAACACAAATGAAACATTATTTCATCCATAAATCACAACAGGTATCTCAATGGCGCCAAGTCTTCAAGGTTTATGGGAGAATAAAACGGATATATCTGGGTTAAGACAAGGATAGACTGGTTGGGCATCATCCATATTTAAAAAACATAAAGGCTCTCTGCATTCGGTGTCCACCTCTACACCATGACTGAACCTGCTTTGCTGATCATTTTTGAAGTTCTGTGAACTGCATAGTGTAAAGGTGGCCATACACTATCTCCTGACATCTTCATAAACATGCATGCTTGGCTCAGCCGGGCATTCATGTTTATTTCTTTTCAAATCTCTTTTTATTGTTTTACAATAAAACACACACTAGTAAGGAATGCAAAGCCTCTCACAAGTGATGGTAAAGATATGGAGTAAATCACATTGTTAAAAGCATACTGCAAGATAATAAAAATATCACAATGCCTCTTAAAAAAAAGCTGTAGGTCTGAATGGAAATGGTCTCATCGGTAAACTGTGAGTGAAAGCATCCTAAGCTTACCCTGAACAGTAAACCATAAGATTTGGGGGCGGAGGACCTGTGTCCAAGGGAAATATAATAATTATATCTATCTGTTTTCTAAAAGAAACCAAGAGGAAGAAATTCATCTATGATCAGTCCAAGCCACCAAGATGTCCCAAATTTTAGACAATTCCTGGTTTCCCAGTAAGCAGTTTCATCGAGGTATTAGACACCTACTTTTGCAAACCTCTCCGAAAAGGAGGAGCAGGTGCCCACTTTCCAGGTTTTGGACAGCAAGATTGTGGTAATAAAAAGTACATAAAGATACAATCAAATGTTTGTGTGGATGATGGTTCCCAATAACTGCCCTGTGTAAATGTGCTATTGATCACCTGATGTAGCACCCATAATCATCACTTTTGTGCTGGAGATCATACTGTGTAGCCGTTGCTCCTCCCCATACAGTGGAGAAGATTACTGCATGTAAATGCTGCTTTCACTTCCACTCACGATCAGGCAATTATTGGGAGCGAACGGTTCATCTCTGATAATTGCCTGATAATTGTCAGTCAGCCTATGTAATGGAGCATTACTCAACTATTTGTATTGATGTTTGTTTTTCTTTTAAGTTTCCTTTTAAGTTTTCTTCTAAAGAATAGTTTTCTTTTATGTTTCAAGATAACTCATGCATGAGGATCAAGAAAGAAATGTTTTGCTTGGCAATATTTATATATTATTTTATTTTGAGTTTTTCATCAAACAATACAGCATATGTAAGAACAAATGACACCATATAAAATAGGAATATGGTAGCAAAGAGAACAAGTTACACTGGCCAGTTCATTTGGATAGGACTAGTCAACAGGCATGACACTAAATAATATTTAATAAAGGGATTGTCTGGAACAGGTTCTGATCCTATGTATTACAGTGGTGGCTGTGAGCCACCCGCTGCCTCACTCACCTCACCTAATGGCCCAGACCCACATCCCGCTGCCTTCTTCCCTGTGGATCTAGACACTAGGCCTGCTCTGTCTCCCCACACAAGCTTATGTCTCCCTCCTCCTCTGCCTGTAGGAGACACACTCCATCTGGCTTTTAAAGGGCAAGTGCTCACACTGTAATCTTCACCAGCCTGGCAATTCCTAGCAACCTGGAGGTATTTATTCTCTTTTGGGAGGGTGACTGAGCAATAAGTTCCTTAGCTTGCTAACTTCCTGCAAAGGTGTAATGTACCCTGCTGTCTGCCCGTGTACTGACTTTCTTTCCGTTTACTGGCTTCTGACTCTCAGCTGCCCGACCTGTGCCTGACCTCCATATTAATCCTACGTTGCCTGCCCTGACTTTGGACAGATTTCCATATTGCACACAGTCTGCCATCTCTGACTACAATTTTGCTTAACCCTTTGGTGCCCTGCACCCCACCGGGTGTTTTCTCTGTAGCTAAATCCAGATATGTACCTGGGGGTTAAAGGGTGAATGCCCTTGGATTAACCCTAAGCCAAAGCTATTGGTTGACACTCACTGCCATGACACTGTGTCTTCCTGTTTTGGTCGCATGTACAATATGCATCTCAACAGGAAGACACAGGAGCTGATCCGGTCGACATCTCAGGAAAAGAGCCCTCCACAGTCAGACAGCCCACACTGCGGAATCAGCAGCACAAGTAGTGCTGAGACTATGTTCCATGTATGAATGCTAGAGATACATATACTGAAATACCGTCTCATAATACACATTAGAAAAGAGATGCGCATTAGATAAAAATAATCTTTTGATAATGATCATCTAAAACAATATAAATGCACAACTAGTCTGACTACTCATTTTTAATGTGTATAGTAGGCTTTATACAGCGATTCTCATTTGACAACATCTCTTCGCACCTCCCCAGATGTTGGCCTGCACTATATTTTTAGCTTTAATACCAGTCACCAATGAGTTACAGCTGCTGCAGTGTAATTCTGTTGTCCCTTGGGTTTGAGGAGTGGCAGCTCTCATAGTAAAAGGGTTGTTTTAGGTGAATGTTTTTCATGGTCATAAGGCTATAACAACCTCATGCTGTATGTATGGACACCTTTATGTACAATACAGCTGTTCTTTCTCTGCTATGCCTTTTTATTTTAATGAGTCTGCTATAAGCCCCAGAGATTACTAGAAATTCTAGTAGGTTTTTAATGCTCAGTAATATACAAGACAGTCAGGTATTGAAGTAGACACTATTATAAATTGTTGGACTTGGCTCTGCATAGACTAACATGATAATTTCAAAGTACAACTGTAACCATGCACACACTATTGAAAACCTTTTAATAGTAATGTATGTTCTTTTGAGTTAATAATTATTAAGGATGGAAAGAAGTGTACTCCATGCATTAGAATGATTGTGTCACCATGACACCTCCTGTCTTATTAGGGCATCTGGACATTATGGCTAGGTCTCCTGCTCCGAATGCCCACAAGTACTACAATTGACAGTCTCTCTGGCAGACCGGTCCACTACGTGGATGGCAATGAGAAGGTACCTTTGGCTTAGGTAGAGAAGCTTCCTTTTTAAAATGAGCTTGTCATTATGAGACAATCCCTTGAAATCAAATATGTCTTCAGAAAATCATTTATTGTTTAAATCAAGTTTTTATGTATATATTTTTAAGAATTACATTTTCCATGTCATCTATATTAAAAAAAAAATCCGTAAATGATGAAGTTTTCACTACGGCCTCATAATGTGCTGGCACTTCCTGTGCTGGAGACATCACTTTTCAGTAGTCATCTCATTATCATCGCAGGCAGGATTACATTAAAAATTAACACCTACATATAGATAACACAGGATCCATCGCTCACAATAGGCGATGGTCACAGATATCCCCTCCCTGTACAGTGACTTCTACTCAAATCACCGACCATGCGTAGAAAACTTTCTCAGAAAAGTCAATGAGGTCCTTTCTTTGTCTATGGCCCATGGTGACAGCTGTAAAGCATATCTCTAAATGCTGCTAAGAACAGCTCAAGCAAGATGGCTGCCCTCATAATTATGTACAGAAAATATATTAAAAAAGTACAATAAAATATCTGCCAGAACTTTGGTTTTAACTGGTAAAAAATTATACTTTAAATTTATACTTAAAATGTTATACTTTTATACTAATTTATACTTTAAAATTATACTTTAAATGTAAGTTTTTTGGTTCCATTAGATATAGAGAACTGTTCACTTTTCAAAAAGATTCATATCAACTACAGAGAATATGAAACTGAGCATTTTGCTAAAATGAAATCGGAATAAAATCATATAAAATACAGACATCATAAGTCAGAATTAATAACTTACGCTTATCTAGGTTTCAGAGAAACTTCTACCTTAATTATAACATTCCTGAAAGATGTAAATGCTTGGATTTGGTGGAAAGGAGGGCATGCCAGTAAATTTATTACATTTACTCAGGTTTCTCATCTCCTGTAACAAGTACTTAGAACAGCTCTTGTTTCTAAATATGTTTGAAGAGGTGTAGCTGACTGGAATATTTAACACTTGCTGGCCACGAGCCAGGGGAATGCCATAGAGACCATTGTATTCCGTTGTGTCTCCACTCAGCAGACAGTGCACAGTGGATATATCCGTACTTTAATCTGAAGAGTAGTGTAGAAACGTGTAGAATATCAGATATAAGAAAAGCACATCCTTCTACTTTTTATATGTGTAGTAGGCATTTATTTAATAAATATGCCATATGTTAGGTAGAGTTCTTTTTAGCTGTAATTTATAGACCTAAAGATTTGAGGTTCTTCTATGTAACTCCTTTCTTAGTGGAGCCAAGCAAATATCAATATAACAGTAATTTGGCAAAGTATTTCTACACTAGTAACACTGTTGTTAACTGATTTATAGGAAAGTTCAAACATTTTGACAGCTCTTTTTGCAGCTGCCAGATAACACATCAGTAAAAACCTTGGGATATTGGCCTATTGTTTTTCATAAGAGGTCCTGAATTTTAGGTCCGCCCTGTGGTTGCATAGTAAGAAAGTGTTGCACCCCTATTTCTAGATGCTTTTGCATAAGTCAGCCAGAGAAGTGCAATGTTAGAAAATTTCTTTAAGGAGACATGCAACCTTGAAACCTGTAAGAACTTTGGAAGAACTGTCAGTACATGCATAAGAACTGTAAGTGATGTGCTTGAACTTGATTTTTCAGTAAATAACTATTCTACTGCAAAATTACACCCAGAAGCAGAGTGTGCCCTGAAGTGAAGAGTGCCCTTCCAATCAATGAATGGCCCAGGAGCGCATCAGAGTGAGTAACAACTATGACCACTATTCTTGCTACTATCACTCCTAACCCACAGCAGAAGCATGCATGTTAAAGGGGAGAAGGAAATAAGCTGCCAGACAAGTCTGGCCAAATATTATTTTTATTTTGAAGTCTGACATTGCCAATCCTTCTTTCCCCCAACATTTGCTGTCAGGAGAACTCCAGAGACATTAGAAGATTGGTCAGTGCTGCCAAAATTGGCAGGAACAATACACTTTTGGGGAGCTTTACTAGAAAATTACACAGATCTAGGGGTATTAAATAAAACGTATTAAAATAGGCATTCCCCTTGTCAATACAAATGGTGACACTGCCCATTTCATATAGTTGTCAATTACTACATACATTTTCAGTACAAATAACAGAGAATTGACACACTGCAAAAAAGCTTAAAGGGGTTGTCCGAGTTATTTTTTTTGTCCTTTGTATGTTTCTAACTAGTCAAATACAACAGCTTTCCCTTACACTTTCTGCTTCTAAAGCTGCTGGTTTATCAGATTTCACTCAGGGTCACATGACCTGTGATGTCAGCTTGCCTCCCTGTTAATCTTACATTCGTGCACAGAGCCTGTACACGAGAGGTCACTGTGCTGGCCACACCCCCCTGCTCTGCCGCTGCTGCTATCTGCTCTCCCTGGATTCTTTCAGATAAAACATTAACCCCTTCAGCCAGAACAAACGGAAGGCTTTACAACAGCAGCTGCAGATGTAAAGAGACACAGGATCTGTTCTCCTCACCCTACAGACACACAGACACTGGAGCTGATCTGGAGGAGATGCAAAGTATTGTATTGTACAAGAACAGGCCTTGGGAAGACCCTGTGTGTATCAGCAGTGTCATTGTACAGCTGGGACTTGTAGTCCTACACATAAAACATGCTGCTGAGTATTCCAGCAGACATGTCACTCAGGCCAGCTCTTGTATTCACTGCCTTTGCATAGCAGGAAGGGGGAGGGGTAGAGATTGTTATTACTGCAGGTAAACAAAGGCCAGAGGAGAACCAGGGAAATGAGGAAATATAGATTTTTTTTCCTAAAACTTGCTTTACTTAGTTATATATTGCTGCCCATCAGATTTACAGTACTATACATTTTTTTTCATAACTCAGACAACTCCTTTAAGAAAGGATATTTCTTGATAGGAGAAGACTGCCAGACCATGCCACAGACAGGCTGAATTTTTACTGAGCCGTAATTTGGGACTGTTCAGAGGTAAGTTGTTATTAAAGTGTAATAATAGGGCTTGATTGATTTTTCCTATATATTTTATAGATGCAAAGACACATTGCTTGAGCTGCTTGCAAATCTTACCCTGCTTCAGAGCATATTAATATTCTTTACAAATAGTGTAAATTCGACTGATTTGTTGCTGCATTGATGTTTCTTTGCAAAAATCTGCCACTTGTACAGAATATATAGCTGTAACCTTTAAACTGATTGGATTAAGACTCCCGCATGGAAATAGAAACACATCATAAACCATCTGTATTTATTTCTCACCTACTAGGTATTCTGCTTCCAACTAAAACTAAAACAGCCATTATAAACACTAGTCTTCTATTCCCCTGTCTGAGAGGCAGACGCTGCAGTCAGGTGTCTTTCTTAGTGGCAAAAGACCTTAGAAGACAACTTTATGTTGCTCTGGAGTTGGTATATTCCTAATCTAACAATGGTAAAGGCTTGATACAACTAGTCAATGCATGGCACAGATAATTCCACACATTAGGTAACGTGTTGATGTGACAACCATAAGGTATATGGGCAGTCTAGTAGATTGCATGTAAAGGTCCTTTTAGGCACCCCGATGTGAGGCCATAATGAGCTCTAATGACAATTTGATCACAGCTCATTTGAAGAACCTGCTGATGGATACCAAGGGGGATGATCAGCTGTTTTTGGGTAGCTCCTATGCTGGAAATACATTGCAATGTTCATTGTGTAGTATCCTGAGTTGGTCAATGTATCACTGCTCCTATTCACGTCAATGGGAACAGTGCTGCAGTAACCAGATCCGTCTACTACACGGCAGATGGAGCTGTGGATCTCCCGTGCTGAATTCTGCAATCAGAGCAGGTATAAGATCACATTTTGGCCTATCCTGATGACGGGTCATTAATAGTAAAATCCTGGACAACTTCTTCAAGGCTCATGTACACGGCCGTTAGTGTATATTACGGAAGTTCTCCCTCAAAAAAAAAGAAACATGTCCTATACTTGGCAGCAAAACACGTCCGTAGCCCCATTAAAGTCAATGGGTCCGCAAAATTACGGAACACTACGGAAGACTTTCCGTATGTCTTCCGTTCCGTTTTTATACGGACACAGAATACATACGGTCGTGTGAATAGAGCCTAAGGCCCCATTCAGACGACCGTGTTTCACAGCCGTATACGGGCAGTGAAAGCCCGGGCTGTGCTGCCCCAGAGGACGGGAGCGCACGGCGTCATTGGTTGCTATGCCGCCGTGCGCTTCCTGAGGCCGCCGCCGTACAGTGAAACACTGTACACGACGTTTCACTGTACGGCGGCGGCCTCAGGAAGCGCACGGCGTCATAGCAACCAATGACGCTGTGCGCTCCCGTCCTCTGGGGCAGCACAGGCCGGGCTTTCACGGCCCGTATACGGCTGTGAAACACGGTCGTCTGAATGGGGCCTTACTCTTTTCTGGTCTGCAACCCGCAAAAAATGTCTATACTTGTCTGCAAAATGGACAAGAATAGGACATGTTCTATAATTTGCGGAATGGCAGCATGGATGCGCACAGCACCCAGATGACATCCCCATGCTGTTTACATTTTTTGTGGCCTTATAAAAATGAATGGGTTTGCGTGCAATCTGCAAAACATGTGGATCAGGCACAGACTCAATATAAGGTTGTGTGCATGAGACCTAAAGGTCCCCTTGCGCTAAGCTTTCTTCCCAAAAATAACCTGCACCATCGCTGGTCCCCATACAGAATCATTGTTTCATGGCATCAGAGCAGAGGCGTAGCTACCGGGGTGGCGACGGCTCCGGGCCCAGTGCCTCTGGGGGGCCCATCAGGGATGGCCTTAGTACAATCAGGCGATTACAAGTGAGCGCTTCCATTATGGAAGCGCTTACTTGTATGTAGGGACCCCCATCAGACCTCAGATCAGCCCACCCAGCCACATAAGGTTAAAATAAAAACCTTTCTTACCTGTCCTGCGCTGCGGCTGCCCTCCGGTCCGGCACTCCACTCTCTTCCCTGGCGCACACTATGACCTGATGCTGAATGCACGGAGCATGGGCAGCCGCAGCGCAGGACAAGTAAGAAAGGTTTTTATTTTAACCTTATGTGGCTGGGTGGGCTGATCTGAAGTCTGATGGGGGTACATTCTGCTGATCTGAGGTCTGATGGGGGCACATTCTGCTGATCTGAGGTCTGGAGGGGGCACAATACGCTGATCTGAGGTCTGATGGGGGCACATTCTGCTGATCTGAGGTCTGATGGGGGCACATTCTGCTGATCTGAGGTCTGATGGGGGCACATTCTGCTGATCTGAGGTCTGATGGGGCACAATACGCTGATCTGAGGTCTAATGGGGGCACATTCTGCTGATCTGAGGCCTGATGGGGACACAATACGCTGATATGAGGTTTGATGGGGCACATTCTGCTGATCTGAGGTCTGATGGGGGCACATTCTGCTGATCTGAGGTCTGATGGGGGCACATTCTGCTGATCTGAGGGCTGATGGGGCCACAATACGCTGATCTGAGGTCTGATGGGGGCACATTCTGATAATCTGAAGTCTGATGGGGGCACATTCTGATGATCTGAGGTCTGATGGGGGCACAATACGCTGATCTGAGGTCTGATGGGGGCACATTCTGCTGATCTGAAGTCTGATGGGGGCACATTCCGATGATCTGAGGTCTGATGGGGGCACATTCTGATGATCTGAGGCCTGATGGGGGCACAATACGCTGATCTGAGGTCTGATGGGGGCACATTCTGCTGATGTGAGGTATGATGGGGGCACATTCTGATGATCTGAGGTCTGATGGGGGCACATTCTGATGATCTGAGGTCTGATGGGGGCACATTCTGATGATCTGAGATCTGATGGGGGCACATTCTGCTGATCTGAGGTCTCATGGGGTCACATTCTGCTGATCTGAGGTCTGATGGGGGCACAATACGCTGGTCTGAGGTCTGATGGGGGCACATTCTGATGATCTGAGGTCTGATGGGGGCACATTCTGATGATCTGAGGTCTGATGGTGGCACAATACGCTGATCTGAGGTCTATTGCCGGCACAATATGCTGATCTGAGGTCTGATGGCGGCACAATATGCTGATCTGAGGTCTGATGGGGGCACATTAAGCTGATCTGAGGTCTGATGGGGGCACATTAAGCTGATCTGAGGTCTGATGGGGGCACATTAAGCTGATCTGAGGTCTGATGGGGGCACATTTTGATGATCTGAGGTCTGATGGGGGCACATTCTGATGATCTGGGGTCTGATGGGGGCACAATACACTGATCTGAGGTCTGATGGGGACACAATACGATGATCTGAGGTCTGATGGGGGCAGGGGACTGGTAGTTTAGTGATGTAAAAACTGGGGACAAGTTTGCTTTAACATAGGAGTCCCCTTGTTTTCTCCTATTTCTCCTATATTTTACTGCATTATGTGGTAGAGTATTTAGACTAGGGTGTGTAGAAAGTCTATTGTACTGTACTGAACAGCATAGATGATGTAGCAGTTTATACAGTCATCTTTCTAATACAATATTATAACCACAACTAGTAGTATGTGCCTGTGAAGTTGGAAACGTGCGTTTGGGAATCCACTAAGTGGGGGGACCTCTCTAGTATGTTTCGCCCCCCCCCCCCCCCCGTGCTGAACCTCTAGCTACACCTCTGCATCAGAGGCTGTTTAGATGGCACGATCTGCTGCCACCAAACAATGATGTAGGTGACTGCATGAAAGACGTGATTACCCGATGAATGACCATGGTGGTTTTTGGAAATTGAATTGTATTATTATGTTGGGTCTATATGACAGTATTATGTGGGCTCTAAGGGAGTTCTTATGATTAATGCATATCATCTGAAGGCACTTGTGGCATTATATATATTGATATATGTATATATGTATATATATGTATATAGAAGCATTATCTTGGCAGTATCTGGTGGTATTATATAGGCTGTATATGGCAGTATGATCTTGTCACAATATGTTGGTATTATGTGGGCTGAAATTATAACAATAGCAAAGAGGCATGCTACAAAATTACATTTTAGTCTGCGATCTTCTTATTGTCAAGCGTTCCTTCTCACAAAGTTGGTTCCTCCAAAGCAAAGAACCCCTTTAATTACCTGTTGCCAATGGTTAGCTGCGAAGTTCCTTCAATGGGAAACCCACTTGATGTATATATTTTGGCATGTTGACAAAGATAGCCCCTAAGGAGTAAAGAAAAAAGAAAGGGGATATCACATCTAGTAGCACGCAATGATAATGTACTTAGCTTCACTTAAAATGGACCTGTAATCACTCCTGACATGCCTGTTTTAATAGCTTCATGTATTCCCCATGTAATAACAATTCTGGAACATCTATTCTTATGTCTCTATGTTGTGCCATTCCTTTATTATAACTACTCAAAGTTATGAATGAATTTCTAGCAGTCTGCAGGAAGGGTACAGAGGGGTGGTCTTCGATCTGAATTTAAAAAAGAACTCCCGACAAAAATATTATTCCATGTCCTGCTAGAAATGTACATGATATAATCTGTAGTGAATGTCATTTTCTTACCAGTGTCTGAATTTTTGACTTATATCATCCTGAAGTTTCTTATCTGTGTCATGTGACCAGCAATTAGACCCACCAACTCACACATAGACTTATGTGTGGACAGGAAGTCTAATTCTCTATGTATTCCTATGAGACTGAAAGTGAGGCTCCCATAGGAATGAATAGAGCAGTTACTGGCTTTCTGTCCTGGGTCAGTTGGAGGTCAGGGAGTTGGTCACATGACCCAGCTACAATAAGAAGAGAGGTTTTTACTCACAGAAACAGTCACTGATAAGAAAATGACAATCACTACAGATTATATCATGCACCTTTCTAACAGGTCAGAGAATAAGAATTTTTGCGGGAGTTCTTCTTTAAGGATAAATTCGAATTACCGTGAAGCTGAATCTCCTCATGCTTCACGGTAGCTAATCAATTTAACACGACTAAAATAGTGTAAAAAACAAAACAACAAATACTTACCTGATCCATTTGCTTGCGACAGCCCGCCCGACGCCATCTTGATTGAAGATCTCGGCCGAAAACCCGAGCAGCAACGTATGATGTCATCACGCCGGCCAGCGTTATGACATTATCTCGGGCTGCGTGAGATTTTGCTCCACACCTTCGATCAAGATGGCAGCGGGCGACCCGTACCGAAGAAATGGATCAGGTAAGTATTACTTTTGTTATTCTTTTTTTATTTTATATCAGATGACACGATCATGTATTAGCGCGGCATCTGAGGAGTACAAAAATGGGGACCGGTGCAATCGCAGCTCCCTGTCATTGCACCCACTACTTACAAAGAAATGCACTTCGTGACAAAGCAATTTGTCCCGAAGCGGATTTTTTTGTAAAATTCGGCAAAGCAGCCAAATCAAATTTTACAAAACTTTGTTCATCTCTAGTCATGACCAGATGTGCTACTCTTTCTTCCTGTTCAGTTACCTCTACATTATGTAGCTAAACCGGAAAAAAGAGGAGCACACCCGGCTGCAACATCTGAGAAATTGCCTACAGCCAGTCCAGTGGTGGCGTGATCATGGAATTGGCAGAACGACCAAAGGGTAAGTACTACGCAAAGTGTCTTCTGTCCACAGCTTACTTAGAAGACACTTTTTAAGTACAGGCCCAATGAACCCCTTTAAAGCAGATCTGAAGTCTATTCACTCTAAATGCAGAATCCTACACTATCCAAAAACTATGAGCAATGTAGTCACTAGCTAATACTATGCAGCTCAGGGCATTATGGTTCTAGTAGTGCATTCCACCAGCACTGAGCTCAGTATAACACTATTTATTCAGCATGCCCATTAGTTAACAAAAAGTGGACTACTGTGCCCCATCAAACACACATTGAAGGTCAAATCTAAGGGCTCAAGCTGCACAAACTTTCTAGGAATGAATGAGGAAATCCCTAATATTTTGCTTGCCATTTAAAAAACGTATTTAATCACAGTCTGTTTGTTTCATAGAAATCAAAAGGCGTCAACAGATTTGTATCACACAATGTAAACAGTGAATATTGATGCAAGTTTCTCTAGGGAAGAAATCTCTACAGACTTCCTTGTTGACTTTGTATTGATGAAGAGGTGGCTCAACTCAACTGCTACAGACAGCAAGTAGAGCTAGTTTTTTTCCTTGTCACTGTTTGTACATGCCCTACAGAGCCCATAAATAATATTATAACCACCTGCCATGAAACAATCAAATTACAGAGTCTTCTGCAGCAGATCAGATGATGTCAGAACATCTTGGGGCTGTTTGTTGACTTCTGAGAAGCATATTAGCTCACTGGGATGATAACTCTTTGTTATCAATCAAAAAATGTTGGCTGGAGCCAAGGCTGCACCTGCACATGAAAAGAAAGGAAGGTGCTCTCATAATCACCCTGGCCATTAAAGAATATGTATCTGACTTCAGTCAAAGATGTTATCTCAGCCAATTAACAATATGAAGAACGTTGATGTAAATAGTTAAATACAGTCAATCTGTTCATGAGCTTCTACTCATTTCAGCAGGCTGACAATTTAAAATGGTATATATAGTATATGGAAATAGTATACATAACTGAGATCTACAAGATTGTTTGATCTGCAATTATTACCCTTTATTCCCATGTGGATGGAGGCAATGGGCAATGATAATTTTGGTAATATTGTGTCTGCTGGAATATAAAGTTTAGTAGGCTTGCAGACTTGTCCTCCATTATTGGATATGTGAATATCAGTGTTTTCACAGCAGCTTAAAAACAGTTTTCATTTTTGCTCTCCTTGCCTCATAACTTATTAGGACACTGGATCATGTCTATGGGTATGGCTGAAGGGTAGCAGGTGAAGAGAACCTGGTGTCTAAGGAGCCTAATACATTAGTATTGTAAATAACACATTAGGTGGGGGGTTCTTGGTACAGATTTTGACCAGGAGGTTGAAGCTACAACTCTGACTAAAGCAATTGTTTTCATATTATCAAAACCATAGAGAAAAATGGATGATACCTGGAGATATTTTATGAACATAGTAATGCTTGTTGCATATTTTTGTTTGCCGATCTGGCAGGCTGTTCTGTGGGGGCACTACAGGAATGCCTTCCAGCCCAATTAACTATAATGGGGTCCGGCGGTGATCTGGGTGCGATCCAGCAAATATGCTGAGAATCGACCTGACATATACCGCTGCATGCAGTGTTTTCTTTCAGCCCGATTCCTGGCATTCAATTCCAGAACAGTGTGGAACATGCCCAACCTATATTTATTGTTAAGGAAAAATAAATACTCAAAATATATATTTTACCTTTTTTGGAAGACAACAATGAGATAATATTGTTATTACATTTTTTATTATAATAGCCTTCTTTGAACTGTGGATCAATAAAGCAGCTTTAGCAGAATGTCCTGTTCTCCGTCTAGTACCACACCCTTTTGGAGTGCTTTTAAATGTTCCCTAGTACATAAAGGAGAACATTTCTCAGCCATTTCTTTCAGTCCCCTCAAAAGACCAGCTTTAATGTTTATTTACTTTGTGGGTAATTATAGGACAATGGTTTCCTTGAGCATCTACATTCAAATAACTTTTCAGAATTAGGAGTATAACTTAAATAGGTTGTCCTACAGGCTAGATGATGTGTCTTATCAATGGGAGTCTGACGGCTGGGACGCATCCTGATTGCCATGAGGCATTTTTGAGAGCTTGTTCTACTGACAGATCACTAGATGTGTTTATATATGTCATATTCATAACCGTCAAAGGTATCCCATCAATATATATATATATCGTGGTATGTATGTGGGTATGAAATAATTCTCCCTATCATTTTTCATTATAGATACCATGGGAATCTCATTCTAATTTTTCCAACCTATGGACAACTTCGATATCCAGTCTATGATACATCAAAATGATACCAAAACTTAATGATGATTAGTTTAGTCAAATATCTACGTAGGGTTTGGAGCTTCATTCTTCTGATACAGAGCTCCAGTTCTCCAACTTCACAGACCCTTAAAGTGGAATGATAAAATTCTTGTAGCCACCACTAGTAGGTGATTCACACATTTTTACATGGAATTCCACACAATACCTGTTAGGGTGGGCTCACACTAGCGTTATCCCATTCCGTTATAGGTTCAGTTTATAATGCAATGGCGAGACGGAATGCAAAACGGAAGCATTTAAGAGGCATTCTGTTTTGCTCTGTCCTAATAGAAGTCTATGGGCAAGCATAACGGATCCGTCTTGTTTCCATTATGCAGGACGGAAACAAAGTTCTAGTGGTGGATGCTAGTAGCCATTACCATTTAACTTTTTCACTATGTAAAGGGATGCAACCCTGTATCAGAAAAATGGAGATCCAATCTCTGTAAAGTTATATATGAGGTGTACATTCTGTTTAAAGGGGTTGTCTAGTTCAGAATCTAAAAATATACAGGCAGAATGGCATAAAAAAGTAATACCTTCCCATTCTGCCTCTTTCCAGGACTTACTGGTCCCATTTTACACAGAATGTGACTGGTCTGCCATTCACTTGATGAGACAAGTCACCTCTGTGGGCAGTAGATGGCTGAGCAGTCACATTTCCTGTGTTGAGGGGACCAGGAAGTAGACACTGTTGGCTATTACTCAAATTGTTGGAATTTTTGTTTTTAAAGACATTCAGCCCCTTCATTATTTTTTCATTTCCATGACAGACACCTTTCCTTATTTAGTTAGTAGGTGTAATGATTTTAATCAAACCAGTTTTATGTCTTTTCCATGTAACCCTTAGAGAATTCCGATTACTATTACATTTCACGCTACAAGGACATAGCATATTCCAAATTTTAAAAAGCACATTTGTAAGTCCAACTCCACACTTTTTTGTATAGCACTTGGCTTTGCTACTTAGCAGACTTTCCCATAGACAATGAATGTATCTCCATCCATATTAGAAATGCATAAGCCCTTCCTATACTATTCACCTTCTTGAGGACTCCTAAAGGGTAGTTCACTCCAAGGTGGAATTTCCCCACTTGACTCTTGAATGCATATTGTTCTTTATTCTTTCGACCATAATATGTCATGCTCTTTAGCATTTCTAAACCCTTACCTTTGCATATGTATATGTGACTACTTGTGCTAGAAGCTAAGGCCAGTGTGGGAAAGTACCACTGAAAACCTCTTCAAAGCTCTTCAGAGCTATAAAAGAGAGCCGAGTGTTCAACAGTCACCCAGAAACGCATGGAAACTCTATTCATCACATTCAGCTGAAATGCTACATTTTACGCACATGTAATCCCCACTTTATAAAGTACTGTGTTATAGCGTGTTACACTTTGCATTGCACTGAATTATGAAACATGTTCTCCTTTAGAGGCCACCACTTCTTCAACCTTTTCATTTTGCTTAACTTCATTCTTAAAAGGGTTTCCCTACATTCAATGGCTCCATTACCGGTTAGGCTAGGTTCACACCAGCGCTAAAATATTCCTCCATGCTGTTCCAGCAAAGGAGCAGCCTGCCAGAGTTCATTGCATCTGGCATAGCCAAAAACTGCCGAAGCACCACCAGGCCCCATTGGTTATAATAAGATCTGGCATTAGTTCTGAGATTCAGCTGGACACATACCACTGCAAGCAACGTTTTTTGTCCCTCCAAATCCTGGCACTAATAATGGAAACAGGCCAGATCCATGCCGCGTTCCATTATAGTCAGTGTGACCAGCGGGGAAAGGTAGTATCCAGATATGCTGGATACAATGAACTCCAGCAGGCTGTTCTTCTAAAGGCCTAGCCTTACATAGTTACATAGACTGAAAAAAGACAAAGGACCATCTTTCTCACTTCAATTATATGACATTGTTAGATTAACCCTTACACTCCCAGTGCCGTACATGTACGGTGCTGGGGCGATGCAGGAATATGACGCCTGCTCGCACGTTTCAAACAGCAGAGACTTGCCCCTACTTACCGATGTAACCGATGAGTAACTAAAGCTATTAGATGCCGTGATATCACGTTATCACGGCATCTAATAGCGCTAAACCCGGAAGCACTTGCTTCCGGGTGTCCCATGAACGCTCCCGTGGGCAATCAGGGCACCGGCGGTGGGTTTGAATGCTGTAAACCTCGCTGATGAGGTTTACAGCTTTCAATGTGCAATTCTTAGTTTGGCCACTAGATGGCAGGCCAGGCTAAGAAATGAGCAAAAGGGATATTAAATGCAGGATTTAAAATCACTGATTGCTCAAAAGTAAAAAATTAAAAACAGGATCTATTTGCTCATATGTGAGCCTTAAAATAATTACAAAAAATTAAAAAATATTTTTTAAAAAAATATATAAAAAAATAAAAAAGTTTAAATCACCCCCTTTCTGTATAATTAAAAAATAAATACCTAAATAACAATAAATATAGACATCATTGGTATCACCGTGAGCGAAAACGCCCGTACTTTTAAAATATTAAAGAAAATTTCCAATACAGCGAATTGCGTGATGGAAAAAAGCGTCAAAATGGCTGATTCACTTTTTTTGTTGTTTTTTTTCTAAAAAAATTTTAATAAAAAGCGATCAAAAAGTCATGGACACCCCAGAATGGTAGCATTATAGCTCCGTACACATAAATACCAAAAAGTTATAGGGGTCAAGATATGACGACAAAAAAAAATTCCAACTTTATAATTATTTTATCACTATCAAAACACAAGAAAAACTATACATATTGGGTACCGCCGGATTCATACTGACCAGTAGAATGAAAGTAACTGGTCAGTTTTAATGAACATTGAATGCCGTAAATAAAAAACCTGTAAAACAGTAGCGGAATTGCGTTTTTTGGGGAATTTCACCCGATTTGGAATTTTTTCCCCGATTCCCACTACACCATATGCAATATTAAATGTAAGTAAGCCCCCATACAGCTATGTGAACAAAAATATAAAAAAGTTATGGCTCACGGAAAATAGGGAAGAAAAATGAAAATGCAAAACCGAAAAAACCTCCGGTATTGAAAGGGTTAATAAGAATCCTGCCGTTTGCTATTAGATAAGCTCTAGCCCCTTTTTAAATACATATGGAGTCATTTATCAAACTGGTGTAAAATAGAACTGGCTTAGTTGCCCAATGCAGCCAATCAGATTCCACCTTTCATTTTCCAAAGGAGCTGTCAAAAATAAAAGGTGGAATCTGATTGGCTGCTATGGGCAACTATGCCAGGTCTACTTTACACCAGTTTGATAAATGACCCAAATAGTATCTGGCCTTACTACCTCTTGGAATAGGGCAATCCATAGTTTGACTACTCTAACTGTAAAGAATCCTTTCCTGTATTAATGCTTATACTCATCTTTCCTTCACAGGAACAAATAAATCCAGTGCCATTTCTTTGTATTCACTACACATGTATTTATACATGTAAATGAAATCACCTCTAAAGCATGTTTTTACAAGCTGAACAAGCCCAATTTTTTTAAGCCTCTCATTATAAGACAGGCCTTCTGTCCCATTTAATAACCTGGTCGCCCATCTTTGAACTCTATATCCTTTATAGTATATGGAGCCCAAAGCTGAATCCCATATTCAAGATGTGGCCTTACCATGGATTTATAAAGGAGTAATATTACATTTGTCTCATGGGTTTTTACCTCTCTTTTTTACACACTAAAATCATATTTGCTTTTGCAGCTGCTACCTGACACTGAGTACTGCTGCTTAGCTTAGGGCTGTATTACATCTGACCAATTGTTGTCCAATTAGACCAATAGCTGGTGTGTATAACAAAAGATCTGTGTGTGTAAACGGCCATCTGACCAATGATTGGTCAGAAGATCTGTCAGATAATCTGTTGATGTAATCAGTGTTGACAACCTAAATTTTTATTTTTTTCTGGACAATTTATCCAAAAATTACGGACAGCCAACTATTTTTAAGGACAAATTGGAAAACTATACTGAACTATATAATGAATATACATTATATAAGTAATACATGTCTAAAGGTCAGATACTAATAATGAGCACATTATCAGCACTTACAGTGAACTCTAAAATGCTGAGAATTACAATCAAAACGACCTGCTCAAATACCACCAGCCTCAAACAAAATTACGGATGCATCTAATTTTTTTTGCAGACACTGGAAAAAAGTCCCCTATTTTTATGGACTGTACAGGAATTTCTGGACGGTTGGCAACCCTGGGTGTAATATAGCCCTTACTTGTCACCAGACTATCCGTGTTCTTTTCTTCTTCTGCTGTCCACTTCCTACTGCCAGCTTGACAGACAGGAAATGGCTGGAGATTTCCTCTCAGTCGCATACTGGCTGCAAAATGTTCTTCCCCGAAAAACTTCTTTAGTTTAACCTATGTGATCTTTCTGTGTTTACAGCTCTCATGCATACTAATATGTCTAGAAGGTTACGGATTTAACCCCTTAACGCCGAATGACGGCTTATCCCGTCATGGGCAGGAGCCGCTTGCCGCCCCATGATGGGATAAGCCGTCATGGCATTAAACTGTCACCATGTCTGATGACATGGTGACAGTGCTGAGACCCCGGCTGTTACTTACAGCCAGGGGTCTCAGCTAACCAGCCCGGGACCAATGGGGGCGGTCCCGGGCTAGCGATTGCTGTGATTGGCTAGTCTGTTCAGACTAGCCAATCGCAGCGATCGTGCTGCAATAAACTGTAAAATAAAAAAAATAAATAAAAAATTTGCAATATACTATATATCCCCCCCCACACCCCACTGTTTACTTTGATGGCCGTTTAGGTGGGTGGGGGGGATATATAGCTAGCGGGCGGGCGATGTGCGGGCGGCTGCGGCGAGAGTGCCGCCCGCAATTTCAGGATGGCCGAGCGTTATCAAGCAGAGTATCAGCATACAGCTGATACTCTGCTTAAAACTGCTGACATCGGTGCTGGCACCGATGTCAGCAGTTTAACCCCTTCCATGCCGCGGTCTGTAGGGACCGCTGTATGGAAGGGGTTAACAGGGAGGGAGCTCCCTGTTAAGGCAGCGCCGATGGTGTGGCCAGATGAGAGGGAGGAAGCTCCCTCTCCCTTCCATCGGGACGCTGCTCTGCTGTGGCAGCGTCCCGATGGTTACCATGGCAACCAGACGCTTTCAGAAGCGTCTCGGTTGCCATGGTGTAAGCTAAGCCTCATCAGGCTCCTGCTAAAGGTAGGAGCCTGACAAGGTTTAGCAACAGTGAAAATGCACTGCAGTACACTATACAGTGTACTGTAGTGTATTATAGAACAATCAGACCCACTGGATCTTCAAGAACCAAGTGGGTCTGAGTCTAAGAAAGTGTAAAAAAATAAAAAAAAGTGTAAAAAAAAAGTGTTAAAAAAAATCCCTTTTTCCCCCCAAAACTCAAATTTGAAATTAGTAAAAAAAGATAAAAAATACCCCAAGCATGTTAGGTATCGCCACGTTCGTAACAACCTGCTCTACAAAAATATCACATGTCCCAACCCCTCAGGTGAACACCGTAAAAAAATAAAAATAAAAAACAGGTTCAAAAAAGCTATTTTTGTCACTTTACATCACAAAAAGTGTAATAGCAAGCGATCAAAAAGGCGTATGCCCCTCAAAATAGTACCAATCTAACCGTCACCTCTTCCCACAAAAAATGAGCCCCTACCTGAGACAATCGCCCAAAAAATAAAAAAAACTACAGCTCTCACAATAGAGACACTAAACATGGATTTTTTTTGTTTCAAAAATGAAATTATTGTGTAAAACTTAAATAAATTAAAAAAACTATACATGTTAGGTATTGCCACGTCCGTAACAACCTGCTCTACAAAAATATCACATGAGTTAACCCCTCAGGTGAACACAGTAAAAAAAATAAAATAAAAACAGGGTCAAAAAAGCCAATTTTTGTCACTTTACATCACAAAAAGTGTAATACCAAGCGATCAAAAAGGCGTATGCCCCCCAAAATAGTACCAATCTAACCGTCACCTCTTCCCGCAAAAAATGAGCCCCTACCTGAGACAATCGCCCAAAAAATAAAAAAACTACAGCTCTCACAATGGAGACACTAAAACATGGATTTTTTTTGTTTCAAAAATGATATTATTGTGTAAAACTTAAATAAAAATAAAAAACTATACATGTTAGGTACTGCCACGTTCGTAACAACCTGCTCTACAAAAATATCACATTAGTTAACCCCTCAGGTGAACACAGTAAAAAAAAAAAAAAAACAGCCAGAACAGACATTTTTGTTTACCTTGCCTAACAAAAAGTGTAATATAAAGTGATCAAAAATCATATGTTCCCCAAAATAGTATCAATAACACTGTCACCTTATCCCTTAGTTTCCAAAATATGGGCACTTTTTGGTTGTTTCTACTGTAGGGGTGCATCGGGGGGGCTTCAAATGGGACATGGTGTCTCAAAACCAGTCCAGCAAAATCCGCCCTCCAAAAACCATCTGGCGCACCTTTCCTTCTGCGCTTGGCCATGCACCCATACAGTAGTTTACAATCACATGCGGGGTGTTTCTTTAAATCGCAGAATCAGGGTAATAATTTTTGAGGTTTTTTTTGCTATTAACCCTTGATTTGTTACTGGAAAAAATGGATTAAAATGGAAAATCTGCAAAAAAAGTGAAATTTTGAAATGTCATCTCCATTTTCCTTTAATTCTTGTGGAATACATAAAGGGTTAACACAGTTTTTTAAATTAGTTTTGAAAACCTTGAGGGGTGTAGTTTCTAAAATGGGGTCATTTATGGTGGTTTCTATTATGTTAGCCCCACAAAGTGACTTCAGAACTGAACTGGTGCTTAAAAAAAATGGTTTTGGAAAATTTCTAAAAAAATTTAAGAATTGATTCTAAAATTCTAAGCCTTCTAACATCCCCAAAAAATAAAATTACATCTACAAAATGATGGCAACATAAAGTAGACATATGGGACATGTAAAGTAATAACTATTTTGTGAGGGATCACTATCTGCCTTAATAGCAAAGAAATTCAAAGTTTGAAAATTACAAATTTTTCCAAATTTTCTGTAAATTTAGGATTTTTTTATAAATAAAGGTGATTTATATTGACTCAAATTTACCACTGTCGTGGAGTACAATGTGTCACGAAAAAACAATCTTGGAATCAGTCGAATCGGTGAAAGAATCCCAAAGTTATGAATTGATAAAGTGACACATGGCAGATTTTAAAAATGTGGCTTCGGCATTAAGTGTAAAAGTAGCTTCGGCCTTAAGGGGTTAAAAAAAAACCCTGTGTGTAGTGCGATCCTGCAGCAATTTGTTGCTCTCTTCATTTGCACCCTATTTTACTGTCTTTAAGTTAAAGGGGTTGTCTCATATGGGTTGTCTCATATCAGCAAATGGCATGTATTATGTAGAGAAAGTTAATACAAGACACTTACTAATCTATAGTGATTATCCATATTGTCTCCTTTGCTGGCTGAATTCATTTTTCCATCACATATACACTGCTCGTTTCTATGGTTACGACCACCCTGCAATCCTTCAGTGGTGGCCATTCCAACAGAAGAGATTCACTTACTACCTTGTGTAATGCACCCAGCCATTACAGCTCATTTTTACAAAGCTACATAATACGACTGCCATAAAGGTGAAAGATGTCCCCAATGTGCCCTTCCTATGATACAGATCACTTTTTGTCTCCACTTTATTTGTGACTGTTACACTCCCCTATACTTACTCAAAATGATATACACTCACCGGCCACTTTATTAGGTACACCTGTCCAACTGCTCGTTAACACTTAATTTCTAATCAGCCAATCACATGGCGGCAACTCAGTGCATTTAGGCATGTAGACATGGTCAAGACAATCTCCTGCAGTTCAAACCGAGCATCAGTATGGGGAAGAAAGGTGATTTGAGTGCCTTTGAACGTGGCATGGTTGTTGGTGCCAGAAGGGCTGGTCTGTGTATTTCAGAAACTGCTGATCTACTGGGATTTTCATGCACAACCATCTCTAGGGTTTACAGAGAATGGTCTGAAAAAGAAAAAACATCCAGTGAGCGGCAGTTCTGTGGGCGGAAATGCCTTGTTGATGCCAGAGGTCAGAGGAGAATGGGCAGACTGGTTCGAGCTGATAGAAAGGCAACAGTGACTCAAATTGCCACCCGTTACAACCAAGGTAGGCAGAAGAGCATCTCTGAACGCACAGTACGTCGAACTTTGAGGCAGATGGGCTACAGCAGCAGAAGACCACACCGGGTGCCACTCCTTTCAGCTAAGAACAGGAAACTGAGGCTACAATTTGCACAAGCTCATCGAAATTGGACAGTAGAAGATTGGAAAAACGTTGCCTGGTCTGATGAGTCTCGATTTCTGCTGCGACATTCGGATGGTAGGGTCAGAATTTGGCGTCAACAACATGAAAGCATGGATCCATCCTGCCTTGTATCAACGGTTCAAGCTGGTGGTGGTGGTGTCATGGTGTGGGGAATATTTTCTTGGCACTCTTTGGGCCCCTTGGTACCAATTGAGCATCGTTGCAACGCCACAGCCTACCTGAGTATTGTTGCTGACCATGTCCATCCCTTTATGACCACAATGTACCCAACATCTGATGGCTACTTTCAGCAGGATAATGCGCCATGTCATAAAGCTGGAATCATCTCAGACTGGTTTCTTGAACATGACAATGAGTTCACTGTACTCAAATGGCCTCCACAGTCACCAGATCTCAATCCAATAGAGCATCTTTGGGATGTGGTGGAACGGGAGATTCGCATCATGGATGTGCAGCCGACAAATCTGCGGCAACTGTGTGATGCCATCATGTCAATATGGACCAAAATCTCTGAGGAATGCTTCCAGCACCTTGTTGAATCTATGCCACGAAGAATTGAGGCAGTTCTGAAGGCAAAGGGGGGTCCAACCCGTTACTAGCATGGTGTACCTAATAAAGTGGCCGGTGAGTGTATGTGATGGTTGCCATGACTTAAAAAAGAAACAAAACTAACAAAATCGTAAAATTACCAGCAGCTGCAAATTGAGCTGTCAGTATGTTGTAATTTACACATGCACGCTCCTGTTCAACATCTTCAAATATTTTAAGCAGTCATGTGGAGTAAATATAAGTAGTTGAGCAAAAATATCTGATGTTCAGTCAGATGTTCTATGGGTTTCACAGCATAAAGTGAGTCTCCTATACAGCTTTCAAATTTAAAGGGAACATGTCGCTTTGAACATACAATCTGAACTTTAAGCAGCATGTTATAGAGCAGAAGGAGCTGAGCAGATTGGTATGTAGTTTTATGGGGAAAGGTTCAGTATAACTCTTAATTTATTGGTTGAAATCTCTGGTCCCTCTATGCTTAGGAGTCCAGTGGGTGGTCCTACGCATGCTCATGCAGGAAAGAGTGCCAATCATTGAGTGAGACCGTACACTGGACTCCTAAGCATTGAAAGATTAGGGATTTCAACCAAAAAGTTAAGTTTTCTGTTTTCACAAAGTCATATATTAATCTGCTCAATGACATGGTGCCAGAAGATTAAATAGCATTTTCACACTGACAATTTCCCTATAAAAAAACCTTTGCAATATATATATAATTTTAGTTCATTCTTAGATGGAAACGATTAGCCACATTACTCTACTTTAACTCCTTGCCGACCTAGGACAAGAATGCTCGTCCTAACTGGCTGGTACTTAACGCCTTAGGACAAGCATTCTCGTCCTAGGGTTAACCGGCAGCCCGACACGCGCTGTCGCCATCCGCAGCAGGGGCCCGGCTGATACTGACAGCCGGGCCTCTGCTATATCTGCCACCATCAGTGATAACACCGATGCCAGCGGATTAACTCGCTGTATGCCGCGGTCACGCTGACCGCGGCATACAGGGGTTTTGCGGCAGCTTGAACAACTCCATCAGGTCCCCGTGCAGTGGTGGTGGGGGGCCCGATGGCTGCTATGGCAACTGTCAGCATCTTACAGTCGTTGACGCTGACGCTGACAGTTCAATACAGCACAATACAGATGTATTGTGCTGTATTGAAGCAGGGATCATACCCTGAAATGTTGAAGTCCCATAGTGGGACATAAGTCAAAAGTAAAAAAAAGTGAAAAAAAAGTTTTTTAACAATAAAAAAAAATTAAAGTTTCAATAAAAAAAAACCCTTCCCCATAAAAAGAGACATATAAAATTGTAAAAAATTGAAAAAAAATAAAGAATATACATATTAGGTATCGCCGCATCCGTAACAACCTGCTAGTACCAATCAAACCATCATCTCATCCCGCAAAAAACTAGCCCCTACCTGAGACAATCGCCTAAAAAATAAAAAAAACTACAGCTCTCAGACTATGGAGACACTAAAACATGATTTTTTTTGTTTCAAAAATATATTATTGTGTAAAACTTAAATTTAAAAAAAGTAAACATGTTAGGTATTGCCACGTCTGTAACAACTTGCTCCATAAAAATCTCACATGATCTAACCCGTCAGGTGAACACCATAAAAAAATAAAATAAAAACTGTACATGAAAAGCCATTTTTTGTCACCTTACATCACTAAAAGTGCAACACCAAGTGATCAAAAAGGTGTATGCCCCCCAAAATAGTACAAATCTAACCGTCACCTCATCCTGCAAAAAATGAGCCCCTACTTGGGACAAACGCCTAAAAAATAAAAAAAACTACAGCTCTCAGACTATGAGACACTAAAACATGATTTTTTCAAAAATATTATTATGTAAAACTTAAATAAATAAATGAAAAGTATAGATATTAGATATTGCCGCATCCGTAATGACCTGCTCCATAAAAATTTTACATTATCTAACCTGTCAGATGAATGCTGTAAATAACAAAAAATAAAAACAATGACAAAACAGCTATTTTTTGTTACCTTGCCTCACAAAAAGTGTAATATAGAGCAACCAGAAATCGTATGTACCCTAAAATAGTACTAACAAAACTGCCAACTTATCCTGTAGCTTCCAAAATGGGGTCACTTTTTGGGAGTTTCTACTCTAGGGTGCATCAGGGGGTCTTCAAATGTGACATGACAACTTAAAATTTTTTCAGTGAAATCTGCCCTCCAAAAACCATATGGCATTCCTTTCCTTCTGCTCCCTGCCGTGTGCCTGTACAGCAGTTTACGATCACAAATGGGGCGTTTCTGTAAACTACAGAATCAGGGTAATAAATATTGAGTTTTGTTTGGCCTTTAACACCTGCCTTGTTAATGGAAAAAATTGATTTATATGGAAAATCTGCCAAAAAAAACGAAATTCAGAAATTTCATCTACATTTTCCTTTAATTCTTGTGGAACACCTAAAGGGTTAACAAAGTTTGTAAAATCAGTTTTGAATACCTTGAGGGGTGTAGTTTCTAAAATTGGGTGATTTTTGGGTGGTTTCTATTATGTAAGCCTCACAAAGTGACTTCAGACCTGAACTGCTCCTTAAAAAGTGGGTTTTGGTAATTTGAACTTGAAAAATTTCAAGATTTGGTTCTAAACTTCTAAGACTTCTAACGTCCCAAAAAAATAAAATGTCATTTTCAAACTGATCCAAACCTGAAGTAGACATATGGGGAATGTAAAGTAATAACTATTTTTGGAGGTATTACTATGTATTTTAAAAGTAGATAAATTGAAATTTGCTAATTTTTCTAAATTTTTTGTAAATTTGGTATTTTTTTTATAAATAAAAATGAAATATTTTGACTCAAATTTACCACTGTTATGAAGTACAATATGTAACGAGAAAACAATTTCAGAATGGCCTGGATAAGTAAAAGCATTTTAAAGTTATCAGAACATAAAGTGAGACATTTGCATAAAGTGAGATCAGATTTGCTAAAAATGGCCTGGTCCTTAAGGTGAAAAATGGCAGGATCCTTAAGGGGTTAATTCTAGTTCTTATTGTATTTGTGCCTAAGTAATAATGTGATGGTGTAGTCTGCAGGCCACAATGTATACAAATATTAATGAGCTAATGAGACCTATTGTCTAATTGGAACTGGTATCAGATGCACCAAAATTATTTAGAGATGAATGCCTCTGAATAGTTTGGGCACATTGTGGGAGATCTGTGTGCCTGAAGCTGAAATCGTTGCAAACTAGGAGCTGGTGAAGCTTTCAGGTTAAATTAGTTTTGTGGCACAGGTTAACTTATATCTGCTGGAGTACATGGGTCCTGTTCTCTCCTGTCTCCTTTTAAAAACAATAAGTTGTGAGTGTGGCATAAATGGTCAGAAGGTCACACATTTTTGCATAAAATGGGCTTGGGTCAAAACTTGTGAGTTTTCTATACCAGAAAACTGGTGAAGAGTTCTTAATAAAATCATCCCAATGTGTATGAGACCCTTCAACAATCCCTGTATGTCTACAGTCAGAGTGGACATACCTACAAGGGTTATTGCTCCAATTATTGCTTGAAATAAACATGCATGCCTGCTCTCGGGAATGTACAGTATATGAAGGACGGGGAGTATGAGTGGCATTGCTGTTGCCTTACTAGTGCTTTGGTCCCAGGTTCCTATCCAACCAAGGACTACATCTACATGGAGTTTGTATGTTCCATATATGTTGATGCATGGGTTTCCTCCCAAGACTCCAAAAACCTGCTGAGAGGTTTCCTAGAAAATTTACTAGGGAAATGAGATTATGTGCTCCAATGGGGACAGAGTCTGATGTGAGTGACAGCAATCTCTGTACAGTGCAGTGGAACATGTTGGTGGTGTATAATGCAAGATAAATAATAATTATATATTGTATGACCTTATTTTCATGTATGCCTCTACCCACTGAAAAACTCAGCCTTTTCAACCTTCATATTAACAATACAAGAATAGGAACAACTTTCCTTTGAAGGACTTTTTTTTTAGCACTGACCCAAAATAACTATATCTAGCACTAATTTGTTTGGTTTTGCAACACCCATTAGGTTTGAATTTGGGAGCACAGAGAGGTGGGAAATGCAGCTGAACAATGGCTTGTGGAAGTTAACTCTCGGCAGGAGTCTGAGAATAACATTTTGAGACTCTCGATAGTTACTTGAAGATCAGAGCAAACATTTGTACAGAATAGCTCAGCAGGACCTCTCTCTGAGAAGAGCTCAAAACTGTCACATTACAGTTGGTTATATGAAATCTGGTCACATACTGCCTAGAAGAAATGCTTACAATTCCCATTGTCCATAGGTATTTTATTGGGGTATACCCTAGTTTTAAAAGCAAAAAAAGCCCACAAAGAATGAAGATATAACCCACACCCCGGATATATAAAATATCCAAAAGCTGACATGAGTCATTACATTTCACTATATATATACACTCACCGGCCACTTTATTAGGTACACCATGCTAGTAACGGGTTGGACCCCCTTTTGCCTTCAGAACTGCCTCAATTCTTCGTGGCATAGATTCAACAAGGTGCTGGAAGCATTCCTCAGAGATTTTGGTCCATATTGACATGATGGCATCACACAGTTGCCGCAGATTTGTCGGCTGCACATCCATGATGCGAATCTCCCGTTCCACCACATCCCAAAGATGCTCTATTGGATTGAGATCTGGTGACTGTGGAGGCCATTTGAGTACAGTGAACTCATTGTCATGTTCAAGAAACCAGTCTGAGATGATTCCAGCTTTATGACATGGCGCATTATCCTGCTGAAAGTAGCCATCAGATGTTGGGTACATTGTGGTCATAAAGGGATGGACATGGTCAGCAACAATACTCAGGTAGGCTGTGGGCGTTGCAACGATGCTCAATTGGTACCAAGGGGCCCAAAGAGTGCCAAGAAAATATTCCCCACACCATGACACCACCACCACCAGCTTGAACCGTTGATACAAGGCAGGATGGATCCATGCTTTCATGTTGTTGACGCCAAATTCTGACCCTACCATCCGAATGTCGCAGCAGAAATCGAGACTCATCAGACCAGGCAACGTTTTTCCAATCTTCTACTGTCCAATTTCGATGAGCTTGTGCAAATTGTAGCCTCAGTTTCCTGTTTTTAGCTGAAAGGAGTGGCACCCGGTGTGGTCTTCTGCTGCTGTAGCCCATCTGCCTCAAAGTTCGACGTACTGTGCGTTCAGAGATGCTCTTCTGCCTACCTTGGTTGTAACGGGTGGCAATTTGAGTCACTGTTGCCTTTCTATCAGCTCGAACCAGTCTGCCCATTCTCCTCTGACCTCTGGCATCAACAAGGCATTTCCGCCCACAGAACTGCCGCTCACTGGATGTTTTTTCTTTTTCGGACCATTCTCTGTAAACCCTAGAGATGGTTGTGCATGAAAATCCCAGTAGATCAGCAGTTTCTGAAATACTCAGACCAGCCCTTCTGGCACCAACAACCATGCCACGTTCAAAGGCACTCAAATCACCTTTCTTCCCCATACTGATGCTCGGTTTGAACTGCAGGAGATTGTCTTGACCATGTCTACATGCCTAAATGCACTGAGTTGCCGCCATGTGATTGGCTGATTAGAAATTAAGTGTTAACGAGCAGTTGGACAGGTGTACCTAATAAAGTGGCCGGTGAGTGTA
Source organism: Rhinella marina (assembly GCA_900303285.1). Lineage (NCBI taxonomy): Eukaryota > Metazoa > Chordata > Amphibia > Anura > Bufonidae > Rhinella > Rhinella marina. The sequence goes on along the minus strand of ONZH01012348.1, from coordinate 140,690 downwards.
TATTATTTTCTACTACTGTACATGCAATAGCTTTATGGTATATCTTCTTTTGTCTGTAAAGAACTGGGCTCCAGTGATTTGATCCTTGGTGACGCATCCATGTCCTTAGCAACCAGTGGAGTGGTTGTGCTGGAGGAGATAGGCAGTGGACTGAATGACAGTCCATCTGCCCAGTTAACTGTTTTGTTTTGTATCTGACTGATAGAGAGCCAGTACATTGGGTTCTGGTCCAGGGTGCTCTATTTAAATCACGCCTTGTCTACATATCAGTGCCAGTGATAGTCTTTGTTGGCTCTAGCTGGTTCCCTTGCTACAGGTCCTGGATTGCTATTTGTTCCCAGTGTTCCTGAGCTTGTCTTCTGACCACTCCCTGTCTCTTGTTTTGCTACTGCGTACCACGTCTGGTTCTGATCTAGGCTTGTCTTCTGTCCACCCTCTGTCTCACGTTTTGGTACTATGTAGCCCGTCTGTTTCTGACCCATTTTGTATGACTCTGCTTTGTGTTGTTCATATTCTGTGTGTTGTTTGCCCTGCACCTATACTAGTGTAGGGATTGTCGTCCAGTTGCAGTTTTGCCATTAAGGGCTTACACTGTAAGTAGGTAGGGAAAGCGGGCTGGGTTCTAGTTCAGGGACTTGCCGTCCTCTTCTGTCCATACCCACAGGGCTGACATTGCCCTTGTACTTTTGGGCAAACTATACGGAATGTTTTTGCAATAATTATATTATTATTATATATATATCCGCTATATGGGTTATATCTCCTTGATTTGTAAGATTTGTGTACCTCATGCATACTATAACAGTCCTTCATTATCATATAGGGACCCTGTCTGCAGTTTTGACTATGTTAAACTGCTACCAGCACTAGTTAGGGGTTGGCATCATCCCGGAGGAGGCACATATGGGCAATTGATTCTGTCCACCATACCTATTCACTGTTTACTGGCACTTGCACTTTATGTGAACATGTACCGTATTTTTCGCCCTATAAGATGCACCAGCCCATAAGACGCACCTAAATTTGAGAGGAGGACAATAAGAAAAAAAATATTTTTCAATAGACCTCTGGTCAGACCACCAATCAGACGCCCAATGTTAATCCGTCCTCAGCTGACAGCCCCAATAAGACCCCCAATGTTAATAAGACCCCAATAAGACCTCAGATCAGACCTCAATGTGAAAGACCCCCAATCAGACCTCAGATAAGAACCCCATGCCTTTTGTCAGACCCCCTATATGCCTCTTATCAGCCCCAGCAGTTTTATATAAGCCCCCCCAGTGCCTCTTAGCAGCCCCCCAGTGCCTCTTAGCAGCCCCCCTTGCAAATTGCCAGCCCCAGCAGCCTCATATTGAATAAAATAAAAATGCCACTTACCTGTCCTGGACGCCGCCGCTCCTCTCTGCCCGCGTTCTCTCTTCTTCTCCCTGCCGCTGGCTGCGACCCGGCGTGCACAGCGTGAGGTCACGGAGCACCCTCACGCTCAGCACAGCACAGCCGAACTGAAGACCAGGAAGCGGTAAGTACAAAGTCTTCACCGCTTCCTTGTCCTCCAGTGCTAATGAGCACTTCCATAATGGAAGCGCTCATTAGCATTCGCCCCATAAGACACAGGGGCATTTTCCCCTCACTTTTGGGGGAAAAAAAGTGCGTCTTATGGGGCGAAAAATATGTTTGTTTTGTGGGACATTTATGAATTGTTTATCTTTGTGCCCCCTCACGTGATGTCACCATTCCCTGCACTTGTTTTCATGTGATATTATATTTTTATAATAAAGAGTATTGTAATATCTCATATGGTCTGGCCCATTTTGTATAGGTGTGTATATTGATTTTTGGCCATAGGCATTCATTTAATATATGGTGGGGGATATTGATTGAATGTGTATTGAATTTTTATTTTTGCCCATAGCGCAGCTACTTTGGTGCAGAACTAGTTAGGGGCTGGAGAGAGCAGAGAAAACATACATTTTGTGAAGCTTTTATTATCAGGAGTAGTATAAATATGAACTTTTATTCTACCAGGTTCTGCTCGTACAAGTGTCCAGGAGGTGAAACTTCACTAGAAAGTTCTCTCTGCATTGAGCTTGGCTCTGTGTGACAGTAGCATACAACCAGTAGACCACTACAGGTGTCACAAAGTAGAGGGAGGGGAGGTAAAGCAGGTCAATGCAGAGGGCACTTCACAGTGAATCTCCTCCTCCTGGGCACTTAGGAAAAAGGGCATGCTTGTACTCCTATGCCCAGCCCCTACCTAATGCTCTTTGCAGTTTAACATGGTAAAATCTGCTAACAGAGCCCCTTTAAGATGGTAACTAGTATACTAAGTAGCATGACTGCCACAGTGCATGACAAAGGTCACAAGCCAGTGTCAGATTGGGGTATCCTGAGCCCATCTTTATTTCTTAATAATAATTCTGACTTTGGAAATTTACTTTGAGCATTCTGATTTGCATTTGAAAGGATTCTGCAGTGCAAAGATATCATCAGGATACGTCATCAATATCAGATTGGTGGGGAGACTGACTCCCGAAACCCCTGCTGATCAGCTGTTTGAAGCGGTAGCGGGCTCATGCAAGTACTGCTTATGCTTCACAGTAAGACGCGCATCATGAGCAGTGTAATTACAACTACCCTTCCTATTCAAGTTGGTTGACCCAACTCCTTTAAAATAATGGCTAGAATAATCTGTTCCTGTATTTGTTGATTTTATTTTTTTTTAGGGGGAATACTTTTGTAAGGCACTTTACATTTTAGACTTACATGAAAGATTATTGGCTGCAATTGCTAATGACACCATGATGAGGCACTCAGGTTGAAGGCATCCATGTTCACATCTCTAGTGAATGTTTCCAGCAGGCTGCTGCGGTAGAGAGCAGCCTGCCGGTGTTGACCACATCTGGCATTTCCAGATTCAACTGATCATCGCTGGATCCCTATTGATTATAATGGAATCTGATGGTGATCCACCTGATTTCCGCCAAAAATGGCAAGTTTCAGCAAGAAAAATAACACCTCATGCAGCGTTTTTTGTCCGGCTGACAGCCGACATTTATGGCTACATTCACATCTCCGTTTAGGTCATACAGCTGCCTAATCGGGTGGAGATGCCAGCTGTCAGCTGGACACAAAACCATTGCATGCATTGGATTATATGAATTGGTTTAGGCACGACCTACCACAAAGAAGGGGATCCAATACTGATCTTTGCTTTGTGGCCTTCAGTCTATGTACTCACCTGTATGCATTTCCCAATTCCTTGAGAGATCCAAAGGGCCCTTTACATGGGTCGAGAATCCGACAAATAATCACTAACAAGTGTTCATAGGAAAACTTGTTAGCGATTACCTGGCGGTGTAAAAGTTCGGCCAATTACAAAATCATTGTTTACTGGCAGCAGATTATACTGTGTGAACATGCTCTGCCGCTGGTAAACAACGAGTCTGAATGGGGACAAGCGATGGCTTTAGGGATACTGCGGAAGAGATCACTGCATGTATATGCAGCAGTCTCCTCCACTGACGAGCAGGCTTCCTTCAAAACTATCTCAAAACTATCTCGTCCTGTCTAAAGGGAAATAATGTACTGTAGTCATAGCTTGGTTTTAGCCGGTGAGGTCACCTGTATGAAAAGAGCCTCTCCATCTCTCTCATAATAATATTTAGCCTATTCCCACTCCCAGCACAGTGATGTCATCAGTTTATGGCAGAATTATCAATGTCTGATCTAGACTTATTATATAAACCAGCAAATTTTTTAATACCCCCACATGTGTGCTGTCCACATCTTTTGCGGGCCCTTTGAGATGAATCTGCATCTGATTCGGAAAAAACATGGATTGGATGTGGACTGAAATTACAGTATGTCCATATGCATGAGACCTTAAAGACCAAATAAACACAGTCTGACAGATGGACACTTACATTTTTGCAGAGGAATAAAGTTCTACTTTTACAAGTCCACAATACAATTTGATATGGATGGGGTTATGATTGACAAAAGGAAAATGAAGGAGTTAAAAAAAGGTGAAGGAAATGATTTGTGGTCAGACGTGATCTTTGGAAACTGCCAGCCCCTAGCAATGTTATTGTGCAATGGATGCAGGACTAGGCAAAATCAATTTTAATTGACATTGGTTCCATGCTGGGAAATAAAAGGAGACAGAGCTGGCAGAATGTATGGCCGAAGGCATTTCATGTTTACAAGACTAAACATATTCATCAGCCGTTATAACAACTCCGTGCGCTAAAGACATAATAACCTACGAACACTGTTAGGCTACACACACATCAACTTTTTGGAGTTTTTTTTATATATAGAGGCATTAAAGGGACATGTCCATCAATGTAATTTTATAATTTAAACAAAAAAACACAATGGGGGAGATTTATCAAACTGATGTAAAACAGAACTGGTTTACGCATAGCAACCAATAAGATTCCATCTTTCATTTTCCAAAGGAGCTGTCAAAAATGAAAGGTGGAATTTGGAGCCAATAAGCCAATTCTACTTTACAGCGGTTTGTTTGAACGTTTAGCACAGCAGACAGCCTTGCTTGACTTTTTCAGTCAGACTATATTCACTGTGGCCAGAGAGGAAAGCTGGATAAGTGACTCAATTAGAGTACCACATACTACACCAATAAGTGCGGTGCTCCTATGTGGACCTTCTAGGCCTATCATGAAAACAAGAGTACACTTCAAGTACTTCCCCTCACAGCAGCAGTAGACTGACAGTAGATTACCTATGTATATAGGAGTTCTTACCATTTCTGCTGACTGATACAGGACAATATATTGTATCACGTTGTCAATGGTACAATACTGCCAAAATGAAAAAAATGTAATCTAAAAAATTAGTTTTCTATGAATATGGCGGAAGATTTATCAAACGTGATGTACAGGAAAACTGGCTCAGTATCCCATAGTAACCAATCAGATTTCACCTTTTATTTTTCAGATCTCCTTTGGAAAATGATGACTTTCTATGGCAACTAAGCCAGTTTTCCTTTACACCAGTTTTGTTCTAAAGCAAATCTCACGAATACAGTTTAAAAAGAAATATACCCCTTTGTGATGAAAGATACCCTTTAGCATGCTAGAGGTTTTTCAAGCTTGGTAGTTTTCCAAGCAATTTTCATTTTCCTCAATTGAGGAAAAACATAGCTACTACTTTTTAAAGGGATTCTGTCACCACCATTTTGCATATTAAGTTATTTATACCACTGGATTTAACTCATCATAAGGATCCCCAAATGGTTATTGTTATAGGGCCCAGATGAAGATTTGTGGTGTAAAAATCCTTTTTTATCTACTGTCAATCACTTACATTAAGGGGCCCAAGGGGAGTTGCCCATGGTTGCTGGAGCCCGGGCTCGGCGATTCCGTTGGAGCCCCGGACCGCCCACCTAATTAATATTCACTTCACTGAGTGAAGCTCCGACGCCGCACTTGATGTACTGCGCCTGCGCAGCCCTGGACCGCACACCTAATTAATATTCACTTCACTGAGTCAGTGAAGCTCCGGCGGCGGCTGTAATCCCGCGCAGGCGCAGTGCCGCGTCGGAGCTTCACTGACTCAGTGAAGTGAATATTAATTAGGTGTGCGGTCCAGGGCTGCGCAGGCGCAGTACATCAAGTGCGGCGTCGGAGCTTCACTCAGTGAAGTGAATATTAATTAGGTGGGCGGTCCGGGGCTCCAACGGAATCGCCGAGCCCGGGCTCCAGCAACCATGGGCAACTCCCCTTGGGCCCCTTAATGTAAGTGATTGACAGTAGATAAAAAAGGATTTTTACACCACAAATCTTCATCTGGGCCCTATAACAATAACCATTTGGGGATCCTTATGATGAGTTAAATCCAGTGATATAAATAACTTAATATGCAAAATGGTGGTGACAGAATCCCTTTAAACTTGCCCAAAAATCCCAGTATGTAATGGTTACCAAAAGTAACTACTTGCCATTTGCTTGCCAGCCTTAGGCATCATGCCGACAGCACTCTGCCAGCACTTTGTGTGGCACCATTTGGGGCACCAGATACCCTCAGATGGAGGATGAAATCAGAGGTACATATAGGTACAATACAGACTTCTAAGGGTGCCATATCATGGATCATTTTTATATTTTTGCACATCTCTAGTGCACTGCATGCCACCACATAATACCTTTCAAAAATGTAATATAATTTTAAAAGAAAGTGACATAAAGATAACATTTAAATGAAAAAAAAACACAATTAAAATATACTGGAAGTTGTGTATTACAGAGTTTAAAATTCCTTCCAGAAACTGTGCACTGCTATATTATATTGCAGTACAGCTGGGAAACAGAAAGGCCTCTCTCCATCAGCAACATAATACTCACCTTCATTCTGCGATGTGGTTTCTGTACCCTCTGGTGTTTTATCTGGCATCTCTGCTGAGACCTGGTTGGCAATACCTGCAGGACACAAAGAATGGAAAGGATTCTCACACAGAGCCAAGACATTCCAGTCAAAGGACACCTTTACACAGTGCTAAGGCTAATGTTTCAGGATAGGTTTCCATTAATTTTTCTCTTTTTGTCTTGCATCTTTACAAGCTGAAAAGATCTGTCCTAGTCATTTAAGATGTGTATAGGTATGGTCATCAGGAGAAGGGGAGAACTGCACAGTAATTGCACTAAATTGGTGGTGGGTCACACGTCCATTGAATACAGTCATGCTTTCAACGTTTTTTTTTATTGTCTTGGCCTGCTTGGCAATGGCCATTGTGTGTGCTCTTCATTCTGACAGTTTGTATGAACTGACATTTAGATGAGTTGTCCATCAGACTGAAAGATCATATATACTGTATATATTATGTGGAGTGCCAATAGCCCAAAAACCTATGCAAGAAATCTCAAGACTACACAAAAACCTATGCAAGAAACCTCAAGACCACAAAAAAGACACACACTATAAAATATGGTATGCAATATTTTAAAGCATGTCTTTTTTGTGGTTTCAATAAAATTTATCAGCATACGGTCCCCATAGACTATAATGGAGTCCATTAGTTTTCCTCTCAGAGGATGATTTTTGAAGAGGAGACAAAAGTTCTGCATGCAGGCCTTTTGCCTCTGCTTCAAAAATCTTCCTCTGAGCAGAAACCTAATGGATCCTATTATAGTCTAAGGCTAGTTTCACACTACCGTTATTGCTGCATCCGGCAGGGTCCAGCAATAACGGTTCCGTTACTGATAATACAACCATGTGGATCCGTAATGAATGGATCCGGTTGTATTATCTTTAACATTGCTGGGACGGATCTGTCATGAACTCCATTGAAAGTCAATGGAGCACAGATCCATTTACTAGTGTGTCACAGCGAACGGAGACTTGCATTGGGGTTCAATACGGATCCGTCTTGGTGCGGATGCCCAGGGCGGAGAGCAAACTGCAGCATGTTGCGGTTTGCTCTCCGGTTTGGAGACGGAACGGAATGCTTTTAGGAGCATTCCGTTCTCTTCAGTTCAGTTTTGTCCCCATTGACAATAAATGGGGACAAAACTGAAGCGTTTTATTCAGGTATTGAGCCCCTATGATGGAGCTCAATACCGGAATAAAACAACGCTGGTGTGAAAGTACGCTAAGGCTACTTTCACACTTGCATTGTGCTTTTTCGGTATTGAGATCCGGCAGAGGATCTCAATACCGGAAAAAAACTGATCAGTTTTCTCCCCATGCATTCTAAATGGAAAGAGATCCGTTCAGGATGCATCAGGATGCCTTCAGTTCAGGCAGCTTTCAGTTTTGTGTCCGGTCATAAAAACTGAAAGAAACTGATCAGGTACTGAAACCAATGTAAAAGTCAATGGTGACGGATCAGTTTTTTAGGAGACTAAAAAACCAGATCCGTCACCCATTGACTTTCAATGTATTTAGTGCCTGTTTTTTTTTCAGTTTTGATATCACACAACTGCATCCTGCAACGGAACGGATGCATCCTGATGTGCAAAATCGGATCAGTTTAATTCGGGTATAGAGATCCCCTGCCGAATCTCAGTACCTGAATTAACAACGCAAGTGTGAAAGTAGCCTTAGGGTTCTGTAGGCTTCATTTAGCTCAGTTATGTGCCGAATCCGTCCTTTCCATTCTTCAGCTCCTATAAAGGAGCAGAACAATGGAAAGGCTGAACGCTGATGTGAACCCAGCCAAAGCTGCCATTTCTTTTTTCATGTCTCCATGTCTCTTCTAATTTTCTCATTCATTTTCATTTTTGACCAACTTTAAAGATTTTTCTATCACCCTTGATAAATATGGGGTCAAGCTAATTAGCATAGGTACCGCACCCACTTTCCACTTTGGTGAGTGGTGTAATACAAAAAGTCACTTTTTTTTTGCACAAGAAAGCCCAAAAAATTACAAAGCCCTATTTTACAACTTTCGAAGCCAGCATTTTGGAATACAGGGCGTAAGAAATCCCCCCACCCCTCCAATGTCTTTATTTTTATTGAATCGGTTATTACTTTTGAGAAGCAGGAACCGAGTAAAGTGCAAAGCTCATCAACAATCTAATGTCATGCATCAAGTTAATTTCATTTTCCACACTTTCTGCAGCTGTCATCCTGGATTTTCTCAGCACAGTTTTATTTCCATAAAACTATTTCTATGTCAATATTTCCTCTTGAGTGTGTATGAAACTAGATATCTATCTCCTTGTCGCTAATGCCATGTAATATTAGTACTCTATTATATAGAATAAGATTTTTAGTGTTCCCTGGCAATTGTATGGACACATAAATAACAAAAAAACCCAAAGAACATATAATAATGGTTTGGCCTAATGGAAAGCGTTGCCTTGTTCGGAACTAGAGTTGACAAAATCCATTTGCCAGGTTCAAGACTTTCATATGTTTTGGCCCATCAGGGGAAAGTGTTGTAAACCTTCTCTATGCTCTGTTTCAGACCAACATTTTCTTACCCTCACATGGTTATGCCATTAAAAATATTAATATGAATAACATGTTTAATAAGTCCTAAATTCAAATGCATTAAAAATATTTTGTTGTACAGGATTAGTCAAACATGGCTATTTTCTTCCAAAAATAGCGCCCCACCTGTTCACAGGTTATGGGTGATAGTGTAACTCAGTCCCATTTACTTTGGCAGAGCTGAACTGCAATACCAGGCAAAACTAATGGACAGGTTTGACACTTTTTTATGCTTCCCTGAAATATGTTATTGAAAGTACAATTTTTTGGCATATTTAGTCTTCAACATTTCCCCCCAAAATGTGCTAATCAATTTTTCCTGAAATTCGGATCAAATTCCACTTTGCTAACTTTGATTCACTGAACACTAAGCTTAAGACACAGTATAGACACACTGATATTTTAACTATTTTACTTTATGATTGGGGCAAGCATGGTTTAAAGGGAATCTGTCACCAGTAAATTCACTGTTAAATCAGGCACGAAGCTTGGTAGTGCTAACTTATCTGAATGTAATGATACATCTTCATCTTGGAGAAAAAGTAGTTTTCATCCATATGCAAATGACCAGTTAAGTGCTCAGAAGATAGGCCCACACTACTCTGTGTATCCTTGCTCCTCTGCCTTCCCCAGCTAGCCTGGCCTTGCCAATCAAGACAAATTGAAAATTACTTCAGAATTGTGCATTTTTATAAGTAAATGTATTCCATTGGTTCTCTTTGGTGTTCTTTAAATCAGTGTTTCCCTCAGGCCTTGCACTAGGCGCACCTAGTTCTAGACATCACAAGTTCACCATAATATATTTTTGTTTTATACAGCAGATTGACTTGTTGAAATCCCAAATTCATATGTAATGGACTTCTAGGCACACATATAGATTTGAAAAATACAGTATATTTTGTTTTTTAATGTGCAAAACTACAATAGAACCAGGAATGGTGCAAATTTTCAGTGGATGTAGAATGTACCACCAGTTCCCTGGCTCTCCATATACTACTGCCCAAAAGATAACAAAGCTTTCCATGCAAGTGACTACAAGAGGATACATACTGACAGTGTCGGACTGGGGTGCCTATGTAAAATTCATTCTGGGGCTCACTGTAAAGCAAGACTCTACAAGATGATTGATTATAGGACCGTGACTTCAAGAAGGCAGTTCTCTAATGAAAAAGGATACTGGCTGTCCAGTCTGTGTCCAAAGGTCATCTCTGTCACCTGATGACTCTATTATAATAAACTAGGTACTTTGTCAAATAATCTATCCAGCTATTAGCCGCCTATCTATATGTAGTGAAGTGTCTACTATGCCGTGTGCCACTTGCGCAGGGGGTGGGGAACTAGGGGCCCAACTTGCGCAGGGGCCCACAGGGTATGCACCTATACCTCTGTGGACCAGTCTGAGCCTGCATACTGATTTTTTTCCATCAGAGTATGTCCTCTGTGGGCTGAGATTTCAGTATATATGACACTACTGGTGTCCTCATTCTGATCATGTCACTAGACATACACTGTGTATACATTACAACTATGGGGTTTACAGCTGGGATGTCCAGCATACTCCCCTTCAGGAGCAACCATAATTATTTATGGCTATTTTGGAGTTTTTCTAATGAATGAAGCACATTAAAAAATATATGCCCTGCTTTAACTACTTTTCTTATCTGCAAAACTAGCCAAGTTCAGATTCAGGTTTTAAAATGGTTTCCAAGTTTAAGAATAGAAAGTTATTCACCGACGTCTTGTGGAACATTGGAAATAACGAATTTCACCTCGCTGGAGCCCATACATTTTAATACTGTATGGAGATGGATCTCCGTACAGCATTCAAACGAACTTTTGCCTGAAGTGACTTCAACTCTATGATCTAAAGCTCCCTTCGCTCAACCCTACTTTCTTGTACACTGGTGCCAAAAACCGAACACAGAAGGTCTGCAGGCTACCTTTGACTCTCAAGCAACATTGTTGCCCCCAGGTATATAGTTTCTTTTACAACTGACAGTATGGTATGTGGTGGTTAGTGATTTCAGCAATGGAAGCCACAATATTACTACATTAACAAAAATGCAGCATAAATAAAATGTCATATCTGAAACATACAAAGGCCGAAAACAAGTCAAATAAAGGATTTTTACTATTGAAAATGAACAGTTTTAATCAGATTTTTATTACAGTCCCTGTCTCCTGTGTTTTCTAAACACTAGAAAAATTGTGTAGTTCTTATTGTGTTTTTGCCAATAATTTGTCAAGTTTTATATTTCATACTGAGTCTGACCTTTTCAAAGTCACTTTTGATACTTTACAAGGTCTCTACACACTGAAATCCCTGTTCAATTAAATATTCTCCCCCTCAGCAGATAATTTTCTCTTCGCTGGGAACACCAGCTGTCTTGTCCTTTTAGACAAATAACATGCTCTTTGCTCTTGAACGCTCTCGACACAATGCATCTCCATTGGATTTCATCTTTCTGTTTCCAATAGACAATTGTACATTTGAAATGCATGACCTTATATCTAATCTAAATATCAAGGCATAAGTCAAAAGCAAAAATGGCCAAATGCTTGTATAACTATCCTCTACAATAGACAGGTAGAGAAGTCATGAAAATCTGCTCAATGGGAATCCATATTCTTATGCCTCATTCACACGTCAGTGTTCAGTCAGTGATTTCCATCAATGATTTTGAGCCAAAACCAGGTGCAGCTCTAAACATAGACCAGGTGGAGATATTTCCCTTATACCTTATGTCTGTGGAGGCTCCAATCCTGGTTTTGGCTTGAAATCAATGATGGAAATCACTTACCAAACACTGACATGTGAATAAGGCTTAAGAGAAAAACTTGTTGGAAACATTCACCTACGGACCTCAATAGTAACCATATGGCACTTTTACTCCAATAATGCTAGGGCTCCATAGCAATATAGCATCATGTACAACTTTAGAATATCCCTATGGGAAGAAAAGTTGAGTGGCAATTGCCAGATTTCCATCATGGTCAGAATTATTCTAATTGTTGTAAGTTATCTAAATTATTTACCTCAGAGAAACATTTAGTTTTCTTGCAATCTGTGATGATGCCACATTTTTAAATAATTCATAGGCAATCTGTGTTGCTAAGTTATGCTAGCCAAAAAGTTTCACATTGATTGACATTTATTAAAACTATTATTTTCTTAATGAAAAATATTATTAAGGCTCAGTTCACATTAGCAATCATTGTGGCTTCCATGAAATTAGCTGTTTTTTTAATAGATTTCAATGAATTCGGATGGATTGTAATGGCTAGATCAGGGTTCCATTAGGGTCTTTTTTTAGTGGCAAGAATAGCCCTGTAGGCTATGGTATTCATATAATTAAAAATACTAGGGCTCTGATGGAAAGCAAAAAATGGCAGGGTGAACAGAGCCAAATATAAGAATCAAAAGGTACTCTTACTTATAGCTTACATCAGGGATGGCCTGGGGACTTAAAGTGGCCCTGGAAAAAACTAAACGTGGTCCCATGTTGTCCAAATTGACAGTAGACTGGGCAACACAAGTAGACAGGGCCAACATAAGTAGGCACGGATAACACAAGTAGGCAAGGATAACTGAAGTAGGCAGGACTTGTAATACTGTAGTGCAATGCAAAATACCTCTCCAACAGAACCAAATATCACAGTGCAGCACAATATACTGCTTCAACAAACCACATACCACCATACAGCAGAAAATACTGCTGTTCTCACCACAGTATTCAACTGTGTCATCGTCCTCAGGATGGTGATACAGTTGAATTCAAGAGAGCAACTACAGCCTGTGGCCAGTCACATAAGTACCTGATGCTCCTATATTAAAGAGGTTCTTCAGGTTCAGGGAAGTCTCCGCCTAGCATAGCGATGGAAGCCCTGAACCTGGAGAACCGCTTTAATTAATGTTAAGAGCATCAGTTCATTATGTACCCAGCCGTCGGCCATGAAGAGGGCTGGGGTGGCCACCTAGACATTGGCTCATAGGGAAATTTCCCTTTAGGGTCTATGACCAGTCCACCCCTGGTTTACATGAATAAACTAAGCAATTGCAACATTTGCAGCAATAAAATATTACCATAATAATATAGTCAAATGCAATATATATGTCAAAAAGCGAACAAAATACAACTATAAGAAAAGAAAATAAATACAATGCAACAGCACTCTGCAAACCAAATAAAGTACAAAAATGCCATAATAATATAAAATATTTTGATGCTAATGCTGCACTCATTTAGTAAATTTGACATTCTTGGCAAATATATTTTGTACAAAATTATCTGAGCCCGTCTGCCACACGTCAAGGCGATCTCTATAAGATGGGAACCTAACACTATTTCCTACCTGTTATGTGCCATAATGGCCTTCGTATAATTCAGGGGGTGTTGGTTCTACATGCATGCTGGGTCCATTCTGCCTTTTGCCATTTCTGGTGCTTCAAAGGCCTCCACTAAATCCAGGGAGGCAAGTACCAACATGCATGTAGAGCCCACTGTATTTCCATGTCACTATCTATAATTAAAAGTGTATGAATGCTGTTTAAGGGATATTCTAGGATTTTACCATTGACTATTTCTTGATTTATTCATGACTAACTAGTGGCTACCAGGACATTCACCTGGTTTGAGCTAAGCTGGCCATCTTTTAGTTTTAAAAAGGACAAAAGCAAACAGCGTTCTAAAAAAATAAAAATTGGACAACATGGAAGCACAGTGATGGCCAGACCAACACGGTCACCTGACTTAAAGAAAAGCTGTAACCTCTTCTGACATGTATGTTTTAGACCAGGATAGTCCATCGATATCTGATCACCAAGGATATGACATCATGTGCATCCTCCGATCAGCTGTTCTGCAGTACCTCCTGCACGGGAGGTAGTGGACAGAACTGGTTACTGCAGCATCTCTCCCAATGAGGTTAATTGGAGCAGCACTCCAATGGTTGGAGTTTTGGCGCTGGAGGTACTTGGAAACAGTTGACCGGCAGAAGTGCTGACTGTCTGAAATAAAAAATCTACAATCAGAAAATAAAAACAGATCAGAAGAAACTCTCTCTCTTTTCATCAGCGTAAAACTCCCGGTTTTCCAGGAGTTTTACACTGATGACCTATCTTCTGGATCTGATTGGTGGGGGTCCAACACATAGGACCCCTGCGGATCAGCTGCGGCCTTCTTTCTGTAAACCAAGCACAGCTCTATATATTGTATAGCGGTTGTGCTGGGTCCATTCACTTCAATGGACATGAACTGCGCCTAGGCCATGTGATCAATGAACGTCACGTCACATGGCTTAGATTAAGCTGAGAGAAGGCCACTGAGCTACTACGAGCACTGCTGCCTTCTTAAACAGCTGATCGGCGGGGGTCTCGGGAGTCATACCCCCCACGATCAGATACAGATGACCTATCTAAAGGATAGCTCATCAGTTTAAAACTCCCAAAAAACCCTTTAGCTAGTGAAAATATAGGTGAAAGAAAGAAAAAAAGAGGTTTGCTCTGCTAGGGAGTTCTACAACCGTCCATCGGCACAAGTCCCATTGTGTACATTGCCTTTCTTTATGTGTTTAGCTTTAAATGACAAAACCCTTTGTGCCTTGCTTGCCTTAGGTAGGAATAAAGAACGTGTTATTGCCACAAAACCAAAGAGCGTTCAATTTCAGTAAACATTTATCTTGCGGATGGGATCAGAGAACAAGCTGTCAATGTAGATTATTGTCTTCAGCAGGTGGGTGCAGACTGAACTATGGGATATGACGCGTTACCATCACTTAGACAGTAAGAAAACATAACAAGATGCAAAATATACAGTGCATAACCTTTCATATTACCAAGCCCTATGATATCATGCAATTACTAAACTTGCCCAGCAACATTTTTAGGAATTCTTCCAATAAGAGGGAACAGTCAACTGTTCATAACTTATTGATGAGAACCTTATAGCATTGTGAACAGGTGCTAATAATACGACTGCGTATTGTGTGCAGTGATTATAACTTCCTTAAATATTAACAGGATGGAAGGAAAGCAAAATGTATATGTCTACCACTTCTCCTAGTATACTAGGATACAATAGACATGTGTCTCCATCCTGACCATTTGGATACAGCGATAACTTTTATGTTAAAGGGATTGTCCCACGAAAAAAAATTCTGCAGTTTTCAAACCAACACCTGGATCGGGATACTTTTGTAATTGCATGTAATTAAAAATTTAGCTGTGATAGGTAGAGAGCTGCAGCTATATGGACACACTCCCTTAGCTGCATAAGAAAGGATACACTACCTGAGCTGCCAGCTTGATATACATCTAGCAGAGCAATTGAAAAAAAAAGTGGATACCGTTATGCAGCTAGTGTATTATTTTCTAATGATGCCCCTGCTGGGGTATAGATTTCTAATGATGCCCCTGCTGGGGTATAGTTTTCTAATGATGACCCTGCTGGGGTATAGTTTTCTAATGATGACCCTGTGAAACCAAGCTCTTACAGGATTACCAAGAAAAGGAAGTTTGAATTTTTCTGTGGATGAGTCCAGGACTCATCTTCAGCGGCATCTGGCACATGCCCATTGCACATATTAAGCTAAGGACAGTGCCCCTTGCTTTCTCCACATGTGCTCATCTCCAGTAGATTCTAAGTTCTTCTCTGTAAGGCTATAACAGCCAGGTTTCACAAGGGCATTGTTACACTGCATGTTGGTGGTTTGGCAGCCCACAAGCTAGTGACAGGTTCCCTTTAAAGGGGGTTTCCCCATGATTAATGTAAAAAATTAAAATCAGACATCATATAGGACATGACAATTTATTTCTAAGAAAGCTAGAACCAGCCCTGTACCTCACGTGGATCCAGAGAGCTCCACTTTTTTTTTCTGGTTCAATAGTTTTTTATTGGATTTTCATCATAATTTTTTATAGGTGAACAAAGGGAAAGAGTACAAAATACATTGTAATACAGTTTTCAAATATTGTAGAGAAATACAAATTTAAGGTATTTTCACAATAGTATATGGTATAGCTATCATTAGGATGTGATCACATGACCGGTAGCCCTTCTTGCTTACGTCCAGTCACTAGTTCCCTCCTATTCATTAATCATATTTGTACTCTATATATAGAGGGAAAGAGAGAGAGACGTCGTCTCAGGGTTTTTAACTTTAAAAAAAAAAAAAAATGAGAACACAAACCGCAAACAATAACAAAAAAAAGAAAGAAAGAAACAGGTGCTCAATATAGTCTTTGTTTTGAGTCAGGATCTCTAATATATATATATATATATATATATATATATATATATATATATATATATGTCTATATGCGTTTAGTAGATGTTCCATGAACACAATCATCTGACTTAAAGAGGATCTGTAACCTCCCCTGACGTGTAAGCAGCTACTTGCATTCCCCTTGTTATAACAATTCCGGAGGATGTGTTGTGTCATTCCTTTATTATTCCTGCTGGAATTTATGAATGAATTACTAGCTGTTTGCAGTGAAGGTCTAGATGGGTGTTACCAGTTTGGGGGGTGTCCCTGCACAGTTTGCACTAGCAGCACTGCATTAGCAGCACTGATTTCCAACTGTGCAGGAACTCAAACTGGTAACACCCATCGAAACTGCTAGTAATTCAGTACTGGCACATAATAGATTCATAACGATAGATGCTTCAGAATTATTATTACAAGGGGGATGCAAGTAACATGTCAGGAGTAACATGTCAGACAGATTCTCTTTTCTCTTTAAACCCTATAGATGGTTCCAAATAAGTTAGACAGAGTGAAGAAATGCAGCGAACAACTACTTTGCCTCTACGAGATCCTTGCAGAAGTACCTCATGAAATTGGTTGAGAGATTGCCAAGAGCTTGCAAAGGCATGGTTTAGTTTGGAAAACCTAAAACTAAAATATGAGGGATGATTTTAAATGAAGCCAAGTAACATAAGCATGTCTTTAGTGTTAGAGGAAAAAGAAGTACACAAGACAAAAAAGACTTTAAGCAGATGTTGAGTTGCCCTGGTGGCATTCAAATCCTTGGCCTCAGTGCTAACCAATGAGCCATTGTTCTGCCGTCCCCTATTATTTTCTATTGTCTTGTTCCATGTGTCTTTGCATGAAAGTGCAAAATCATATCGCTATAATATGTAGAGCAGAGAACTGCATTTCAATGGCTTCATGATATACTCAGATCTAGACAACACAACTTTTCTGTATTTAAACATTATCTGAATTTGGCCAGATTCACCCAGGAACCAACTTCATTGCTCCCTTAACATAATTAACCTTCAATCCAATTTAGTCAGGTGCCCCTTTTTTTAAACCACCGACGAGGTTGGCTGCTTCTGAATAGCGAAGCTGCTTTACAAAAGGTATTAATGACAATCCTATTTCAAGCACATTGATAATATTGGCCCGGTTCCCCTCTCTCTTGTGCAGCTGACAGATAGTAAGCTTGATTTCTCTGCCTTCAAATGCTCGGTGCACTGGCTATTGATAAAGGGAACAAAGCTAATGGCTGTGGACTGTTTGGGTGTTTAAATAAAAGATGGACAATTACGCCTGGAAACAGAGGACACATGAAAGAAAATGTCAGATTATAATTTCAGGATGGAAGAATGGAGCTTTCCTTTACTCTGAGTTCTGCTTTATTCACTTCTCACTTTGCAAGACCAGTGAATTTGACTCATTCGAACTATGCTTTTATTCCTGTTTATTAGATATAACTTTTTTCCTTTGAATTACAGAATTTTAAATTCCATAATATGGTCCATGGGAACCTGTCACAAGGTAGGTGCCTCCATACCACCAGCAGCACTTGAAAAGTTCTGCTCATCTAGCCTTATTAGGACAAAAAATAACTATGATGCCCCTACGCACAAATATTGCCCCTTCTAACTTGATTGAGGACAAGGAAAGTCATTAGAAGCTGAAAGGAAATCTCGTGCTTGCGTTATATGCAAATTAGGCCCTGGAAATCAAGGAGGTGGAAATGCAGCCCAAAGACATCAAGGTCTCCATGCCCAAATCCTTCTCCTCTGGCTTGAATGACTTCCTTGACAATCTAAATAACAACAGCGCATGCACAAGATTTCCTCCTAGCATGTAATGATGTTCCATATCCTCAGGAGCATCGGTTGAGGCAAGATTTGGCAGTGGGGGCATCAAAGTTATTTTTTATCATAAAGAGTCACGTATTTGGGCTAATAAAAACATCTTTGGGGAACAGATTAATAGAGCTATCAGGTACTTGCGACGGTTTGGGGGGCAGATACCTCCTTACAGGTTCCCTTTAGATTTTATTCAACCTTTTAGACAGACAGTATCTAAACTTCGTTAATAGGCAATTAAAGAATAACTCTAGTTAGGTATAAAAATTCCACCTATTGATGTCCTGGTGCAGCATGTCCATGGTTATTGTTAAGTGAAATGATTTAAGTTTGGTTTGTGAGGAAATAGTTGAATGTTTTACATTTATCCTGAAAGAAGGTGAAGAGGGTGGTCAATGTGTGTGTGCCTAGAGAATTGTAGTTCCACAATTAGTAACAAATTGATAGCAAGTATTTTATTTTATATACCATGACGTACTAAAACCATTTCCTCGTTGGTGGTTAAAGCATCTTGGGGAGAAAATCTGCCTAAATGCATTAGATAAATGCTGGAGAATCCTGCCAAAATCAGCATGATCTGACATAATTCTAATATGCATGAGGAATGTACAATGTCCACAATAAAGGTGGTTTCACACATATCGCTTTTGGGGAAAAAAGTTGTTTTTTCTGTGGTTGGTTTTCCCGGAGGTTTCTGTGCTGATGCCAGAAGCAAAGTTAAATGGAATGGGAAATATAAAGGAAGGACTTGTACTTCTCCTTCCTGTTGGCTTTGGCTAAAAAAAACTGCCTAAAAAATTACAGTGTCATTTCCCCCCAAAAAACGCTATTTTTCAGTTACCCAATTTGAGATTATCCTTCATACCATCAATTTGACACACATGGACAATACAAATATAAAAGCAAGGGATGCTAATGACATTGTTATTGACATGTTAGTCAAATTTGACTTATGGTTGGACAGGAAACATGCCTTATGGGTTCATATGTTATTTTTAATCTACATCACTGTTTTTTTTTTTTTTTTTCTAATCCAAGTCCTCTTATTCAAAAAATGAATAACCACAAATGCTATGATAATATATTATGCTGCACATTAGGAGCACAGCATGGGGACAGTGTGAGTGTCCCTTACGGTTGTAGCTTTTATCACTTATCATACATGTATTACAGGTATGGATGCTCAACCTGCGGCTCTCCAGCTGTTGTAAAACTACAACTTCTACCATGCCCTACTGTAGGCTGATAGCTATAGGCTGTCCACGCAGGCTGGGAGTTGTAGTTTTGCAACAGCTGGAGGGTCCTAGGTTGGGCATCCCTGGTCTAGATAGTAGAATTCTTCAGTAAATATATAGTCCTATAAAAACACACTAGAAACCATATCATTCATTCCATTATCCATTTAAAAAGCCTCGTGCTTGTCTTCCCTGCACTGCCATTGCCTCTTATAGCTGCACAGGAAAAGAAGTATGGGTAAAAATAGGACATATATAAGCTTAGTATATAGCCACTGCTTATGAACACTGAGAAATTGGTACAAGAAGCCGTCCCATGAAAGTATTAAGATAATATGAAAAATGTCTCACATGTCTTAGGAGAAGAGATAAAGGACCCCATGTGGTAGCTTTTCTTTGTTGTATTCTAAATTCCACCAACACCTTTAAGAACATGTGGGAGACGGGTCCTTCAACTATTACAAGGGTTTTGTAAGCAATGTTCTAGTTAAATTCCACATTTCCCAGGGTCTTTTGACCCTACACAAAGCTGCATTTCTAAAACGCTTCAAATGTCCAATTGCTGGCAAGGTTCTACCTTGTGGTCATTCATTCAATCAATCAGAGTCCTTAAGAATGCACCAAGATTGCTGAGTACTTTTTCAAGCTCATAATCACAATCCATTCATTGAACATTGCATCTGCTTAATAAACCAACAGTCCAAAGTGGTTTATTATACTCGAAAATGTCTAAATATTTAAAAATAATCACAAGTTGCGATCTCACAGAAAGGTCCATTCTGCCAGAAGAACTAGTCAGCAAGAATCATTATATTTTCATCCAGTGTGAAATCTATGTACCAGATGACATCTTTGGAGACGTCTAAGAAGATAACATGGTCTTATCTGACTCAAGGTTCAAGTGAAACCAATGATATATAAAACGTTTTAATTCAGTTCTGCAGCTATAGCTATAGTCCTCTAGGTAAGAAAAGGTGGTTCAGATACCTCACATGGCCAAAATCCAGCTCACATGCAGTGGCCAATAGCTGCATGATTTTGCAAATATAATTTGAGGTACCTTCAAAATTGCGTGGCTATTGTTTGGCTTTTGGTTGTATGTATATATGTATATATTCACCTGTCTCTCATGAGAGTGAAAGCAAATCTAAAATAGATAGAACTATTGTAGATTGTCTTCAAAAAATAAAAAGTAGCCCACCAAACGTGATTCAGTTTTGCTGTTATCACAAATGTAAGCTAACATCTAGCCTATAAATTTTTTCTTTGGAAAAGAAAGATAGCAGTATATAGAAAAGTGTACAAATGATTGATCGGTCTATCTATCTATCTATCTATCTATCTATCTATCTAAACTGAAAAAAGAGGCAGCACTCCAAGATAGGTGAAAGGGAGGTGGACCCGCTTTATTCACCCCAAAACGCAAAATTTCAGCCCAGCAAAATGAGGCCTTTCTCAGGCTTGAAAAATGCCTTATTGTGCTGGGCTGAATAAAGCAGGTCCTCCACCTTTCACCTATTTTGGAGTGCTCTTTTTTCAGTTTGGATATCTAGTGAACCATACCTTGAAGAGATTGCACCCTATTTCTTCATGATGCTGCTGCATCTTTCTGCTTCAGTCTATCTATCTATCTATCTATCTATCTATCTATCTCTCTATCTATCTTGTATCAATCTGCCAAGTTATCTGTTCTTTCTATCATCATCATCATCTGATATCTTCTCACATTCATCATATCATTATCTATCTATCTATCTATCTATCTATCTATCTATCTATCTTAACTCAATAAAGAGACTACTGTTAAGCTACTGTCTTATTGTTAATTATGCCATCTGGGAAAAGAAAATATAACTTTTTATACTTATGGCCCAATTGATCTTGACCTTTTCTGTTTGCTTTGGAATGACTCCATCAAATGTCCATGTTTCATTTATTACTGAAAACATATGGTATTGAGCTTGGTAAATGAATGCACATACAATGGATTCATTAAAGCAACATTTCTTTGACAGACAGAACAGTCTACATTATGACAAATACAAGTATACAATTTCATTTCATTATACCTCTAAAATTGTGTGATCCAGCACTAAAAGACATATTGCCTTCCCGCTACAGTATGTAAGGTACCATGGTAATCATTAGAACTATTGGCTGCAGTTCTGTAACTCATGAAGTTAATTTGTAATCAGGGCTGGATTATAGAGAGGACAAATGGTGTAACTGCCCTGGAGACTCCACTAACTGAACTCTTGAGGGGGCCTCCACCATCTCTTGGTTAAACAACATTTCAACAAATGAATGCTATCATTCAGAAGAGTTTATTATAAAAAATAAATAGAAGCATCCTGTATATAAGTGAGAAAATCACTCAAAATTTGATTTAGATTTGATTTGGCTGAATTGGTAGACATATTTGATTCAAGTCCAAATTGATTCTACCTGTAAGGAAAGTGCGAATGTAAAAATGTGTGAATTTGTGTACTGAGGTTCCCTAGGACTCATATTTTTGTCTATTGTCTCTTTTTTTACATTTTATTTTTATAATCAGATTAATGTAGAATCAATTTGTTGATCTCTAATCTTGTCCAAATGTTTTATTCCCTCATCAGAAAATGATCCCTAACTGAGCTGTACAGTAAATCTAGCAATGGATGGTTGTATGACAGACAAGTCAAATTCCTCAAAGTGCATAGTTGATGGTTGAACAGCAGTTGATCAAACGTTGGTCAAAAGTTGGTCATTTGCTCAACGATCATTTGGCAGACATAGCCAGACACACATTAGTCCATATTGGCCGTTACAGTTGCTCAAACTGGCTATAGAAAGTAAATATCTTTTCAGGAGCATTCTTTCAAAGAAAGATCTTTTGTCTGGCTATAAGATAATTATTTCAAACACAGTGAACTTTTTTCAGACAATGATGATCTGTTATCAGTCGGCTAAAACAATCATTTTGGTTGAAATCATCCGTTTTGATCAAGTTTAGATTAATGTATATTGGTACCTTTAGACTTGGATCACATATGTTGTTTCTGATGCAGTTTTTCTGTTTTTTTTTTTTTTGTTTTTTTTTTAACCAAAGCCAGCACAGAATTAAAAAGGAATGAGAATTATAAAGGAAGGAATTACACTTATCCTTCCTGCTGAATCTACTTCTGCTTTGGTGCAAAAACATGCATCAAAAACTGGATGTGTGTATCCAGCCAAAGAGGGCTGTAAGATTTAGGCTGAATTCACATGCCTGGATTTCAGAGTCTGTATTATGGACATTTGTGCTGGCCTGAATGCTGTCTTACTAATCTATACTTTACTGGGACATTAAACCTGCAGTGGTTCCTGGAAACATGTCTGGAATACGGATATGTGTAGCCAGCCTTAAGATCAACTTTTGTAGGATTTATTTTATGATGGTGTATTTTTAAGCAAACTTAATTCACTTCAGTGTACATTAACAAAAACCAGGTCTCCTCTTGACAAACTGCAAAAGGAATTGGAATCTAACCATTACCTCTGGTGACCTCTATGAAAAATATGGTGTAATGAAATTATGAGTGTCTGATGTGTCAAAACAAACAGGTCAAGGAATAAGTTTGTTGGAAAGAATTGGGCAAGACAACATTCCTGCTCTAGCAGGTCTACTAAAACAAGGAGTCACCATCTAGCTAACAAGCTAGACATTATAGTATTACATGTATAACTTATGTCTTAAATATGGGTTGATAATTTCTTCTCTTTCAATTTTATAAAAAGATGTTTGCTGTGTTAAGTTTAAAAGGGTTGTCCCACAAGCAACATATATCACTAATACATAAATGTATGATTTCTAAAGGTGGGTCCACTGAGACCACCAATGATCATGAGAACAGGACTCCCCAAGTTTCCTGCATAAATGGAGTGGTAGTGCACATGGATGACCACCACTCCATTCACTCTCTGGGACAGCCAATCCAGTGCTTGGCTATCTTCCGCAATCCCATAGAAATGAATGGAGTAGTATGTACATTACTGCCCCATTTACACACAAAAGTTGGGGCTTCTGTGATGGGCAGGGATAGACTGGGAACTTAACATGACCCTTGAAAAAACCTAAAAGTGGCCTCCTGTTGTAGAGGGGTCCAAATTGACCGAAGGCAGGGTACCACAAGTAGGCCGGGTCAGCAATACCATAGCACAAAATACCATCCCATCAGAACCATATACCACAATGCAGTACGGTATATTGCCCCAAAAGCTGCCATTTTCTGTCCTCCTCCAGTTATCTCTGATTAATATAAGGGCTTAAGAGATGAGATGCAGGACACAGCAGTTGAATTCAGGAGGGCATGTGCAGTTGCTGGTTGGGTACATGAGTATCTGATTCTCACAACTAGGGATGAGTGAAGCAAGCTTTGGATCCTAGATCCGAAGTCGCTTTACTCAAAACTTTGGAATAATGCTGTACGGAGATCCATCTCCGTACAGCATTAAAATGTATGGCCTCCGATGAGGCAAAGTCAGTTATTCCCGAAGTCTTGCGATAATTTTGGTATTTGATTTTTAAACTGGAAAACCATTTTAAAACTTGGATCCAAACTTGGCTTCAGTTCCGATTGGTACCTCGGAACCAAAGCCGAGCATAATCAACAAGTTCCAATCCAAGACAAATATTTACAGACATGTTAAAGGAAAATTCCATTGACGTGTGTCATAAAATCAAAATACTAATAATATTAAATATCCTGCCTTAGTAATAACATAGATAAATATATCCACACAATCTGTGAGGTTTAGTTCTGTTCTGCCCTTAGACTTGCATCTTGCTTTTGTTACAGACTAAGGTCTACTATTAAGCTTAATAAAATAAATGTTCCCTTTTCTTCTAGTCTGGTAAAACAGTGGTCTCATTCACTGGCAAACCATATGGAAAGTAACTACATGTTGTAGAAAATGTGATTTCCTGACTCTGAATGAAAGTTTTCACTGCATGGCATCCGGAGAGCCAGGAGAAAAAAACAGAGAACATTAACCCACATATCGATGGCAATCACTTAGTTGTGGACTGTAGCCAAGGCTAGTTGGTTAGTATCATTGAGGGTGGGGGATGTGAATTAAAGGAATATTTCCAGAATATTTAAGTTTAGTTTAACTCTTTGCATTCATATGCACATGAGGAGTATAAAGTTCACATTGATATAGATATGTAAAAGGCTATTAAAATGATGCGTGAATAAATGATATAATTACTTATAAATAGCAGCATAATACATTTTAGGTCCAAATGTGACTCTAGTAATGGTTGGTATGAGCTTATTTCATTGACCCCTTATTATTAATACAGCTTTTTAGACATTCTGCCAAAATGTATTCTTACTGTTTTTTAGTTTGTAAGAGCCCGCATCTCTGCAAGACATTGGCAGTATAAGAGCTCTACTCCCCCTGAGAAAGCTGATGCGAAACACGTGTCGGGGTCTGTTGGAGATGCCACTAGCCAGGTCTGTATTGTGTATATGTTGTGAATTATGGTTTTTTATCTAGGTGGGGGAGCCACATGGTTTGATTTTGTATTTATTTATACTTGTTTTTCCATCCCACCTTCTCCATTACTTGCAATGCTATAACTTGATGTCCCAACATGTTTTGTGCACTCTCCATGTGGTTGTGTTTGTCTTTGCCAATTTATGCATCTATTTATTTGTTTTATCGATTTCAATAAAGATATCTTTTTGGATATACATTTGTGTATTATATTTGTGTATATGCTGAGTGCCTGGGCTTGTCCCATCTAGGAGCAAGACATTGGCAGTGCAGACAGTGTAGGCAATCCACTGATCTGCAAAGGACAAAGGCATTGAAACTAATAGATATACAATGTATAGAAATGTCTTTGACCCTATAACCCCCTGCTCGCCCCTTCTGGCAGCTTAGGCAGATGCCAGGGCACAGAGCGGCTTCCACAAGGGCTACTGAATGACCCTTACAGGGCCGTTTGACTCAAAGGATTAAGGAACTTGGGAGTTCTTTTCTCCTTTTGGAGTGGGCTTACTATAGACCGCATCTTTGTGCACGTTTTGTGTGGCATAGTCATTCCTTTTTTACACTTGTATGAAAGCAAAATTTAAGGCTTTTGAATAAAAACTGACCCTTGAGAGACGTGTTGCTGCTTATTCTCTAGTAAATACCAAAAAGAAAAAATTGGAACTGGGGGAGGGGGGTATCATGGTTGGTATTTCTTCTTAGATTTTGACTTTGCACATTCAGCTATACTTTTTGGAAGGCACTTGCACTTTCTAATTTTGAGCTGCTAATGTGATTTTTGGACAAAAAGACATATTGCCTTCTCCACGGCTACAGTATATAAGGTACCATTGTAATTTCATAGTAGTTTCAGTTATTTGTAATTCCGTGCCATTTTAAATTTTTCATCTTTCATTTGAAGGTGGGCAAAAGGCATGGGTAATTACTGCATATAATGCTGCCCCAGTGTTATTTATAGGTATGTGTTATTCTCCAGTATGTCAAAATCTACTATGTTGAATGTGGTTAATAAGACATTTATAGTAGACAGGAACACATCAATGATCATAGCCATAGATATTCTTGATGTAGCAGAGGTATGTATGATTTTGTTGATTGGATGGCGTCCCGTAATTACCATTAAGAGTTCTGTTTTTTTTTGTTTTTTTTTAAACTTCATACTGCATCTGTTCCCCTATCCCTCACCATGCCCGAAAATTTTAACATGACAGTGTAGGGTCAACCAACTTGAACTGGTTGAATCACTGGTACACGGGTCTACAGTTTTTGACATACTATATACACATCAACAGCATGTGCATCTAACTGTTACGGGCATGAACAGGGCATGGAAACATAAGCAATTATAAATGACCGCCTTCTCTCCACACCCAGCTCATTGGTTCTTATGCTTGGATGTCCTTGTCATCTCATGTGCCTGGGTAACATACGGCTGGTAAAAAAACAGTGGAGTAATAACTATGCCTGCAAGGAGACCATGGTACAAATCTGTCGGTGGCTTACCTGTTCAAGAAATCCAACTGCCCAATCTCTTCTGACATATGCCAGCAGGGGAGAGTTAAGAAACCCACATAAAATTTAGAAGGTAAGCTAACCATGCCGGAATCTGCAAGTTCAGCCAATACACATCTAATATGCATGGTCAGCATGACAATGATGGTTAATAAAACCTCCAACAAAAGTGAATTATTCCATCAAACTGACCAAATCATAAAAATCCACCAATACTGCCTAAGAGACCACAAAAATAGGATACAAAAAATGGACAGCGTGGCCCTAGTTTATACTGTAAATGCATTGCCATCCTATTTAGAACATAACAGATTTTGTGTAAAGTATTTGATTTGGTGTTACATCGCGGCATACTTCAATCAAACTTTTATCATTTTTCAAATATAAAAACAGCTAAGTCATAGAAAATAAAATCCCTGTCAAGACATGGAAACGTAAACCAAAAACTTATAAATCCTGTATGGAAAACAGCCGTGCAATGTGACCATGAAAGACAGCAGAACAATCCAATGTGTGTTCCTTCCGTCTTGTTAACATTGAGCTTGTGTCTGAGTGACAGCTATTAGGTTAATTCTAGAGGTCAACCAATTGTTACATAGGCCAAGCTCATGTCCTCACGGAAGGGAAAGCATCTTGCATTTATCTTCCCTTGACAGACTGTGTCATATTGATAATGTTACAACTTTACCAAGCCCTGCGCCCATATCCCAAATCCAGGGAAAGGTCTTCCTAACCAGCTGGCAGATAACTGCATAGCTGTTCTAGTGGCGGGTGCCAAGTTTTAAAGAAGTATAATAGGAACACTTATCAGCTATGTCCAGTGCAAATGATCTCCTGGCTGGATCTGAAATAGCAGTAGCGTGTGGCTGGTTCACTTTACAACTGTCATCATTGAGTAAATCTGTTTAGTAAGGAGTTGCGGTCCTCATTTTACCTATAATCTTCAAGACAAATTACCTTTGACAGAATCTAAAACCTGCTGTATCCTATAATATTTTTCTATTTTGTTTATCCTCTATTGTATTTTTTTAGCTATATCTGTTTCTGAGAAATTTGATATGAGGGCAGATTTAAATGGGGGAAGTCCTCAGGGTCCACCTGCCGCTCATGATTTGAGAATATCCTACAGAATGAATACCTGTGGTAAGTCCCAATACATTGACAATAACTATATTACCCACTCAATATTAAGAAAATCCTGATAAACATGACATGCTGGAGAATCGTGAGGACTGGAGTTGAGGAACACTGGTCTAGAGCATCTACAGGTCAAGCGTGACAAAGCAAGTTTGAGCACTAACTTATGGTTATAGGCATGGTGTGTGACAAGTGTGCTGTATGAGGGAAGCACACGTGATGGGACCTTGTTCAACATGTTACAGCTAGCAGGAAGAGAAAAATTGTGTACAATGTGATTAGAGAAAATGTACATTGGCTAAATAACTTTGCAGGAAAAAACTGATAGAATTAATAACAAGGGAGAGCTGGAGCCTTTATATTTAATAAGGATTTTTTTTAAATTTACCTGAATTTTGATATAAATTTTTGGGTAAAAATACATACTGATAGTCCCCCTACCCCCCAAAAAAATGAGAACTACAGTACATGACTATATATTCAGTATTATGTATGTTTCAATTGCTGAGGAGGATCCAGGGTTACTATCCTAGGGCTGTTCGTAAATTACATCTTAATCATATAAAGGTTTCTGTGGACGTATGATTGAGCATAACTTGAAGCTCCTGGGCCTCGATATAGAATCTGTAACTGAGCATCCCAGCTGTCAGATGTTGTTTATATGATGGGTCTCATATGAGGCAGAGGGGTCATTTGGGCTTCCTCAGGCTCCAGAGCCTGGATGTAACTGCAACCACTACATCCCCTATAGGAAAGTCATTAGTCAAGCAATGGCAACCTCACAGCTACTGTCCCCCAGCAACTGGAAGAACACATTGTACACAGTGGGAGAAGTACTAGTGCTTTAGAATTTAAATATTATTATTATTATTATTATTATTATTAAATAACTGATTTTTTTCACCATTTTTTCTTTAACGATTATAGTTAGTTGTAGATTTTTTTTAGTATTGATATAACATTGATTTTTGTTTTCAGGCTTTCAGATTCTTGAAATTGGTGAGTCATGTCTACATTTTCAAGACTGCACACTTGCTGTCTTGGGTTACAGCAGCTGTAAATTCTCTACAGTATTTGAAGGCCAGTGTTTCACAGTACAAATATGCTGGCTCAGCAAGTGCTACCTGCCATCAGCCATATTTAGCTGGAATCAAAAAGAACAATGACCTAGTCACCTTGGTGGTATTTTATGGAAGTGTTCAGCATTTTTATTTATCTGTACATGACAGAAACCAGTCATATTGTCAATAAAGTGTTACAAAATTCTATCAATTCTAACAATTATTTTAGCAGCTAGAGGATACAAAAATTAGGCAGTAGAAAAAATTAACTTTGCATGTGGCCTTAGGCTACTTTCACACTAGCGTTTTTAATTTCCGGTATTGAGTTCCGTCATAGGGGCTCAATACCGGAAAAAAACGCTTTAGTTTTGTCCCCATTCATTGTCAATGGGGACAAAACTGAACTGAAGACAACGGAATGCTCCTGAAAGCATTCCGTTCCGTCTTCAGACCGGAGGACAAACCGCAGCATGCTGCGGTTTGCTCTCCGGTCCAGGCATCCGCACCAAGACGGATCCGGAATGACCCCCAATGCAAGTCAATGGGGACGTTTGGTGTGACACACCAGTAATCCGGATCTGTCCTCCATTGACTTGCAATGGGGGGTCATTCCGGATCCCGCTACACATATACAGAAATACATACAGACATACATACATACACACACATACACCTACATACTCACATACTCCAAGCAGGGACGCCGGCAGCATGTCTTCACACGCCTCCTGCACGCAGCTATGACGTTTCCCCACTGCGCCCAGCAGAGGGCGCTGTAGGGAATCGTCATCACTGCGCACAGGAGGCGCGTGAAGACATGCTGCCGGCGTCCCTGGCTGGAGTATGTAAGGATGTATGTGTTTGTGTGTATGTGTGTGTATGTATGTTCTCTGTGTTTGTGTCAACATGTGTGGGACCGGAGCGCTGCTCCGGCTTCACACATGTATCAGCGGCAGTACGGATCCGTCGGCACCCTTTATGTGCCGGATCCGTGCTGCTGTTTGTGTGAAAGAGGCCTTAGTCCCCCTATCATCCATAGATTGCTCTTCATGGTCCATAGCTGTGTTGGTTAATTTAAATGCCTTTATCATAATACACAGCTTGGACCATCCTTTAGATCAGTGTTCCTCACCTCCAGTCCTCAGGACCCACCTGCCATTTATGTTTTCAGGATTCCCTTAGTATTTAGCAGGTGATATAATTAGTACAGTATCAGTGCATCAGGACTTACCACAGGTATTCATTCTGTGGGATATCCTCAAATCCTGACTGTTAGGTGGGCCCTGAGGACTGGAGTTGGGGAACACTGCTTTAGATTATGGAGGGCTATTTTTGCTAGGTGGGATTGTTCTTCATGGAATTCCAAGTGCTGGTGTAAACTGCATTTTCTAGGCAAAGAGTGCATTGTGAGATACAAAACTTGACTTTCAGAAATGTATGTACTTGCCATTGCAATCAGATTTAATTCACATGATCACGGTATAGAGGAATATGCTCTTTATTCCATAATGCTTAAAAAAGATTCAAAACGTGTAACTTTTTGTATTTTTTATCGATAGACTGTGTCAGTGTTTTTTTAAGGATATGCAATAAAGAATGTATCTTTATGAAATTCTTGTTTTCAAGTAAAGGGTGATTTTTCTACCTAATGGAGTAATTTCCTAGGACCAAGATGACGTCCATATTGTATTATTTTCTCTATTCTAAGGTTCTACTTCTAGGTCGGTTTCTACAAACTAAAAGTAGCAGGGATTTTTCCAGTCCTCACTGAGTCTTTGTGACAAAGCGCTAGAATGGACTTTACAATGTATGTTATCAATTTTTATGTGGCAAACAACCTTCATGCAGGAGTCAAATTAGAAAAATTTAAAATAAAGCAGTTTGGGAATGTTAACAAAAACACCTCCATATTCTTCCGTGTTGCTGCCATTGTAAAGGAACTTGTACAGAGCCATAGTATGGACATTTTCATGAGCCCTGGGACTAAGTCAATAAATGATGGGATATGAGATACAGATGGATCCTTGTGTCAAGAAATAACCATAAAGATTTAAAGGGCAAGTTAACATAAAACATTCTGTTTTCAGCAATTTTTAGTATAACTCTTTTTAGGGCATAAAGAAACCATACGAGCTGTGTACACCCAGGACCCCTTTCTATGAACCAGAGTGGAGTGCTGCTATCAAGCAGTAACTTGTTTTGTAGAACTCAACTTATGTTTTATATATATATATATATATATATATATATATATATATATATATATCCATCTGAATGGCTTGCAATGCAAGCAATAAAACATTAGCTGGCTAGCTTTAGCAGATTTTGCCTTGGAAATAGAGCTAGACCCGGGGCAATCTAGCTGATCGCCATGATGGATACCATACTAAAACAACATGGAATAAGCACTAAATTGAAATAAGAAAAATACTGGAAAATGATGTATCCAGTAGAAAGCAAAATGCTAAAACTATTTTTATCCCAGTAGGGTAATAGCGAAGGATTTATTCTTGACCTTACCAAGTCATCAAATTGCTTTTCCTTGCATAGTTTCAAAATTAATATATCCTTAGGCAAAATGTGTTCAAATTTCAAGCTTTGCTGTACAACATTGCATTTGTCTTATCAAATCCTGTGCACCTGGAGGCAAGTTTATGTGCTTTTTCCAGCCCTCATGTGGTATAAATATACCAGGTCAGGACTGTTACTGTGCTGTTATAACTCTGAGGGCTACAGAATCAAGAAGTCCTCTAGGCTATATATGAAACTCTCAGATTATGTCCAGAATGTCTGAATGTCATGTTTATGTAGAGATATTTTCAGGGTCTCTGGAATTTATTACGCTAGATTTTACAGCACAGCAAATGCCTAAATACTGATAAAATGAAATGTAATGGATACCACAATCCATATCTAGTTTTAGTTATAAAACACTAACCACTCTGGGCAATCTATTCTGAGTTTATTGTCCTTTACATTTAACAGTAAAGAACTAAAAGACCATCTACTTTTAGCTGTTGGTCAAGCATGCATTTTACAGGCGTTTCCCTGATGCCATCATGCACATGCATGCTTGACCAAATGTGCTTGTGTTTTCAAAGGGGAGGGAGGGAGTTAGCCATGGCCAGATAGCTCTGGCATTGGCTTACCTCTCTTGAGAACAAAAGTATTGAGCACATTGAAATCAAAAAGCCTGATCCTTCAAACTTTGGACATCTGCCACCATGGGAAAGTTGAGCCATCCCTCCACACATCAGATTGTTCTCCAGTCCCAGCAAAATTAATCTAATGTTTATTGTCACCTTAAGTCTATGTAGGGTAAATATAGTTCCCAACGACCTTTCGTCAATCATAAAGGCAGTCTTTCCGCTCTAAAATCAGTTTTAAAGTAAGCATACCACCATGTACAGCAGGGGTTTGAAACCTAAAATGCACCATCGCTCCACCATAAGGCTAAGCAGTACCTCTCCTTCTTGTTTAACAGTCCCTGAGATTTTAGAGCTGGTAACAAAGATACAGTGAAATACAGCTGCTGAATACGGAGAGGTCCCTCCCACGGTGCCTAAAAAATTCACTTTTCCCGATCCTTCTCTTCCTCAACATCATCTGACGGGGAACAGTTGGGAGCTCCCTATACACATTGGACCGTTGGCCACACCTGCCATTTCACAGGCATACACTAATGTGTAGAGGTCTTTACTCTATATCGATAACACTTGCATTCTTGGCTAAACAGAGTATACATATATATAGAAGAGTCAGAAAGAAACATTTTCAGTTAAACTGGTGTTTGAAGGTGTTTGGGCACCTTGGGTGTATTTGATACCCTCATTTAATGGTAACACAGCCATACAAATCTTATGTTTTGACCTTTTTTCATAGGAAGGAACTCATACTTACAGTCCAATATAGCCAAGCCTGTAGTAGATTGGAAGAGGTAGTCTTTTCAATACGAGCCTATAGCCTTGCTATTTTCTTGGGGCCATCCTAGGCATCTCATCCAATGGCAATACCTGATTTCAGGAACACAAAAATGTATTTTAGGAGACTCCACCTAGCGCCAGCTTTGAAGTATACAGTTTTATTTTAAAATATAAAGTAATTACGATACCACTAATATCTTAATGCAATATTATTATCTGTCCCCTTTAAGCCAGTTGTTTGCAGTTTAGATGAACCATGTATCCCACTTGCAGGGTAAACATTGAGAAGTTTATATTTCTCCACAACCAGGCACATTATTTATAGTAATATTACACCAGGGAATGGCAATTTGATTATTTTTGGTTAATGTGTCTTGCTTCAATGAAATTTGAAATTACTATTTTGGGAAAACATGTATAAGAAGTGATTTTTAGGAAATACCAGGTACGGTCTCAAAGCATTTCTTGGGTTAGTAAAATCACCTCCTGATGCTGATCATAAAGAGTCTAATCTAATAAAATATGAGCACTTTATTCTATTCTATTATTTAAATGGAATAATGTGTCCCATAGATTGTTGTCAGCACTATTGGTGGCAATACGACGGTAAGTGTCCTATGATCCAACTGACCCTTTCACATTTCTACATTCCAATTAAGTAGCTAAATTTTCACTAATGTAGACCGTGAGAATATAGAAAAGTTCTGGGAAACTCCTTGCCGTTCCAGGGTCCCCATGCATTCTTGTTTTTCCTGTGTAGATAGGTTTGCCTTTGATGAGCAGCGGATGGAGAGAACATTGCAGTAGACTGCATTAAACAATGTGTGTTTTGCCTAGCAAGTCCAATGCACTGAGTGACATGATGAGGAGGAACAACTATTCTCCATGTGGATATATATACAGTACAGACCAAAAGTTTGGACACACCTTCTCATTCAAAGAGTTTTCTGTATTTTCATGACTATGAAAATTGTAAATTCACACTGAAGGCATCAAAACTATGAATGAATTAACACATGTGGAATTATATACTTAACAAAAAAGTGTGAAACAACTGAAAATATGTCTTATATTCTAGGTTCTTCAAAGTAGCCACCTTTTGCTTTGATTACTGCTTTGCACACTCTTGGCATTCTCTTGATGAGCTTCAAGAGGTAGTCACCTGAAATGGTTTTCACTTCACAGGTGTGCCCTGTCAGGTTTAATAAGTGGGATTTCTTGCCTTATAAATGGAGTTGGGACCATGAGTTGTGTTGGGCAGAAGTCGGGTGAATACACAGCTGATAGTCCTACTGAATAGACTGTTAGAATTAGTATTATGAAGAAAAAAAGCAGCTAAGTAAAGAAAAACGAGTGGCCATCATTACTTTAAGAAATGATGGTCAGTCAGTTTGAAAAATTGGGAAAACTTTGAAAGTGTCCCCAAGTGCAGTCGCAAAAACCATCAAGCGCTACAAAAAAACTGGCTCACATAAGGACCGCCCCAGGAAAGGAAGACCAAGAGTCACCTCTGCTGTGGAGGATAAGTTCATCCGAGTCACCAGCCTCAGAAATCGCAGGTTAACAGCAGCTCAGATTAGAGACTAGGTCAATGCCACACAGAGTTCTAGCGGCAGACACATCTCTACAACAACTGTTAAGAGGAGACTGTGTGCAGCAGGCCTTCATGGTAAATAGCTGCTAGGAAACCGCTGCTAAGGACAGGCAACAAGCAGAAGAGACTTGTTTGGGCTAAATAACACAAGGAATGGACATTAGACCAGTGGAAATCTGTGCTTTGGTCTGATGAGTCCAAATTTGAGATCTTTGGTTCCCAAACACACCTCCAGACTGTGTAAGGGCTATTTGACCAAGAAGGAGAGTGATGGGGTGCTACGCCAGATGACCTGGCCTCCACAGTCACCAGACCTGAACCCAATCAAGATGGTTTGGGGTGAGCTGGACTGCAGAGTGAAGGCAAAAGGGCCAAAAAGTGCTAAGCATCTCTGAGAACTCCTTCAAGACTGTTGGAATACCACTTCAGGTGACTACCTCTTGAAGCTCATCAAGAGAATGCCAAGAGTGTGCAAAGCAGTAATCAAAGCAAAAGGTGGCTACTTTGAAGAACCTAGAATATAAGACAGTTGTTTCACACTTTTTGTTAAGTATACAATTCCACATGTGTTAATTCATAGTTTTGATGCCTTCAGTGTGAATCTACAATTTTCATAGTCATGAAAATACAGAAAACTCTTTGAATGAGAAGGTGTGTCCAAACTTTTGGTCTGTACTGTGTATATATATATATATATATATATATATATATATATATATATATACACAATATATATACACGCACACTGCCTATGTATCAGTATTCTAAAACACAGATTTACTAATCCTGTCTAATGTTTAAACACTTCATTAAGACAGGCGATTTAGACGCCGGTCTTAATCCCCCTGCACTGGTGCCCGATGCAGCAAAGTTATGTAGAGGCCCAGGCCTCTATATAACTTTGGCATGTGGTGCAATGGGCCATTCAACATTATTTACACTACGACAGCTCCCTTGCTGGGGTACTTCAAGACCATTTTCACGTCATAAACTGGCGTGAAAAATGGTAAATGAGACAGGCTGGCCGGCCCACCTTCTTCCCCACCCATGCCATGCGCCCATTTTTAGCCACCTTGGTAAAGTGGCAAGAGTGGGGATAAGTCACAGATTCATCCGCAAAACCCCTTTGTGACCAAATCTGCTACAAAATTATGCCAAAAAGTGGCATACTACCAATAATAAACGACCCCCTGTAAACTTAGACTAGACCATCTAGATTTGCTTAATTTAAAATAGCTCAGGCTGGATGACACATTCGGTGCATCTTTAGATCCTAATGGATAGTAGACTTTGTGCCAACATTTTGGCACACAGTACATCTTAAGCCGTTCCCCCTTCCTGCTAAGCCATGCCTTTTTCGCTAAGCCATTCTCCCTGTTGAGAGATACAGAGATTCAAATTTTTGGCACATTTTGCTTAGGGAAGGTTCACATCTGTGTTATTACTCCAGTAGTCTGTTCCAGCAGAGGAGCTGACTACCAGAGTTACTGTATTCAACACCACCGCATCCCCTTTCACTAAAGGGAGCTACCATATCGTTAGTAAATACCATTGTTATTTAGCCTTTCGCAGCCTATCAATCTCATCATATTCATCAGGGAATGAGCCTGTAGCTCTTGTGATCTGATGTATGAATAACATTACTATAATCAGATTTCTATTTTCTAGTTAGGCAGAGTCACATGCAGGAGGATGTGCGGTGGCACACAGAAACTCCTGTAAGCTCCATACTAGTAAACCATATAGACTCCATATGGTATAGACAGGGTTGCATCTAGCCTTTCTGCTGCCAGAGGTGAAAATTGAAATGGTGTTTTCCCTCCAGCCCTACTGTTAAAGGCATACTGTGATACTGTTGACTATGGAGAGATGAGCACTTCCACAATGGAATTGCTAATTTCCCATCGTCCTGCCACCGGCCCCCACTTGTCTCCAGGTTTCGCCACCTGAGGCAGTCGCCTCACCTGGCCTAATTGGAGGTGTACACCTGGGTATAGAGCCATATTACAGGGATACTCCCTTCTAGAAGCAATATACACACAGATTTGCATGAAACTGGGGATGCTAGAAGACTTTTTGTAGCATGACTTTCCAATAAGCTAGCCTGCAGTCTGGGGTACATATTTTGAGATGCATGCTTCACATTACACTCCTGTGGACTGAAGCTATCACTCAATAGTTAAAACTGGAAACTGGTGCTTCAAAAAGTCTCCATGTAGATAAGCCTTTGACCCTGCTAATACAGTAGTCAGTAATGTCATTCAGACTGGTGGTGAATCATTGTAGAAGCTCTGGATTCATCATTTTTCTATATAATTTCGGCACTGAATTTGGACATTTCATGATGCCAGCAATCGTGCCTGCAATACACAGGCGTGTCTTTTTCCTTTATTAAAGTGGTGAATCAGTTGACTTTGATTTGCTGTCATTATTGTAAATTACAGGGTGTGAGACAATCAGAAATAATTCACTTGAAAGCAATTAAATCCAAAAGTCAAACCAGTGGCCAAACAATCAGTCTGCTCATTCATATTTTGAAGTAGACAACAAAGATTTTCCTAGTCGGACAGTTGGACATCAAGGTTTATTGCGATTTTATATATATATATATATATATATATATATATATATATATATATATATATATATCTCAAAATGGCAAATATTTCATTATTTGATCACATACCATAGATTTTATTAATGATGGAAACTAGTCCAAAAATGGGACAAAGGTGAAAATATTCCAAAAACAGTTGTTCATGTCTTCATTGTGCTTAATATGCTTGGATTACCCCTGAATCCCAAGAAAAACTGGGTGATCTTTAAAATGTTATGATCAAATCCACTTTTTTAGAGATAAAAAGGGATAACATACACAAAGCAGGGATATCATCTGCAAAAAAAAGCCCTCCAAAACATGACGTGAAATCGAGCCAAGAAACATAGTGCCATAGCCTAAAGTAAATGACTGTGGTGATGACAGTCTCAACAGCTTAATAACTAGCAGTACAGGATAGGGTCAGAAAGCATGAGTAATCTGAAGCACACCTGGTAAGCAGGACCAATTTCACTCTAGCAGATGG
This sequence comes from Rhinella marina, assembly GCA_900303285.1. NCBI lineage: Eukaryota > Metazoa > Chordata > Amphibia > Anura > Bufonidae > Rhinella > Rhinella marina. Next base: position 103,566 of record ONZH01012348.1, on the reverse strand, counting down.
AACACAATACAGCTATTTATACGCTGTCCACCGTATAGCTAGAGGGCCTTTAGTTCATTTTAAAGGAATGTCCTAAAATCTGCCGCAGCATTGAAGGGGTTATGTATATCCTGTAAGGTCACATAGTCTACCAAAACAGATAAATGGTATGCTTTTCTTAGTGTAGAAATACTAACATATGTCACTAATAAAGAAAAATAAAAAATTACAGGTAAATGATATTTACTTATTGCCACCTAATCAGCAAGATTTTCCAAGAGCACACTGGATCTTGTGTTTAAAATATGGAGCCATTGCCCATTAGAACCAATACAATCATGCTTTTCTACGAGAAGTTTAATGTTTTCATAAATCGCAGCAAAGAGTCTATATTGTATGATCGGGAACACCCATATATTTCGCCCTTCTATATTATTTTTTGCCAAAGTAGGGAGCAGATCCCAGCAAAATGAACAAGTAAAGTCACTGCCACAAAAGTTTTTTCACTTTTTTTCATATGTAGTAACATTCTGAAATATAACATATAGTAGCTACAATACAAAAGATAGACATATCTCATCCGATTTATTATTTCTTTTGTAGTGCCACCACCTAAGGCCCGGACTGAAAATCTGCCCAGATTCCTAGTCTTATGCAATAATAGGCTGCCTGTCTCAGACCCTTTAAACTATAAAGTGCTTTCAAGCAACTTTCTGGTGCCACTCCTGGTAATGTGCATACATAGTTGCCCTCTTCTTTAGTCCTGACCTGGGCCTAAGGACGTTCTAAACAGGTGGAACCAACACTACAGGCCTTTACCTGTTACCATATCTATGCAGTATACTTGGTTCTGGCACCTTATCTATGTAGTAAGTTTGGTTCTGGTACCTTATCTATGTACTAAGCTTGGTTCTGGTACCTTGTCTATGCAGTAAGCTTGGTTCTGGTATCATATCTATATAGCAAACCCTGTTACTGTATGTATGCATCAAGTCTGGTTTTGACACTATAGTAAACCTATGTATTTAGGAGACATAGTAAAAAATTTCGAGGTGAGTGTATACCTGTCCTTGACCATGTCAATACTGGTTGGTCTTCCTATGTTCCACTTTTATTTTCTTTATTGTGTTGATGGTGGTTTACATATTTAAGGGAGCATTAAGTGACCAAGTAAGGCCTCTTTCACATTAGCGGCAGCGCGGATCCGGCAGGTGAAGGGTGCCGCCGGATCCGTGCTGCCGCAAGTACACGTGAGGAGCCGGAGCAGCGTGTCACATACACATACATACACACATAGACATACACACAGACATACACATACACAGACATACTTATATGCTCCCAGCATGCTCCGCACAGCACAGGAGGACGGCGTGGCACATAGCAAGATTCCCCACAGCCCCCTCTGCTGGAGGGAGAATCTTCTTATGTGCGCGCAGTCCTCCTCCTTCTGCGATGTGCAGAGCTGCTGGGAGCATGTAAGTATGTCTGTGTGTATGTCTATGTGTATGTCTGTGTGTATGTCTATGTGCATGTCTGTGTGCATGTCTATGTGTATGTCTGTGTGTATATCTGTGTGTATGTGCCTGTAATGTGTGGTGTATTGTGGACGGATCCGTCATGAACTACATTGAAAGTCAATGGAGTATGGATCCGTTTACTGAGTGCGTCACACTGAACGGATCCGTTCCCATTGACTTGCATTGGGGGTCATTCCGGATCCGTCTTGGTGCGGATGCCCAGGACGGAGATCAAACCCCCTATGACGGAACTCAATACCGGAAAAAGAAAACGCTAGCGTGAAAGTAGCCTAAAGCAAAATTTGCTGTAGCGTGAATCACATCAAAATTTTGTCATGATATTTCATGTGGGCAGATGAGGTTTTGTGTTTGGGCTCCTGTTTAGTCCCTGCCTGGTGTTGCCCCAGATTGCCTTTGTAAAAAAATAAATCACAGTGTCCTTGCAATAAAGTTAGTTCTCTTTTAGCCATGATCACAATAAATGCCCAGATTGCTGGAGATCCAACTGCTGGGACCACCACCAATCACAACAATAAGGGTCCATTAGTCCCTTGTGTGAACGGAGCTGTTGTACACGTGCATGACCACAGCTTCATTCACTTCTATGGTTCTGCTTTAAATAACTAAACTCTGTACTTGGCAGTTCTATCAACAGTGAATGGAGCAGTGGTCATGTATGTATACTACCATTGCATCTGCCACAGATGACACAGGACTCCTGTTCCTGTGATCAGTGATGGTCCCAGCTGCCAGGCCCCAGCGATCATTCTTTTATCACCTTTCTGCAAAGAACTATGTCCCAAGAAAGAGAACCATCTCACCAGGGCCACCTCTTGGAAATGGCTTCCTATGAGTCAAGATCTGACTTTCCAACAAGCAATGGGATTTGACAAGAGAATATAGCCAAGCCAGATATCCATCCACAGACAGCTGTTTTGGGGTGCTTGTTCCTCATCAGTACAGAGTAGGATTCTGGTTGGCTCAGTGCGATGCATTGGAAGCGGCTTATGGAGGGTGCTGAATGTCCTTGAAGAGACCAGTCCTATATGGAGACTTACTTGAGGTAATCCATGGTATTGAGACTTATTGGCGATGCATCATGGAAAACAAATATGCAAAGAGGTATCTCCCAAGAAAAAGAAGCATCTTATCACCTTTGCACAGGAATGTGGATATGAGCCACCCCTTTAAGGGATTCAAACATTGATTGTGATTTCTGGACAATCAGTTCCAAGATTAAAGAACATTTTTTTGTATTTTTACAAAAATAATGGTCAGCTCCATAATCGTAAACACTCAAGGGGAAAATGATAGTGAGTGGTAAGCGCAGATATTGTTTCGAATGAACTGACCATCTGGAACTCCAGTCATTTTCTTCCAGGTGTTTCTATATTCCTACAAGGATACAAACATCACTTTCCCCACTAACATTTCCATTGTACAGACAGGCAATCACGGAACAACATACACTTCCTCTTTTAGCCACAAGATAAAACGTCTGCTTGGGTGACCTCCTTTTTAGCAAAAGGGAAATGAGTGGGCAACCTTGATTATGACACAGCTGTTGTTTTGTACTCCGCATCCTGTGCAGGAATGAAACAATCCCTAACTTTTTTTTTCCGTTAGTAGTAAGAAGGCGGTATACTTGGGACCATTTCCTAAACAACACAGGTGCGGGTGACATAATGGAAAGATCCTTTAACCCAAATAGTTCCTCACATTTATAAGTTTTCAACTGGGTTGTGATACAGAAGTAGTGGTCAACAGTAGCCGATGCTGAAAGCTTGTAAACCTATTTTCTAGACAAGCTGAAGTCTTGAGGATTACTGTATATATGTGACTACTGGAAATTGGCTGTGCTTCAAGAATTTTTGTTCTTACACAGGTGTTTTATTAGAAACATGAATAACTTGAATGTGCTGCAGTTTTCAAAGCAAAATGGTTTTGTATGCACGGCAGATGCTGGCACATTCTCAACCACACCATCAGTACAAGAACAGGGAGGACTACATCTCAACAATAGATGGTTTTGTCATCAGCGGTATAGAAAGGTTTAAGTTTTTTTTAACTTTCTGGGAGCTGTAAGGCTATGGAACTTATTGTTGGGGGAGCGATGGTTAGTTGTTTGTTTTTTTTGCCGATCAACTCATGCATATGACTCATGAGCATATATTCAGAGCCAAGGATGGGATTAGATCCAATCGTGCACGCATGGCTCATGCACAGACATAATACAAGTGCATGGAGACTTAGAAGAAATACTTCTAGGTGAGGACGTTTTCCAAAATATGGCACTTGATGGAACACGCTTCATAAAGTTATCTTCCTTTACTGCCACGTTTATTTATGGTGGCATACATGGCTCAATTGAAACGCATTAGAATCATATTTGGCATCTGTGTGATATAGATCCTGAATATTGTTACATATATGAGGCCTAAAGGTGAGCCTAAACACAACAGCAAGATCACTTCAACCCACCAACCCGCCAACTGTCTTATTTTTATGGAGGGGTGCAGACTCTCCCTCCACCAATAAATGATTTCAGGGAAGGAAGCTTTGCACATGTTCTGTTTCAACATGCCCGATCCTTTGTGTTCACAGGTGTTAAAGTAGCACTCCCACAAACATTTTTTATTCTCTTGACCTGTTAGAAAAGTATGTGATGTAATATGTAGTGAATGTAATGTCCCCACTAGTGCGTGTATGTGTGAGTTATAACCTCCCTTCTGATCCTCAGCTGTGTCATGTGACCAACTCTCTGATCTCCAACTGACACAGGACAGGAAGTCAGTTTCTTCTCTATTCATTCCTATGACACTGACATTGAGGCTCCCATAGGAATGCATAGAGAATATAGAACTGACTTCCATCCACACATAAGATGCTGTGTTACTGGGAAAGTCTGAGTGCTGATCACATGACACTGCCAAAAAGCAGAAGGGAGATTATAACTCACAAATACAGTCATTGATAAGAAGATTACATTCACTACAGTTTACATCATGCACCTTACTAACAGGTCAGAGAATAACATTTTTTGTGGGAGTGTTTCCTTAAGCTGCGACTGGAGGTGTCTGGCTACTGCTAATTCCACTATCCCCATTGAGAACACATGCACACTTAGTAGCCAACAGCCATTTAAGGTATGGTAATCTTAAAGGTAATCTGTCACCATGACTTTAAAATGTCAAGGGCTAGAGCCAGTATCTGTACACAGGGCTATGTTCAGCTCTGAGGTCTCCTTGGGCTGGGAACTGTATACATGTGTATGGAATGTAATAACATTGCATTATGGTAATGTAAAGTGCTAAGAAATTGAGTATTAATGTGTTTGACGGGATATCATCTCATATAAAGGTAGAGGAAGACTGGGAACTTAAAGTGTCCCTTGATGCATTCCAATGCAAGCAGATGGGGCCAACACAAGTAGGTGGGTCAGTAATACCATAGTGAAGCACAAAATACAGCCCCAGAAGCTTTGGTGGCCATTAATAGCTGAGGTGGCCATCAATAGCTGCTCTGTTCTGACCACCTCCTCCTCCAATTGTCTCTTATTAAGATATGAAGCAGGGGACTTACGAGGTGAGATATGAGCCACAGCACCAAACAATCCCTAACATTAGCATGCTATAATCAAGGACTGATCTGGTAAAGCTGCCATATCCTTGAGGAGCAGGTGAAGAACTGGGAAATGTTCAGTCAGCTTTTTCTGAGTTGCCTGGTAAAAATCTTTTTAACTGCATATTAAAATCATGTTTATGAAGAGTTTTAATTGCACGGTTGCAAAACATAACATAGCATGAGATAGGTAACACTGAGATGCCTAGACTTCTCCTAGTAATGACCCATGTAGTACCCCTGTAGTATGCTCCCCAAATGGCCAAGGAAAGAAGACAAACATAAAATACCTGTGTCCCCTTCCAATCTCTCCAGTGCAGGCCACAGGCCTTTTCCAGCCTGCACCCTGAGATGCCTGTATCCCTGCGCTAATTTGTACACTGCCTCATATAGTCGCCTATGGTCTATGTGAGTGAACAGCAAGGCAAGGAGCCATGGGCTCCTTTGCACTGCCGCATTATTCAACTGTATCGTTGTATGACATAAAATCAATATCTGGAGTGCACCTGTGACCATCAGCCAGGTACATAAGTACCTGATGCTCCCAGTCCCAGCATTTATTAACACTGAGAGCACCAGGTAATCATGCACCCGGCACACAACAGTGAAGAGAGGAAATATCCCTGTAGCATCTACGGACAGTCTGTCCCTGTATAAAGCAAGCCCAAGGAAGTGTTGCCAGTGAAAACCCACCAGAAAGATGTTCCTGGTACCTAGAAACCTACTAATATATTTAATACCATGGACATTTTCTTTGTCATATAAAAAATCTAATGTCATATTATGGAGGTAGTCTTCCTTAGGAACTGTGAGTGCCTGTAGGTTTAGTGATATGAAACCTGAGGGACCTCATTTGTCATCACACCACCCTTCTGAGACCTAAGGAGGTTCTCCAACAGGAATACAGGTAACCTGTTGGAAGAAGTCTTTTTAATTATTTACGCTCTTTCAACTAACATGTTAAGTCAAGCAAAAGCAAAGAAAAAACAGAGGTGTCAGCATATAAGACTGATCCAATGTAATCGCCACCTTTAACTGATCTTGCTGCAACTTGCAGATTCCTTTGAATCTCAGTGTTACCTATCTCATGCTATGTTATGTTGTGTAACCGTACAATTAAAACTCTTCATAAACATGATTTTAATATGCAGTTAAAAGGATTTGTACCACGCAACTCAGAAAAAGCTGACTGCACATTTCCCATTTCTTCACCTGCTCCTCAAGGATGTGGCAGCTTTACCAGATTAGTACTTGATTATAGCACATGTAGCTGTTTAGGACATGACATATTTATAAAGTCACCAAGCATTTCATTTTTTGCAGATGTTGAAAAATTGAAGTTGATGCCCATGCTGTGGTCAGAATACATGAGAAGTCATTACAAATACAACACCATGTAAAAACCGGTACCAAGTTAACTTAAAGAAGTTCTTGGATTTCAGGTTGTAGGTAACCTAAAATATACTATACAGTACACTGCACATACTATAGAAGAGGCCCCTGTATGTTCTATGGAGTTCATAGTGGGTTCTTCCAAGTTCCCAGTAGGTGGAGGGACACTGAAGGCTCAAAATGGGCACTTTGGGGGAGATTTAGCAAAACTAGTTTAAAGGAATACTGGCTTAGTTGCCCATTGCAACCAATCAGATACCATCTTTGGAAAATAAAATGTGGAATCATATTGGTTGCAATGGGCAACTAAGCCAGTTTTCTTTTACAACAGGTTTGATAAATCAGGGCCTTCATTTCTATCAAGCCAAGTAGAGAAATGAGTTGAAATATCATACTTTATGGAAGTCATCAAAAAGTATGGAGAAAACATCTAATTCTTACAGACAGAACTCATTTAATTCAATATTATATTATTGATTATATATAGCTATATAGTCATGTCCTTTTCCATGTCCTATATATAAAATGCTGGCTCCTTCTCAAACATAGGGCACTTTCAGAGGGGTTCCAAAGGCACCTCAATCACATAAAGGTTAAAGGTACTTCTTTCCCTTATATATACACCTTCCCTATGCTTTTTCTTTCAGTTTGGACCCTCCTGATTAGTTTTCACCATGTAAACAAATCCCTCTGTAAGTAGCACTTCTTGTTGCTGTATCCAACCAAACCCATGATGCACTTCTCCTCTCTCTGCCACAGCTCCGGCACCGCCCCTAACAACACCTAGGTAGATTAAAGCTCCTCCTACCCAGCTAGTTACATAGACACTCCCCTATCACTGCCCCTGTTGCTACTTTGACTCGCCCATGGACATAACATCACAGGAAATATGAAAGAGCTGCATGGACATGGTCATGTGACCACAGCCCAGAGAGGAAGATAGGAGCAATAAAGGTAAAAGAAACATAATACAAAATGACAGCTACCTGAGCAAATAATTATTTCAAGGGATGTTTATTCCAACCGGAAAACCCCCTCAAGAGGACAAGCACACCATAATCTTCTGGTACCATTTTCAGTAACTCTGCTACCATATTGAAAAAGTTGCCTTACTAGAAGAGACCAGACTGGAATATTCAGGTGACGATAAAACAAACATAAGTAAGTCATCCATCTAGCGCATCTTGATTAATTGAATTGGTTGCAAACAATCCCTTGTGAGGCTAACCTCCCTGAGATCACCACTTGGATTTGTGATTTTTAACCAGGTTTACCGTATGAAGGCAAGGTTCACATCTGCGTACGACATTCCGCTATTATGTTTTGGCAGAGAAGCAAAATACTGGAAACGCAGTAGCCGGCGTAGCCAGAAACCGTCAGGGCCCACTCATTATAATGGTATCCGTTTGGTTTCTAGCTGCTGGAATAAAATACCAGAATGCCGTACAAGCTTGATTATATCATTTCTGTGAAACATTCATATTTTACTATAAAACTCTTTTAATCCCCTTTGTCATATCACACTGATGACAAATGAGCTAATCACAGTTCTTCTGTTCACACTCTGAGAAGAGACAGTGTCCAATAAGCCGCAACCGATTCCCTGTAGAGACAAATTCTCCAACTATTCATCTGGCTGAGGACCTCGCTGAGACTCACAAACGTTGCTGAGAAGGTTGTCCCTGCTGCTTGTTCCAGTGCCAGAAATAACAGAATTCTTTCACCGATCCAAACTCCACTGTTTTACTAAGAGACATTTATATGGAACAGCCAATGTTTTGAAGACCATCCCCTTGGCCTGGTCTAAAAAGCCACACTCTCTCAACCTTTTGCACCGAACTGCTCCCTTAAGCACACAAACACAAACAAAAAGCTAAAAAACACAAGACAGCTTTTCATAAAGGCTCGACTTTCATGTCAATTTGTAGAGGAAACACTGCTGAAACATTCCTCCAAGATGCTTTGATGTCGGCAACCAATAGTGATCCAAGAAAAGCTGCAATACTTTGAATTTCAGTCCACATCTGGGTTACATTGGGCTGTAAGTCTGTGCACAAATACACAGTCAGTGCTTTATCTCAACAGATGGAAAACAAATCGAGTGCCTCAATAAGCAATCTCTTAACAAGATGAATAGACGTGGCTAGAGAACTAACAACACCGTACACTCGGAATTGGCAGTGGTACTGGCAATTGGCCTAATAGCACATTGTGTCTAGCCAGGAAAAGAAAAAAAAGAAGCTAAGCACTATAAACCAAAAACTATTGGGGTATTTGAGAATGAAACCAGATGAGCCTAAACATATATTACCAACTTTGAGAACATTCTTAAAGGGGTGGTCCGGGTGTTTAATATTGATGACACCTGTCCTCAGGATAGGTCATCAATATCTTATCGGTGGGGATCTGACTTCTAGGACCCCTGGCTATTGAAGAGCCTGGAGTACTCCGGTGAGCTCTGTTGTGTTCTCTTCCTAGGCCAGTGAATGAGCCTGGACTACAATACCAAGCATCGGCCACTATATAATGAACAATGCTGCACTTGGTAAGCTGATCGTTGGTGGTGCTGGGTGTACGAACCCCACCATCAGTTATTGATGACCTATAAGGATGACCCTTTAAGGAAAGGGAAATTAAGGAAAATCCCTTTAAGCTAGTCATACACTTCGCTCAACCAAACATGCACGTGTTCTGATTGGAGAGTAAACTTCTGCCAGGCCTCTCTTAGCTTATCTCATCTAAGAATAAAAGGATCAAAATTTAGAAATCAAACAGCCCAACTCTTCTTTATGGGCTGCTGTTAGCATGCTGTCAGAAGATCCCCCCATACACATCAGATGGTCATCCGCTGCTGCCGAAATTGCCAGATTCATCAACATTAATCTAATGGTATGACCAGCTTTGATTTCCATGCTTTTATTCATCATAAAGCAAAGTAATCGCCAAGGTAAAAGTAATGGCAAGGTAAAAATGGCTTTCTAAAACTGTAGTGGCAGATTAAGGACCATTTACCATTGTATGTGGACTGTCTGTAAATCAGAATAGACCTCCTGTCTACCCCAAACTCAATCATAAATCATGTTTGAGAGAGAGAGAAAATTATTATTTAAGTTCTATCAGACCTCAGATTGCCATACACAAATTTTCAAGCAAACTTTGAGCACTCCCAATTGGGTCAAATTCATTGAGACCCTAATCAAATTGGTTAACACTTTCGGCAAATTGGGCCAGAACCGAATTTTGAGTGATTCACTCATCTCTATGTGTAAAGTCAGAAAAATAGGCACCTAGGATTAGGTTTAAGGTGTCCATACACCCTCAATAGCTGTTGGCCAAATGCTCATTCGCTACCAACTCTCCCCATATTTATACATGCTTAATTCAGCCAATCAGAGAGAGGAGAAATTATTGCCTGACACCTCCTGCATCGGCTTGACTCCTGGGAAAACAAAAGGAACTAGTGTTAAAATCTAGTTTGCCTAATCCTTCTGTATCCAGATGTCATTTGTCGGGGGAGAGTTGGGAGCTCCCCATACACGTTAGATTGTCGATTTTGCCCCACTGAAAACAGTAGGTTTGGATAACAATGGCCTAATGTGTATAATAGGGACCTTTCCATACTAATTTGTGTCTGTAAAATTGTAAAGATGTGGGCTTGCTCTGTGTCCCATATGTGGTCCAAATCCAGAGATATAACCCTACACTCACATCTGCATTCTGAAATCTGGCAGACTGTCCCAGCAGAGTTCGCCTTATTCAGCATGGCCAGGTAATGCTGCAAACCGCCGGATCCCTATTGACTACAACGGGATCTGATGAGGATCAAGTCGCTTTCCTTTGCTTTCGGCCAGACAAAAAAAAAATCATGCATGCAGGACTTTTTGTCTGGCTGAAAGCCAAAATATATGCCAGAAAGCTGCCAATGAGAATCTGGTGGTTCGTGGCATTATCTAGCAATGTCGGGTACATAAACTCTGGCAGGGTGTTCCTCTGCCGGAACTGCCTGCCAGATTTCACAATGCAGATGTGAACTTAGCCTAAGCCTTTTAATTGGTATGTAAATTAGCCCCTTGATGCAACGAGTGCGTTGCCATTGCACCTGGGTTTCGCTCATTTTCCTTGCTGCCCACGCCCCCACTTCTTTGACTTACAGGGCCAGGTGCAACAAGGTGGAAAGACAACACCCTGCCCCCCCATATGCCTGGGCCCCTCATATAGATTATACTTACCCCACGCAGGTGACGCTAGGGAGGCTCATTCCCATCACTGCCTGCTATTGACTGAAACCGCGCTCAAAACCTCACCGCTTGATGCTAGATGTTTTCATCCGCACGGCGAGGAGATACAGCAGCTGCCATGCAGGCTTCAGAAGCAATGCGGGTGCCGTGGAGAGGGGTAAGTACATTGTGTGTGAGGGGCCCGGGCATGTGGGGGAGCATTTCAGGGGTTGAATAACCCCTTTAATGGGAACGTGTTACCCCAATTCTGGACTATTATCTACCATGATGCATGATTAGTACCGCAGATATGGAGTCCAGATGACTATATTTTATTTTCCTACTGCCAACGGTTACCCTGCTGTCAGCACTCAAAACTGCACTGAAATACACAGTCTGATCTGCTGTGCTGTTCTAACATAATGGAGAGGACTCATGAGCGCATGCACAGCAGTCCTGACAATGTATTTCATTGCAGTTCTGAGTGCCGACAGGGGGGAATGGGGGGCAGTAGGAAAATAAAAAATTATGATCTGGACTCCATATCTGCAGCACATGAATAACACTCATGTATTAATGTAGATGATGGTCCAAGGTTGGTGGGGGGGGGTGTTAAATTCCCTTAAAGAGAGTTGATTGGCAGGAAGCAGTAATATTGAATACTGAGTGAATATGAAACACATACATTTTTTATATCATTAATAAGCTTTATTTCCATAAAACCCTATTAAACTGCATCATTTTGCATGGACATAAAAGATATCACTCGTGTTTCATACACAAGCTTTAGAAAATGTCAATGTAAATTTCTGAACATGACATAGCACTTTTAATAAAATATACACTAAATTATAACACTTGACTTTTACGACCTCTGAACGCAAAAATCGTATTAGGATTCCAGAACAAACAATGGTGGTGCCCAGATTTGTTATAGCTAGTACTCCTAAGTCAAACTTCATAAAGAGGTTAAAGGTAATAATTTAGATCTTCAGTCCCCATGTAACACATTTTAATTAATAAGAACTTTGGCACAGCCAGGTAGTCGAATCAAAGGAGCAAGCCAGTCATTGAAATGAAACGATGAAAGACTTTTGAAGAGAAGAAACGGCGCAGCGATCCAAAATATTATACATTGAATTTAATGAAGGATAAATGAGTCTTCTACTGGAGGCGAAAGGGCAAAAATATGCTCCAAAAGGTTAAGCTGTATGTGTTATGCCTATGGGAAGATGTAGATGAGGATAAAAAAAGAGAAAATAAAGAGTACTTTTCGGAATACAAAAACTAGCATCCAGTAATAAAATGAAGCCCAATACAGAGGAAGACGTAAGTATAATAATTAGTTATGTTGTCTGTGGTAACAGTTAAATGTGTCCTAAGATGTATATCTCTTTTTAAATTTCTTTATTTTATGCACTTATAGAGCACTACTATATTCCGCAGAGCTTTACAGACATTACTGCTTGTTGTCCCTCATGGGGGTGTGAGAGGAAAGCCATGCCAACACAGAGAGAACATACAAACTCCATGCAGATGTTGTTCTTGGTCAGATTTGAACCTAGGACCCCCAGCACTGCAAGGAACCAGTGCTTACCACTGAGCCACCATGCTGCCCTATTGATATACTTCAGAGCAGGACAAATCCCAGGAGCCATAGCTAATCCTCCTACAAATTTGATGTTTGTAACTTTTGGTGCTTGTGATTGCAGTAGGGAGAGGGGCATCAGCCTATCTTCCCTGAGAACAAAAGGATAAGGCAATGAAATTCAACATGCCAAATCTTTACCGTGACATCATCTGTCAGGAGAGAGTCACAAGGTCCCCATACATAGGTCAACCTGTCCAGCAGGCCCAGTTTCTACATATAAAAGCAAGCTCCGTAGCCAGTAAGGAATACTGGGCGATTATGGGGTGATTTCAGCTCTGAAGCCTGCAGAACTGTCTACGCAGCTAACACAAATGTATTTACAAAATTACTCAAATATATCAATTCCATATATAAACTCTATAAAGTTGTTCAAAGATAGGCTTAAAGCAGCAACTTGCTTCCCTCCTTGTAATAACATTCCTGGAGTCTCTATCCTTAGGACCATGTTTTGTCATTCCTTAGTTATTCCTGCTAGAAGTTATGAACACATTATACCAATTCGTAATGAAGATCCAGATGTTACCAGTTGTTACCAGCTGGATACTATCCAATCAGTTCTGCCAGTGTCAGACCTATCACACCTCCAATTGGTAACACCCATCTGGACCTTTATTACAGACTGCTGGCAAAACAGTTATCATTTGTAATAGGAATAATAGAGAAATGGCACAGCATATATTTATATGAAAAGATTACTTAAAATTGCTATTGCATGGCGAATCCAAGTAGTTACTAAAAGAGGCAGGAGAGGCTATAAGTCCTCTTTAACCTTCCTGGGTAACATCCAGGTCCCAGTGGCTAAGGAGATCCAATGGCCTTTCTGCCAAATCAAAAGACACCATGGTCCATGGAAGGTGGGAAGGAGCTGGTACAGATTTTGCATTGGTGCTCAGAAACATCACGTTACCTTTCTACATAATATGTTCAGGCTTTGGTCCAAAATTACATTGTCCATGCCAAGTGCATAATGGTCAGGGGACAAAAGGGGTTGTCCCACAAAAAATATTCAGCAGTTTTCAAACCAGCACCTGGCTCTGAATATTTTGTAACTGTGTGGGTTATTCAACAAAATGTATCTGTGTAGCGCCACCTGCTGTCCACCTTGCTGATGTGGACACGCATTCTCAGTTCCAACTTTTAACTGTCTCCTGGGCTTGGATAGGGCGAGAGCTGGAGCAGTAAGGACATGCCTCCTGAGCTGCAGCAGAAACAGACTAGAATAAGACATGTTCTATCTTTTTTTGCAGGATGGCGGAACAGACATATGGATGCAGACAGTACGCGGTGTGCTATTCTCCTGTTTTTTCGGCCCCATTGAAAAGAATGAAAATGCGGATCGGATGAGGACCAAAAATACAGTCGAGTGCATGAGGGCTTAGAAAGGGATTGTCATGTACTATAAGATGTCTGATTTTCATTCTTTACAATAATCAGTGGCGTAACTACAACTGACCGGGCCCCACAGCAAATTTTAGAACGCCCCCCCCTCAGCAACTTCTTCGCAACCCCCAACTCACGCATCCCCCACTCCTGTGGTTGGTCAAAACTGTTCTCTCAGACGAGGCCTGGCAGCTGCTCTGTCCGTTTCCTACACGTATATACTGTATATAATGTCATTGTATAATATTATTGAGGGGGGCCTGACAATAAAATCTTTTAGCATTCCTCCTGAGGGGGCCCCTTGTGAGTCTGGGCCCCAAAGCAGCCGCTTCCCCTGCTTCCCCTATAGCTACGCCCCTGACAATAATCATGTGATAATGAAACTGAACGTTAGGAAAATACTGTAATCTTAGGAACTCGGGTCAGAATTAAGACGCAACACCAATGATTTCAGAATGATTTCACTTAGAACTACAAAGGACTTTTCAATTTTTGGTTAAATTCTTTCACTTACTGATGTATAACATGCTTGTTATATTATTTCATGTATTACCGCATTACCCTAGGAGTGCTGCTTTAACAAGCCACTTGTTGATACACCGAGCATGACTAACTGGCTGAAAATTTGCAGTCAACCTTAGGCAATCCTAATATCCCATACAAGTTCTACCAACCAGCCTCCCACACGAGGACCTGGACATCATATTCACTCCGGATACACACGTACTTCTCCAAACAGCTCATTCCTTTCTTTTCTGCGGAAGATAACCTCAGCGGCCAGGCAGAGCCCTCACTAAACACGTCTAACACATTTAGACTCAAGAACGGTTTATCAAACATTTGCTGCTGATTAGCGAGGGATTACTGAGGACACGGCTAAGCCCGGAGCTGCTAGACAGAATGGAAATGTTACCACTGATGTCAACAAAAGGAAAATTGTGCCAAGACCACCAATACTACTGCGCCGAACAGTCCCGGATCACAGAAATAGTCCCACAGATGACACAGTCACTACACAGCCCTCCTGATTTTACAAGTCTTAAGGCTCAGTCTTCAGTCTTAAGGCTCATGCACATGAACGTATTTTTTGTCTGAATCTGATCCACTTTTTTTGCACATCAAATGCAGACCCATTCACTTCAATGGTGCCGCAAATGACGCGGACTGCACACCTGTGTGTTGCGTGCATCCGTATGTCTGTTCCGCGGCCCAAAAAAATAGGACATGTCCTATTCTTGTCCGTTTTGCAGACAAGGATAAGAAACTTGTGAAGAAACTTGATAAGAAACAGTGCCGTCCCATGGCCGTATTGCAGCCCACATACGTCGGGTCCACAATACACGGGGAAACCGGCCATGTCAAGCCGGCATCAAGGATCGCTGACCCATACACTTCAATGGGTCCGCAATCACGGAGATGCGGAACGGAGGCACGAATCGGAACAACACGGAAGCACTACGGTGTGCTTCCGTGGTGTTTCTGCCCGTGCCTCCGCACCGCAAAAAAGTAGTGAATGGGTCCGCGATCTGAATGCGGCAGCCCCACAGTCAGTGCCCGTGCATTGTGGACCGCAAATTGCGGTCCACAGCACGGGCACTGACAGCACATGTTCGTGTGAATGAGCCCGAAGGGTGCATTCACAAGACCACATGTATTTTGTGGTCTGAAAAAACACGGATCTGTAAAAAAATATGTGTGACATCCTGTTTTTTTCTGGGCCCATTATAACAATGCCTATTCTTGTTCTCTTTTTTTTTTGCAGACCCATAAAAATGAATGTCCATGTGCAATCCACAAAAAAAATGCGAATTGGATGCGGACCAAAAATACGGTCTTGTAAATCGGGTCTAAATGAAACAAAAATGAAATTGAGAACGTGTGGGCGATTATTGATTAGTTATGATTCTGACAATATAAGTATGCTTCAAATCTTTGAAAACTAGGTCAAAGGATCAATAACAAATCAGAAAAACAATTCTATGGCTCCTCAATCCATTAGAGGGTAAAATATTGTCAATATCGTATATAAGAAATTCCCACCGACACTTTGCGTAATAACTTCATAAATTAATTTCTACTGTAAAAAAACATATCAAGAACTCAGGTACGGTGAAAAGGTTTTTTACAGTAAAAATTAATTTACTAAGTTATTACACAAAGTCTTGCGAGACTTCATGGAGTAATAACTTTGGCTCATGAGAGCCAATACATTCTAATATATTCTGATATTACAATGTTTTTTACCTCATCCGAAGTCGATTCACTCATCCTTAATTGACAATCTTCCCTGAATGAGTGTGCATATAGAGTTAGGGTACGTTCACATCTGGCACTGCGATCCGGCAGGCGGTTTCAGCAGAGAGCAGCCTGCCAGATTTCACCTAACATTGCCGGATTCTACAGTTCATCACCAGATCCCTTGACTACAATGAGGTCCAGTAGTAATCCAGTTGCTTTCCAGCATAAATGTAGAGTTTTAGCAGGCAAAAAAAATGTTTGGTCCGCCCAACAGCAGGCATCTGTGCCCGATCAGACTGCTGGATAAGCCATGCCGCAGATGTGAACCTCACCTAAGCTGTCAAGTAATCCAGTTTTCTGTATGCAGGATGGGTCATCAATACCAGATCGCCGGGCACCCCCACGATCAGCTGTTTCGGGTGTCGGACCCCTGCGATCTCATATTGAAGACCTATCCATATATGAAAAAGCTTGGACAACCGCTTTAAGATCTACTGCTGACATTAGCTTCAAAAACTGCAAATGAGAAGTTATATTTCTCTGGATAACATGAAGATCACATGACCATAAGTTGATATGATACAGCAGTCAAAATGGTAAAAAGGCAGAGTGGACCCAGCATGCATGTGAAACCTGCATTCCCTGAAGTTTATGGTGGCCATTATGGCACATAACAAGTAGTATTTAGTGTTAGGTTCATGCCTTGACGTTTGGCAGATGGGCCCAAATAATTTTGTACAAAATATATTTGCCAAGAATCTCAAATTTACAAAATAAGCATATCATGGCATTATTGTACTTTATTTCTGTTGCATTGTATTTTTTTCTTCTTCGTGTTTCTAGCCGCGTCAGTGTGCACCTGCGCATTGGGATGTGCTGACTGACTTTTTTTGCAGCTATGGAGGGATCCCGGGTACTTCTGCTTCCATAAAGGCTTCTTTGTGTCGGTATAATGAGACACATAGAATAATAAACAGCTATAATTATACTAGAAGGATGTACAATTAGTTGTCTTTCCTTCTGGCTCTCGTATTAATATTTTATTGTCTTCTACATACTTTCCCTTATGTGTAATGGAACAATATAAAACCACACTACATCTTCTCAGCAAGTTCAAGCCATGCTTTACAGTCAGTACCTGTAATAGCAGGTTACGTATTTTATATGTATTTACAGAGACTGGAGTGCAGTTTAACAAAAATTAAGCAATAGATTTAAAAACACATTTGGGGACATTTATCATTGTTTATACTCCACAATTATGGCGTAAAAAAGTCGCAGATTAAGGCGCACGGCATCTGTGCACCATCATTTGTGGTTCTCAGCACTTTTCCGAAATGACGAGGAAAGGGGCGTGCCTTCTCGCCACCCGCCACACTTACTATAACTTTCCCAGAAAGTGGCGGAAGTTATAGCTGAAGTCTACTTCACTTTTTGGCGCACAGCAGGGCAGAGGTGCACCTGATTTACTGTATTAAGAGGCTTCTGCCTATTAACAAATCAGGCGCATCTCACGCCAGCACAGGGAGATCGAGACTGGGGGAAATTTATCAAAACTGGTGTAAAGCAGAACTGGCTTAGTTGGCCATAGCAACCAATCAGATTCCACCTTTTATTTTTCATAGCTCCTTTGGAATATGAAAGGTGGAATCTGATTGGTTGCTATGGGCAACTAAGCCAGTTTTGATTAATTTACCCCACAGATCTGTAATGTTATTAGGATCATTGTTTATTGGGTAGTTACATTTACATTTTCATGGATGTCAATGTAACTACCAGTGTGGCAGGCCCAATAAATTAAGGGGCCCATCTCGACTCCGACATAAGGTGCAGTTAGGACCATTTTACCCTACTGGCAGGCAGTTTCGGCAAAAATGTGGGAATCGTTTGGACAAAACAGCTGAGCACACTGGTAATGTCCGGACATTCCTCGTCATATTTGCCAGATTGCAGCTGTATAACCACTGGACCTCACTATAGTTAAAGGGGCTGGATGGCATTCGAGCAGTATCTGGCAATGCTGGATCCGGCAGCCTGTTCCTGCCAGAACAGCCTGCAGAATCAGCAGACGCGAGTGTTATAAAAGGTGGTAAAAGGGTGCCATGGAAATTTAATACAACTCCATAAGTTTAGTATGGAGCCTCAAGGTTCCTCTGTTTGCATTAATCCTTCTGTGCAGCACTACTTTTTGCATGACACAGGGATTCAAAGAACATGAAAGAGGGAATGCCTGTGTCATGCACCACCCCTCAGGCCTGCCCTAGACATAACACTAGGTATTGGTTTTGCCCAAAGTCTTCCTTTAAATCCAATATGACTGCCTATACTGAAGCAGGCAGGCTGCATATTCGTTCCATTCAATTAAGAATTGAATTGAAACAAGTAAAGTGTAATTATGTTATCCTGGAAGAATTGAAATCTATTATTATTCTGTTTTACGTGACAGATGTAGTGAGTTTAAGTAAATTTGTGATTATTACTCAACATACCGGAAAAGATATAAAAAAGCCTATAAAACAATACATAAAAAGAAATTTTCTTTTTAAACATTGGCTAGAACAATAGTTCCTCGTATGAGTCCTGTGGGACCTCTAAACATGGACGAGGATGTTTTGACTTAAGCCAGGTGGATGGAATACATGATTTCATGTAACTAATGGATAAATAGGCAGGAGACAGTTTAAAGGGGTTGTGCAGTGTCAGAAAATTGGTGACCTCTCTTGTCGATAGGTCATAAATATCAGATTGGCGGGGGTCTGACTCCTGGCACCCCCACCAATCAGTGAGGATGACACTGCATTGGTGCGATCACTGCATCCCCTACAACTTCTTACCTTACTCCTTACTCCTTACTTACCTGCTCCTCCCATTCAAATGTAATTACACTCTACAATCTAGACGGTAAGCGTTGAAGAGAACACCAGCTGCTAGGTGGGGGTTCCGGGAGTAAGCCCTCTACCAATCTGATATTGATGACCTATCCTGAGGATAGGTCATCAATTTCCTGACACTGCACAAACCCTTTAACATGTAGGTACTTTTCTGTACAGTTGTTGAGGTTGGATGATGGTGGCATACAAGTTACAACAGATGGACTAATTATTGAGATCACATGTTTCAGCCAAACACATTACAAACAAACGCAAAATCAAGCACACGGCCATGCAATGTCTATAATCAAATACTGGTATTAGTATGAGTCATACTGGAGAGCTCAATGAATTTAAAAAGGCACTGTCATAGGATGCCACCTTTGCCACAGGGCAGTTTGAGAACTTTCTGTTCAGCTAGCACTGCCCTGGCCAACTGTTCCTGATATTATAGTTAAGTGGAAGCGTCTAGGAGTAATTCCAACTCAGCCATGGAGAGGTAGGACACGTAAACTCACAGATCGGGGTCGCTGTGTGCTGAAGCATGTAACATATTAAAATTGCCTATCCTATGTTGCATCATTCACTACAGAATTACGGACTCTGCAAGTGACATCAGCACAAGAACTGCGGGACTTGTTTAACACTGACAAATGTAAAGTTATGCATATGGGAAGGAATAATGCAAGTCACCAGTACATACTAAATGGTAAAATATTGGGTAACTCTGACATAGAAAAGGACCTAGGAATTTTAGTGAACAGAAATCTAAGCTGCAGAAACCAATGTCAGACAGCTGCTGCCAAGGCCAATAAGATAATGGGCTGCATCAAAAGAGGCATAGATGCCCGTGATGAGAACATAGTCCTGCCACTTTACAAATCACTAGTCAGACCACACATGGAGTACTGTGTACAGTTCTGGGCTCCTGTGAACAAGGCAGACATAGCAGAGCTGGAGAGGGTTCAGAGGAGGGCAACTAAAGTAATAACTGGAATGGGTGGACTACAGTACCCAGAAAGATTATCAAAATTAGGGTTATTCACTTTAGAAAAAAGACGACTGAGGGGAGATCTAATAACTATGTATAAATATATCAGAGGTCAGTACAGAGATCTCTCCCACGATCTATTTATCCCCAGGACTGTGACTGTGACGAGGGGACATCCTCTGCGTCTGGAGGAAAGAAGGTTTGTACACAAATATAGAAGAGGATTCTTTACGGTAAGAGCAGTGAGACTATGGAACTCTCTGCCTGAGGAGGTGGTGATGGTAAGTTCACTAAAAGAGTTCAAGAGGGGCCTGGATGTATTTTTGGAGGGTAATAATCTTACAGGTTATAGTTACTAGAGAGGGGTCGTTGATCCAGGGAGTTATTCTGATTGCCTGATTGGAGTCGGGAAGGAATTTTTTTTCCCTAAAGTGGGGAAAACTGGCTTCTACCTCACAGGGTTTTTTGCCTTCCTCTGGATCAACTTGTAGGAAAACAGGCCGAACTGGATGGACAGATGTCTTTTTTCGGCCTTATAAACTATGTTACTATGTTACTATGTTACTTTCATGAAATGGGTTTCTATGGTTGAACAATCCCAATGCCAAGCATCGTCAGGAGTGATGTAAAGCAAGCAACCACTGGACTCTGGAGCCAGGGGCGAATTGGCCATAGACCCTACAGGGAAAGTTCCCGGTGGGCCGATGCCTAGGAGGGCCAACCAAGCTCTCCTTGCAGCCGACAGACAGGTTTATAATGAATTGATTCTCCCTGGCCAGCAGCTGCTCTTGAATTCAACTGTATCAGGACAGTGATACAGTTGAATACTGTGGAGCAGATGGTAGTATATTGTGCTGTACTGTGGTATTTGGTCCAACTGGGGTGGTATATCGCTCTGCACTATGGTATTGCTGGCCCTGCTTACTTCTGTTGTCCTAGCCTACATATGTTGTGCCTGCCTAATTATTTTGCCCTGTCTTCAGTCAATTTTGACCCACCTGCAACATGGGGCCACTTAAACCATTTTTTTTCACTTTTAGTTCCCAGGCCGCCCCTGTCTAGAGCAGTAGAAACTTGAAGTGAATCATGGTTCACTGTCAGTTTACTGAAGAACGCTGTCTAGGGGATTGCCTACTGTAGAATTTGGTAGAGGAGGGATAATGTTATGGGGCCATGTTTCAGGTTTGGGGTTTGTCCCTTATATCCAGTGAAGGTTAATCTTAAAGTTACAGCTTTAAAATATATTTTAGACAATTGTATGCTTCCAGCATGGTGGCAGCAGTTTGGGGAAGGCCAATTCCTGCTACACTATGATTCTCTTTCTTGTTCCATAAAGCTTGTACAGAGCCCTGACCTCAACTCCTTCAATCCACCTTGGGATGAATTGGAATGTTACTTGTGAGCCAGAACTTCTCATCCAATATCAGTGCCTAACCTCAAAAATACTCAGACACAAGCCAGAATCTTGTAGCAAGCTTTCCCAGAAGTGTGGAGGTTGTTATGGCTGGAAAAGGGAAGCATATTTTTGGAATTAGATATCCAACAGGCAGATAGGTGTCATGACCAAGAGTCCACATACTTTTCTCCATACAGTCTATCTATCTATCTATCTATCTATCTATCTATCTATCTATCTATCTATTTATTATCCATCTATTTATCTAACTACTGATGCAAGCCCCGGAGTGGCAGAAGATGACAGTTGTAGTGGCTTTGGCTGCAGTAATTCTCAGTGTCTATCCTCACACCAATGTTCCTTAGAACCAGGCAGTGACAGCATGGCGCACCCTTTCTTCCCTCAGGGCAGACGCTGATGCTAGAGCTCCCACCTAATAGTAGTTGGGGTTCCATTGGTGTTATGAATGTTGAATGGGTGCAAGGCAGGGGATGTAGGAGCTGTGACCATCATATGGTGCTGGAGTCAGTAACCAGGCCAGTTGTAGGTAATATATAAGCTTCTCATTACTAAAGTGCAGAATGGGAGTTGTAGTACATTTGACAGTATAAAAACACAGTTCCAAACAATTCACAGGGCAAATCTTCCCTCATAGCAATGTATGGATATTAGCAAGGATGAGGATTGTAGTACTCCTTCCCTCTATCTTTAAAAAAGTCTCCCTATCTACAGAATCTAATGCTGGTAATAAGGTTCTTGCAAAACTTGTCTGTATTTCCCAGGCTGACGGGAACAGGATTAAGATGGGGTGGCCAGGACCGTGTCAAAGTGTGGAAGGGTGTATTAGCAATGTCCCTCTCACTGCAGTAAAGTCTTTATCAGCCTTAAAAAGCAAATACCTTACTGACTTATTCCAGTGATTGGTCTTGCAGATTCTGGGCCTTCTAGTTCTTTCTCTCTATGGAGTATTGTGAAATAGAGATGTTTTCTCTCTGTGGATCTATCAGAGATAGTGATTCTCTGGGATGTAAGCCTAGTCCTCTGAAGAGAGGGCACATGTAGCTTCTCTCACTTCCCCACCTAGAAACTGACTGACTGAATTAGGGGCAGACCTAAGTCCAACTCCTAGCCTGTTAACCCCGACTGATCCATACAAAGTTTTACTAGGTTATACAGCATATCAGTTATACAGCATATCAGAACATTATACAAGAAACAATTTGCATGTGACTTATTCTAGGGTACTATACTATCACCCATCTATTAACTATCTATATCTATCATATATCTACTATCTGCTACAACTCCAAGCTTGTTAACCCCGAATGATCCATACAAAGTAATACTGTGTTATAGAGCATAACAG
Source organism: Rhinella marina (assembly GCA_900303285.1). NCBI lineage: Eukaryota > Metazoa > Chordata > Amphibia > Anura > Bufonidae > Rhinella > Rhinella marina. Next base: position 80,945 of record ONZH01012348.1, on the reverse strand, counting down.
AAAATTATACAAGAAACAATTTGCATGTAACCTATTCTGGGGTACTGTACTATCATCCATCTATTATCTCTCTATCTATCTATATTTCTATCTATCATATGTCTACTATCTGCTAGTTGGAATTTGTGGGCTCTCAGAAAAATGCATAGATGCCCCTCAGTGTGAGAAACAGTTTGTAAACACTCACTGTTCTGCCTAATACATGAGGGTCCTGACAGGTCTAGGGAGCAGTTCCACCCAAATCCTGGTGCCTTAGGTCCAAAAGTACCTCTCCTGGGAAAAAGGGGGACTGTTGTAGATTTTCGATTGTAGTTATGGAACTTCAAGTTATTGGGAATTGGGGACACCCCTTAAATAACTCAGTTACCTAATAACTGTGGTGATGTGTTCAGTAGCACTGGAAGGGGTGTATATCCCACCCAAGTTCCTCAACTGGGTGAGATAACTAAAATCCAGGTATATGGCGCTGGTTTCAGCAAACTTAGTTGCTGAAGCTATTTTTTCGTTTTGTGTTGGGCTGGATTTTATTTGGACTGGCAGATAGGTCTGGCAGTAGGATCTGCCAGTCCACACCCTTCCTTTGGCCTGAGGAGATCGCAGGTGAGGCCAACTGGGATAAATCAACCCTCTTAGTGTGAGTCTGGGAGAGGAACTAATCCTAGAGAAGAGGATTGAAGCCTGTGAGGCTTGTGTGGTCTCAGCCAGGAGGGAAGCCAGATCTCTCCTCTGTGCATGTGGACTCGTACCTGGTGAGTGGACCAGAGTGTTGGAACCCAATACTGTGTTGGTGAACTGCGTTTTCTTTAGGTGAGCCAGAAATTTATGTTAGTCAGAGCCCAGACGGGCAGGGTTTATTTTGTTGGTTTGCTTATGTTTAAAATAAAGCACGGTTGGACATTAAAACTAGGGATGAGCGAACCGAACCGTAACCGAACCGAACCGAACCGTAACGAACCAGATTCGTTATGAACTTTCCCAAAAGTTCGGTTCGTCATCGAACCGAATTTTCAGAAAGTTCGTGACGAATCTGGTTAAAATAACTGTGACGCAAAATATACGCATATTTATTGAGAATGTACGCTAATGCGTACATATTCAGTTAAGTAGCGTACCTTTGACAACGCTAGACTGTATGTTCGTTACTTGAGTAGGAATGTTCGCAGATGCAGTATATGCGTACGCTAATGCGTACATATTCAGTTAAGTGGCGTACCTTTGACAACGCTAGACTGTATGTTCGTTACTTGAGTAGGAATGTTCGCAGACGCAGTGTATGCGTACGCTAACGCGTACATATTCAGTTAAGTAGCGTAACTTTGACAACGCTAGACTGTATTTTCGTTACTTGAGTAGGAATGTTCGCAGACGCAGTGTATGCGTACGCTAATGCGTACATATTCAGTTAAGTAGCATACCTTTAACAACGCTACACTGTATGTTAGCTATTTGTGCGGGAATATTCGCATTAGCGTACGCATTAGTGTAAATTCTCAAATATGCGTATATTTTGCGTCGCCGTTGTTGAAGTCACTTGGATTTTTTCCACTTTTTTCATTGTAATAGCAACTTCAAGTAAACGAAACTATACCCTACCAGACTCCCATTATTGTAGCAGCAATTATTCAGCCATTATAGCAAGGTTCGTTTTAGGTTCGGTTCGTACAAATCCGAACTTCACTAAAGTTCGCCGAAGCAAACCGAACCGAACTTTTCAAAAGTTCGCTCATCCCTAATTAAAACCTCAGTTTGTCAGAAGATTTGTGGTTGCTACCCCCTGAGAGACCAAGCGATCCCTTACATAACATAGTTGAAAAAAGTTCTACTAAACCACACGACCCCTTTAATCCTACATATACAGTAAATTAGAATAACTATGCAGATCATTTTTTTATTAAAATATTCCTTTTCTCCTTCCACTGTAATTCACTCAGAATTCTGCAAGCTGTCACTTGGCATCCATCATCACAATGCTGTCAGACAAAGCCTTAACAGATCCGCTCGGATCGTATAATGCTCTGCCCTCTAGGAAAATGTATTCCAGGAGATGTAGTATAGACTCCCATAAAGTGTCTTGTCTACATCTCCCTTAATCCACCACAGCGGAGCATGCTCTGTATATTCGAACATTCACAGGAAGTTATTAGTCAGCATTATTTGGTGTAATGTTTAGGGTGTGAATGGAGGAGAAATAAACATATGTAAAGTAAAAAATATAGAGAATTACTCAACAACACATGCAGATTAACATCACAAGTGAATCTGATTTGTTAAAGGGGTTGTCCGGGTTCAGAGCTGAACCCAAACATACCCAGAATTTCACCCAGGCAGCCTGCCTGACAAGAGCATCTGAGCATTTCATGAAATGCTCCAATGCTGTTGTCAGGCAGGCTGCCTGGGTGAAATCCTGGGTATGGGACAACCCCTTTAAAGCTTGCACCCACTATTCTATATTTCACTGCATAGTGATATAGATACAAGGACTATGAGTAATTGTACACATGGAGCACTCACATGGGGGTTCAGGATGTTAACTACTACTCCAATCACTATGCACTTCTATATACAGATCAATAGATAACAAGTCTATATAACACAGCCCCCTCTTGTGGCCACAACAAGCATAGCTGGCCATTAATGTGATGAAAGACTGACAAAACGGTAATTTGGCCATTTAATCCATCATCGTTCTAAGGCTCACTCACGATGGCTGACAGCAGACTAATGAATCAAGTTTCACTTTCAGCCTACTGAAGAACACAATCTAGGGGAATGCCTACTGTAAAATTTGGTGGAGGGGAATAATGATATGGGGCAGTGTTTCAGGTTTAGGGTTAGCCCCGTATTGGTTTTTCAACCATCATCGGCTGAATCTGGGTGTGTATGGCATAATCGGTCACTCCGTTTTATGCTTTTTGTCTTAATTATGTTCCTGGTGAGGCCATTCAGTCTTACATGTTGATTGTGCAATTGATTGGTGGCATTGAGGTCATTCATGGAGTAATGATATCTACCTAGCGGTCTACCTATCTATCTAATGATCGATCGATCAACAATCTGTATTTGTAGAAAGCTTAGATTTAGTAGCTGACAGATGGACAAAAAAAAAAGACTGGCCATTCATGCATGATATTGTCAAAGAGTGTTGGATGGGGTTCCTTGGGTCCACCAACCTCTGTATATGTAAGTCTAATAGGTTTTGAATCAAAATAATAGACCCTAGTGGCAAATAATCGACTCCAGAGGCAACTCCAAATTGAATTTTTCTCTTGCATTTTTGGCCCCATTTTGGCTCCAGAAAATGGACCTACCAGAGGATCCTCTGGTCCTCTGGTGGGTCAGTCCAACTATGTTGGCAAGTACTGGCCAAAACATTTCCAACAGATCAAAATTTTGAAATTTTGAAATTTCACACTTCAGTTAGTTGATTTAGCAATTACCAATTGCTACTAGATTAGGCTGAGTTCACACGTCTGAGATCAGTTGTTTCCATCAGTTATTGTGAGCTAAAACCAGGAGTAGGTCAAAAACACAGAAAAGGTGCAGATCTTTCCATTATACCTGATCTCTGAGTAGGTTTCACTACTGGTTTTGGTTCACAATAACTGATGGAAATAACTGATCAAATAACTGACGCGTGAATTTAAATTAAGCATGCAATATGTGACCAAATGACGGTCGATTAACCTGAGAAATAGTCAAAATCTGACGCATTGTTAGGTTTCTATCTCATGTCTATGACCAGCCTCATAGTTTACCAAGCACAGCGCCGTACATTGTCTTGGTATTGCAGCTCAGGCCCATTCACTTGAATGGTATTGAGTTACACATAGCCATGTAACTGATGAGCGTGACATCACTGGCCTAGGATAGAATGAGGCTGCATCGCTCACAGTGGTAGCACTGACGGGATAGTGTCAGACTGTTTCTCTACAACTGGTAACACTCAGACGGACCCTTACTTCAGATTTTTGGTAGTTCATTCATAAACCTCTGGTAGGAATAATAAAGGAATGGCACAACATAGCGCTATATGACAAAAATGCTCCAGTAGTTACTAAAGCAGACATATGGAATTATAGAAGGGTTCCTCCACTCTAGACCCCTTCTATTAGCCAGAGTGAAGGGGCGCTGACAATGATGAGTACCTCTAATTCTGGCTGAATGCCTGCCATGCAGTACTACATTTCCCATTTATATATGCACATCTCTGTAAGGATTCATGACATATCCCGTTACTCTATAACAATGTGGGCCGAATGCTTACGCAGCTCCTATTAGCGTGTGCACTATGAATTTGGTGTTTCAGCATTACCCTTGAAAAGACATAATCATGTATGCATGGACATGGATTTCCATCTTCTACCCTGAGTGTCGAAATTATAAAGTAAGTGCTTCTGCCATAGGTAAGTACAAGAAAGCAACCTCCATACAGGGGTGCACCTAGCCTTTCTGCTACCTGAGGCGAAAACTGAAACGGCGCCCCCCCCCAACCCCCAATGCCAATTTCTTAACCTAACCCCTTTGCCACAATGAAAGCACTCATTCCCCATGGCCCTTCCGCTGGCCCCCCTCTTGCACCTACCTGGTGTTGCCTGAGGCGATCGCCTAACCTGGCCTCATTGGTGGTGCACTCCTGCCTCCACATGACTGCTGACCTTAAACTCAGAAGACAAGGCTGCGAATATATTCACTGGGATGAATGAAATAATGGATAATCATTCATGGAAGTGACTTCACCCTACATAGCGAATGCAGGCTTATTCAACTCCTATCTTTGACACCTTGAAGCCGCCTTTCACACACAAGCACCGCACACAATAAAAATAAAGTAAGTCCTAATCTTCGCCGAGCAATTGCAGTCATTACTTGTCTTTTCTAAGCCTTCAGAGGAGATTTGGATTACATGACTCAGGGTTACTGCAAGCCAACGAGATAACTGACTGAAACTAGACCAATTACACTCTGTTATCACTACAGGAAGAACACAAACACAACTCCTGGACTGCTCCAACTAGAAGTCATCGATCAGCTAGTGCTACAGCTGCAGTAGTCTATCACATGAAATACAGTACAAAATCACAGCAGTTTAGGCTAAATTCACATCTGGGTCTGAGCTTCCGTTCCAGATTCCATCAAAACCTGCAGAGAAAAAAGGTTTTTTTTCGACTAGAAGAGCGGACTCCTGAATGGGTCTGCTCAGTGCCATTCAATCTAGTTATTCCCATTATTCCGTACTGGAGCAGAACAATGAAAATGGATAGCTCTTGTGCGAACCCACGTAACACAACCAAAGCCATTGAAAGTCATGATCATATCTGCTGCAACTGTGAGCATCAAGCGAGCCAATGCTTTATCTGGACATCATCAATGAAATCAGTTCTAAAATTCTAGATTTACACCTGGCACAGACACAAAGTACAATCTATAAGTATTGTGGCTTGATATATCAGTGAAGCAAAGTTTCTCAGATGTAGCAGAGCAGAGTTTCTTTGGCGGAGTGCATCTTACCTAGGACTGCAGATAAAACCTGCTGCTTTATCTTAAGTCAGAGAGTTATCACAATGCAGTCCTAAAGCATTCAATGACCATTTCAACACTGCTACATGAGCAGGTATTCACAAACCATGGCTTCGATTTTAACCGATTTCCAGAATTTGATCACATTCATTCATTTTTTTTTTAATGTTACCGTTAAACAGTTAACAGTTCACTGCCAAAGAAACTGGGTGTGATGGGTGTTTAATATGCAGCTATCTATGAACTGGAGATCAGGCTTTGTTATACGGAAAATGCAGCTGCAAAGCGTATCCAAACGTATTGTGCTCCCTGAGATTTGCTGTTAAATAGACAGAGGATTTCCTGTCAATCCTGAAGAAGACTTTAGTTTCCAGCTGCAGCGGTGGCACCATAGACTGCAGTGGAGCAAGACAGAACCTGTCAATGCACTGGGACCCAATGATCTCCCATATACTATCTCCTCATTCTTAAAGAGGATATTCAGTGGGGACAAATGACATTCATCTTAGAAAAAAAATTGATTTACCTTTCTGTGTCCAACTCTTTATCCATATAATCCAGAGAAACCCCAATGACAAAGTAGTAGAATGAGGCAAACTTCTAGGAGGTATCTCAGTCCAGTTCCTTCAGCCTGGTTTCAAGAGCCTGCTGAAATCCTCCCAAGAATAATAGCAGCACATGCAGCCCTATACAACAGACTTATGATTTCAGCACTGCCGCTTCCCAGTCCAAACAGCCAGGCATACACTACCATGCAGCCTCTGCTACTGACTCCTGTCCCTCCCCTACAGCCAGCCCTCCCCTGCTGCAGCAGCTGATCCACAGAAGAAGCCTACCCCTCCTTTTCCTTCCCTTCCACTCCCCAGCCAAAGGGTTGAGGCTGTAGGATATGTCTCTGGAGATCTGCCAATTCAGAGCAGTTAAATTATTTCTCCAGTCCTTGAGAAGTCAACCACTGTTTTCAAGCATTTTTTTCCTTGATACAGAGGAAATGAACATTTTTTCTTATGTCGAGACATTTTATTATATTTTTTTAGTTTTTTAATTTGTTGTATAGTTGTGTCCATTGTTTATATAGAAGTGGTGCACTGACAATGGGAGTCATTTACAAAGACTGTTTTTTATGTTGGTCTTTGTTTGCCCCCTGCGTGCTCCTCGTCGTACTCCAGCAGTCCATGTGCCTGAAGTAATAAGTTCTCTAACCCCTGACTTTAGTACTTTTTACTCTCCTTTTACACCTCTTTTAAAAATCTTTGTGTGACAAAATAAGAACTCTTTTTGTATTTAAAAAGTTGCAAAATCTGTAGATTTTATATAATGCACCAAGAAATTATGCTATCATTCTGATCAGTATTAAAAAGAGCATTAAAGGGATTGTCTCATTTCAGCAAATGGCATTTATCATGTAGACAATGTTAAAGGGGTTCTCCGGGCTTTCAATACTGATGACCTATCCTCAGGATAGGTGATCAATATCAGATAAGCGGGGGTCTGACAAAAGGAAGAGAGAATGGAGATGGCACACGCGCACTGTGTACACCCTCCCTTCATACAGCTGACCAGCGGGGCTGTCAGACTGATATTGATTGATCCTGTGAGGATAGGTCAATCAAGAGAACACCTTTAATACAAGGCATTTACTAATGAATTGTGATTGTCCATATTGCCTCCTTTGCTGGCTGGATTCATTTTTCCATCACAATTTACACTGCTTGTTTCCATGGTTACGACCACAGTGCAATCCAGCAGCAGTGGTTGTGCTAGCACACTATAGGAAAAGACGCCAGCCTCTCTGGTGGACAGGTCTACAGCAGTGCGCATAGGACGGCATTTTTTTCCTATAATGTGTCAGCGCGACCACCAATGTTGGATTGCAGGGTGGCCGTAACCCCTAGATACGAGCAGTTTATAATGTTATAGAAAAATGAATCAAGCCAACAAAGGAGGAAATATGGATAAATCACAATACATTAGTAAGTGTAAAACAGCTAGGGCAGCGCTAAAACCCAACCATCAGAGCCGGTGACATCACCGCCTAGCAGTGTAATAATATAAACAAAAAAGCCCTTGCCCTGCAAGATTCAATGCAGGGCAAGAGGAAGCATCGGAGCATGAAATGCTCCGATGCTCATATCGGGGGCCAGAGGGATGAAGATGGGGATTTGTCTGGGTTCAGCTCTGAGCCAGGACAACCCCTTTATGTTTCAAAGAATATTTATTGAGTTTTCAGTGAAGTGTCACGATAAGTAATACAGAAGATGCTTCAGTTAAAAAACAAGGAGAAATAAATAATACAAAGTGTAACAAAAACATGAAGAAAGAAATTGGAAAATATTAAATCCATGGAGTTACATCATTTGGTATGATAACAGTACAATAAGAAATAAGAGTGTGGCATCATGGGATTACAGCGGAAACAAGACTTATAATGTAATACAGTAGCGTAAATCGGAGGAATAAGAGGAAGATAACCAGGGCTCCCAGACCTTTTCAAAGGCAGCAAATGTGTCTGAGCGAATGGGATTAAGTCTTTCACACAAAAGAATCCTATTGATTCTATCCAGAATTGCTTGAAAAGACAGTGTGGGAGAGCGCCATTTGTAGGCTATATGGATTCTGGCAGCAAGAAGAATATATTGGGAAAGTTTAAACTTCGCGTATGTCAGCCAGGAGGGTTTATCACCCAATAGACATAATGAAGGGGACTTGGGGTATGTACATCCCAATACCGAGGTCAGCAGAGCCCCAACTCGGCTCCAGAATCGGCGCACCACTCTACAGGACCACCAGATGTGCATCATTGATCCTTCTGCATCACATCCCCTAAAACACCATGGTGATACTTCAGGATATATCCTATTCAATTTGGCAGGGACTCTATAAGTCCTGTGAAGTATTTTGACCGAGGTTTCTGCTAAAGTAGTCTGCCAACTACCTTTTGTCAAAGTCTGGGAGCGCTGTCTCCACCTAGCAGCTGAATATTCCTTCTCCAGATCTTCTTCCCAAGCCCTCATGTAAGACATTTTAGTGTCCTCAGGAGGTGCGTTCTCATGTGGAGAACTTTTCGATTGCAATGAGCACTTAAACCGAACTGATCTCTATAATATTAGAGAGTAATAGGAAAGGAGAGACCTAGAGCGAATTATAGTTGGGAGTGGAGCTCTGGTCCAGGTCATGGCCCTCCAAGTGAAAGGTGTAAATAGAGAATGCTCCTGTGAAATCCATAAAGGTCTCCCGGGTCAAAGTGGGTTAGGAAAAACTGTGCCAATCTGGAAGGGCAGCTTTATAATATTTTGAAAAATCTGGAACCGAGAGGCCGCCTTGGGATTTGTGACGGCACATGGTTTGTTTTGCTATACGGGGGGGTCTTATTCATCCAGACGAACTTCAGGACATCAGCTTGCAAAGTTTTCAAGTCCGTGGTAGGTAATGGGATGGGGAGTGTCCTGAAGAGATAGAGAAGTCTGGGGAGGACTACCATTCTAATTATATGGATCCTACCTATGCACGAAACCGGGAGAGTGTCCCAAGTCCAGAGGTCTTCTCTAATTTTTCGGTACATGGAGGGATAGTTAGTTTTATAAACCATATTGAGACTACTTGGTAGAGAGATACCCAGATAGGGGATGAAATTATGTTTAATTTGGAAGGGGAATTTTTGTGAGAGGATTGATCTGACATGGAGGGGCACATTACACAAAAGGAGTTTAGACTTAGAATGGTTGATCTTGAGCCCTGAGACCGCAGAAAATGAGTCCAACACCTTTAGTAATGATGGAAATTAGATGATGGGTTTGGTGAGGGAGAGGAGAAGGTCATCAGCAAATAAGTTAAGTTTGTATTCGGAGGTGCCTATAGTGAGACCTGATATGTCAGGGTGTTCTCTGATGTGAATTGCAAGGGGTTCCATTGCGAGGGCAAACAAGGCCGGTGATAAAGGGCAACCTTGCCTCGTACCTCTCTGGATTTGTATAGGGGAAAAATGGGTAGCTCGTAATTTCAAATAGGCCTCAGGTGCAGAATATAATGATTGGACCGCCCCTAGAAAAGGACCCTGAATGCCCATAATAGATAAGACGTGGGAAAGGTAGTCCCAGGCAATAGAATCGAAGGCCTTCTCAATATCTAGAGCTAATACAGCTAATTGTGTGTGGGTCCTGTTGGCTACCTGGATGACATTCAGGATTTTTTGGATGTTATCTGGCGCTTCTCATCCCGGTATAAATCCAACTTGATCTTTATGGACCAAGTCTGGTAAGAGGCGGTTAAGTCTACAAGCTAAGATAGACGTGAATTGCTTATTATCTAAATTAAGAAGAGAGATGAGCCTATAATTAGAAGGGAGTAGAGGATCTTTGTTTGGCTTGGGAATGACAGTAATTTTGGCAGAGAGAAATTCAGAGGGTGGTGTGGTGCCTTGCAAAAGCTGATTACTGTAAAGGACAATATGGGGTGTTAGTAATTGAGCAAACTTTTCGTAGTAGAGGGCTGACAGCCCATCAGGTCCAGACGCTTTACCAATTTTCAGGGCTTTTCAGGGAGCATTAAGACTGGCTCGAGCCTCCGGGGTTAGTTGAGGGAGGGATGTTAGGAAGTCACCTTCCGCGGCCCCAGGGCCCAATGCAGGTCTGGTGTAGAGGTTCTGGTAAAACTCCTGAAATGCATCATATATAGAGTCAGGGTTAGAGGTTATTTGGCCTGATCGGGTACGGATTTGGAAAACTTGGTTTATCTGCTACCTAGACTTCAATTGACGAGCCAGCATCTTATCAGGTTTGTTAGCATATTTATAGTAATATGAGGCAGTCCAACAGAGTCGCTTTTTCGGTGTTATGGGAGAGCAGCATATTCAACTGAAGTCTAGTGTCTTTTACTGCCTTGAGGAGATACAGGGAGGGGGTCCTTTGATGTGCTAGAACTAACCTACTCAGTTTTAATTCTAGAGCAACCTGCGTGAAAGTACGCTCTCTTTTAATCCGAGAGGCCTCCCCAATAATCTTACCCCTGATAAATGCTTTATGAGTGAGACAAACTATCATAGTATCAGGAGTGGTATTGGCAGCAAAAAAGGTTTGCAATTCAGACTGCAGCCAATCATATATAGCAGGGCGTGTTAGAAGAGATTCATTTAGTCTCCACGAAAAAGGTGTATAGCCAGGTGATGTAAAGGCAAAATCCGCCAAGAGGAAAGAAACCGGATTATCAGTGGGAGCATATACATTAACTATACATAATACCTCATCTCTGTAGGTGCCCACTAAGATTACATACCTCCCGTCCGGGTCTATAATAGTCTGAGAAGGAGAGAAAGGGAAAGAATTCCTTAACCACTCCTCTACTTTTGGAACGGTAGGTAGAGGAGAAGTATCTGGTGAATTGTGGGTGGAGGAATTTTGGGTGAGATGAAGGGGTAAAGTGGGATTCCTGGATGGAGACGACATCGGCGCATGTTTAAGATAAGCAGTAAATGCTGTTTTTCGTTTTTGAGAAGAATTAAATCCCCGTACATTATGTGACAAGATCTTACACATAGTAAATTTTAGGGGTAAAATGTAAGATGCAGCACCCACGATCGTCCTCACCAGGGAGTCCCATGACGCCATCAACTACTAAAACATCATAACCATTAAATAGAAGAACAAAAGGGATACATATAAGGCAACCCCTGGAAAAAACATAAAAAAGGACAAACGATAGGGTGAGAATAAACATGGTGCTCGAGAGCAACAACAGTATATCTGAGACAACGGGCCTAACTTGGCAAAAAATATTATATGAGCCAAAGACGGAGTTCACGAGGCTCTTAATGGACCTCGGGTTCCTCTTACGAGGCTGCAACATGAAGGGCAACATGAAAGTCCATCACGCTGGATGCCTATGACAATTTAACTATGTGCAAAGTAAAGGAAAACACTTGCAAGAGGTAGATCTGCGGTGATCAGTTCCAGCTTTTGCAGAGGTTAATGAAGAGAGAATTGAATCCCGTGAAATGAACTTCAGGAGGTATGCTCACGAGGAGAAGATGGCGCCATGGTCGGCGCCTTGGTCCAGACTCTGGCTGGCCGCTGTGGTCTCGGTGGAGCTGCTGACACTCTTGCTTGTTCCAAAGGTATTCCCACTCGCTGTAGGATTTTGCTACCCTCAGTCGGTGTGCAAACCATATGGGTGCGAGAGTTCAAATGGAACGAGAGGGCAAAAGGGAAGCCCCATCTGTAACGAACTTGCGCCTTCTGTAAAGCTTGAGTGATGGGCCTCATCTCCCTTAGACGGTGCTAAAACAGCATATAGATGTACAGAGGAGGGGAGTCCCGGTACAGTAGGCATGTTTCTAGCTGCAGTTAGGATTTGGTCCCTCACCTCCGGATAGTGAAACCTAAGAACAATGTCCCTTGGAAGGTCTGGGATTCGAGGTTTCCCCAGCGCTCTGCGGACTCTGTCCATTCGGAGCTGGCTGGCGTCCATCTGAGGTAGCAGAGCTGCAAATAATGCGTGCATAGTGGTAGGCAGGTCCACAAAGGTTTCTGGTAGACCCCTGACCCGTAGGTTGCCTGACTCTGCTCCCCAGATCTTGTATTTGGCGGGTAAATGCCGCAACTGCTTGAGACAGCTCTGTCCGGAACAGGGTGGCTATATTTATATAAAGTTCTGACTGACCCTGGTCAGGCGCAGCTGGATCCAACTGGCATCCACTTTCTGTAGAGGAGGCTGGACTGGCGGGAGAAGTCTCGGGGTCCGCCATGATGGATTGCCTGGTGAGTCAGAAGATCTCCGGTAAAGTCTGGGAAGGAGCCGGAGTACTGGGGAGTTTTGTCTTTCCCTTGGTGCGGGTCATCTTCATGAACCCTTGTAAAGGAGCTGTAGGAACAGCGCTAGTGAGGGATATTCACAGCGTGTGGCACGGAGCTCACAGAAGCATGACCTTCCTGCAAGCCGCACGCGCCCTCCCGAACAACCCCTTTAATACGCCTTAGTGCTCTGGTGACCCCAAAGCCTGATATCTAATGAAGAGTAAAATAGAGTTTCTGCCTCAAACATGATGGAGTCATTAATAACTGCACCATATTATAGATTAATTCCATTACCAAAACGCCTTCAAGAACCTTGCATTTCCCTTCTGTGTGCTCTAATGCTGCCTACTTCCTGCATGTTATTGTCTATCTGTATGGGTGACCACATTGCTCATATACATAATAGACACTATGGGGAAAAGTTATCATGAGGGTAAGGCCCCATTCACACGACCGTATGTACATTTCCGCATCTTATCCGCATTTTTGTGGATAAGATGCGGAACCATACGGACCCATTCATTTTTCCATAGGAGAAAAAAAAAATGCGGAATGCACACTGTGTGCATTCCGCATCCTGTATCTCACGGAAGTTCCCTCGCAAAAAAAATAAAACATGTCCTATACTTGGCAGCAAATCACGTCCGTAGCCCCATTAACGTCAATGCGTCTGCAAAATTGCAGAACACTACGGAAGACTTTCTGTATGTCTTCCGTTCCGTTTTTATACGGATCACAGAATACATACGGTCGTGTGAATGGGGCCTAATATTTGAAGTCGGCATGTTGTTTGATGAATTTGATACATCATTAAAGGGATTGTCTCACATCAGCAAGTGGCATTTTTTATGTAAAGAAAGACACTTACTAACATATCGTCATTGCTTCCTTTACTGGCTAGATTCATTTTCCCATCACATTATACTGCTCGTTTACATAGTTACGACCACCCTGCAATGCACCAGTGGTGGTCGTGCTTGCACACTGTAGAAAAAAGTACCAGCCTCTCTGGTGACCGAGACAGTGGGAGCTCACATAGGCTGGTGCCTTTTTTATAGTATGCAAGCACAACCACCACTGATAGATTGCAGGGTGGTCGTAACCATGGAAACAAGCAGTGTATGATGTCATGGAAAAATGAATCCAGTCAGCAAAGGAAGCAATTTGGATAAAAACCATACATTAGTAAGTGTCTTGTAATAACTTTCTCTACATGATAAACGCTTTCACACTTTTGTCTAGAAAGGCTACTTCAGTTTTTTATGTCCCCCCTTCACACACACACACATAGATACTGGAGTGAGTTTTTAATTTTTTTTTGTTTTAGATTTTTTAGTCTCTGTGATAAAAGCCACAACAAGGGCATCATAGTGACATATACATAATATCAGTTGCAAAAAGCACTTCAACACCCAAGAACAGAATTCTGTATCCAGAATTCTGTGTTCCACATCAACCTATACAGATCCACAAGAAGGTATACTTACTGAAAGTAATCCTCAATGCTGCCAATCTGCAGTAAGTAAGTGCTAATAATTAATGGGGTTGTCTAACCTCGATGTTTCCACACGGAGATGGCACTATTCTCAGGACCCAGGTGGTCGGCTTACGAAGACAGAGGAACGCCGGTCCGCTCAGTTGTCTCCATAAACCTGGTCACCTGGAGCCAGCTCTTAGTCTTCCCTCGAAGTGGAAACGGAGAGTTGGGACAACCCTTTTGAGTTTGTAAGGCAACATTATTTTCTGTTGTTTTATGATTTATTTCAGTTGTTTACTATAATCTCCATTTCCTGGAAAAAAAATGTGTTTTTTGTCCTTATTTCTGTCTGTTTTTAGATGCTCTAGATTGAGTAGATTCTTCATTGACCCTCTGATTTTGAAACAAGGGGGAGTATACCGTAGATCTTCATTCAGCCTCTTAATGCCATAACATATATTTAGTGAGTCCTTAGGAAGAGGGAAGCAGAATACCTATTGGGGCATGTGCACTTACAGTATATGAAATGAAGGGCACAATGTTGGGAACTAGGTTGGCACCCCACTCCTTTTATAATTTATACTTTATATTTCCAGTGAAGAGACTGGTGGTTAGAGGGTGGCATTCAAGGGGTGGATCCCTCTTTTGCTTGAAGCCCACTTGTACTGCCAGATGGCAGGCCACACAAGTGTATCTCGCAAGAAATGTATACCACACTGTATATATTGTTCTTTATATTGATAGGCAATAGAAGACATATGCAATTTTACACCATCTTGGGGCATATATTTGACGGCTCTCTTTATGATTGAAAGTTGAACCCTTCCTAGGTAAAATGGAATGGATTTTACAGTTGCAGAAAATTCTGTAACAAATCTAATTATATGTGTTTTGTTAGTATGAGGCAGTTTCTTGTTTAGCTTTATTGGCTTGTAGACTATGCTTTGATCCTGTAATTATAATTTGGATGAGGATAAAGAAGAAAATGTTCACATTTAAATTTCAGCGATGGGTTCTTATAAAAAAATCACATAAACTGTCACGCGAGGTCGGCGTCGCGCTCCCTCTGCACGACATCGCCGGACCTCTCCGCCCCCCTAGAGACGAGCAATAGGGAATTGAAGTGCTGGTCTTGTCTGCCAGTACTTCATGAGTTAATTCACTGTTTGGGTTTAGCCATGTGGTGCTGATTACACCACATGGCTACTTTACATTTGTTTGGACAGCTTGCTCCGCCTCAGGTCATGTGATGCTGGCCACATCACATGATCCTGGGCGGGCTATTTAAAGTTGGCAACTGCCTCACTCAGACACCTGTGATTAGTTACACCTTTGATCAGTGCTCGTGCGACCTTTTGCTTGGATTATTACTTGGATTTTGGACTTTGGATTTTGGACTTAGACCTCTCTTTCGCTTCACCCCTGGTATTTACATGACCTCCTGTGTTTGACCCGGCTTGCTGACTATCTATCATTGTGTTTGTTCCGTCTGTGTTTTGTCCGTCCCTTTGTTCCCTTTCCCTCCCTGCGCACTTATCCAGTGTAGGGACCGCCTTCGTGGTTGTCCGCGGCTGCCTAGGGCCGTTTGAGGCAAGTAGGCAGGGAAAGAAGGAGGGGTTTCAGTACAGGGCTCACCTACCCTTGTCTCCCCTTGTGACATAAACATTTAGGATGGAGTTTTTTTTTCTCAGTTTGATGTGATCCAGGTACAAACTTTAACCACTTGTGGACAACCAGACAACTTTAAAAGTCTAACGGGTCTGCCACCAGCTCTGTAAGGACATTTCTGTATGTCCTTGCAAAGTGGCAGCTGCATGACAATTTCAGAAACGGCCATGACACTTTTTCTTTCCATTCCAGCGATCATGTGATTGTTGGGTGCTAGGTAACTGAAGGAGTGGCTCCAGTCTTAGCAAGTCTCCTAAAGCTGTATTATCCCTTTAACTGGGAATAATATATCTGCCCTAGTTACAGGGGATCAGCAATAAAAAAAATGTAATAGTAATATGTCTTGGTAAAGGTCTTGTGTGAACTTGAGGCGGAGCACAAAGTGTAAAATAAGATAAAGACAAAACAAAATTTAAAAGAAAATAATTATGAAAAAAAAAACATCTCTGGCCCACATTGTTGGTTCTAGCCCCACCCCTGGTGACCATAAACTATATATCCCCTATATAACCACTTAGATAAGGGACACAATTTAAAAAGTATTTTAGTTGCACTTTGTGCTATTAAAAATAGAAAAATGTGAAATACACAATGCTGTTTTCCTTTTCTTTTTAAATTTTTGGGGTCTGAAAAATTATTTAAATCAAAATTACATAAAAATAAAGCCCCATGTATTACTGAAAAACAATGCAATTATTTAGATATTAAGATACCTCATAATGAATTTGTCCTTAAAGCTGAAAGTATGGCTATTGTCCAGAGTGCAGGTGCCCAAATCCAACCCGAAATTCTTTTTTCATGGTGCATATCAATGAAGGATTCCACTGACAAAGTTTCATGTAAAATGTAGGACCTTACAAACAAAATCTTTTTGGCCCTGAGTGGTATGTATCGCTTACCACCTGGGGATGGCAGAAGGAATCAGGCGGGCACAATTGTAACTTAAACAAGGCAGTTTTTACTGGTCTCTCATGTAGTAACAAGTTTAAAGGTCACCTGAAAAACGCATATAAAACCACCTGCATTACCTCATAGTGGTCCACAGTCTGTTAATAATCATAGGTTTGATCCTGTAGTCTTATGCTCCAAAGGTTAAAAAAACGATGTTGTAAGCGCCATCAGCGCTATCTTGCTGGTCAGCCTGAAGTCAAGGGGGCAGCGGCCTGTTTGCTTCAAGTCAAAGTAGGCACGCCCCCTAACCGTCCCCTCTTTTGTGAAATTGACAGCCTGCAGTGCGGATTGCCTAGGTGTCGCGCATGCGCGGTGCGCTCCTTGGTATTGCGCAATCCCATCTCCTGCTGCTGTTAGCCGGGTTTCAGCAGTGCACTGTGCATGAGCGAGACTTAGGCAATCCCGGCCACACTGCAGGCTGTCAATCTCACAAAAGAGGAGACGGTTAGGGGGCGTGCCTACCTTAAATTGAAGCAAGGAGGCCGCTGCCCCCTTGACTTCAGGATGACCAGCAAGATAGCGCTGATGGTGCTTACAACATTGTTTTTTGAACCTTTGGAGCATCAGACTACAGGATCAAACCTATGATTATTAACAGACTGTGGACCATTATGAGGTAATGCAGGTGGTTTTATATGTGTTTTTCAGGTGACAGGTTCCCTTTAATAGTTACTACAGTGTTTTAACTGGCAACAGGTTTACTGGTTACAGACTCTCAATGAAGGGAAAAACTTAGTTAGAGGCAACAGGTTAATTAGTTACAATGCCTCTTTATTGGCAATAGGAAAATATATCACAGTCCATTTAAGAAGCAACAATTCATGATCCCTCTGGCTTGTGTTGCATCCAACTCCCTGGGGTTCACCAGTCTGACTATGGCCTCCTCAGAGTGGTAGCAATGTAAATATCAATATCTGCATTTACCACCATGGCTTCCTTTCCACTTGGCACCTGTGCACAGTCTCTAACAGGCACTCCCAGGTTGCATCCTCCATCTTCACAACCACTGTGCACACTCTTCTCAGCCACAGTAAGCCTATCTCACACAATATTGCTTACAGGTGTCAGGGTGACTGGCCTTGGCAACCTGCTTGTCTCTTATACAGGCTGGGACTGCTTGCAGGATGCACAGGCTAGTCAGATTTTTTTCTATCTCTAAGCTTCAGAATCAACTTCTTTGCAATATTCATCTTCGAATGTCCAAGCTAATCCCTGAGGTGTAGTATTGTTATGACTAGTATCAATCACCTCCACTATCTACCTAGTTACTCGCAGGATTATTGCTGGTTTTGTTTCCAGTAGCATCTTTCTGTGCACACAGGACAATTTACATTCTTAGTGCAGTACCTTCCCTTGTGAAACCAGCGTGCAATTCCCAGAACTATAAGACCCATACAGCAATACTGTATGTAACATATCACATTGCATTTAAAACATGAGGCATCAACATTATTGCAGGTATATGTCACACATAATGGAGATATGATGCAGGATGTAAATAGCAAATACTTAAAGAGGCTCTGTCACTAGGTTGTAACCTATGTATTTAAATACATAGGTTACAAGACCTAGTGACAAACTTTAAAATCATACCTGTCATGCAGAGTTCTGCGCAGCGGTTGCGTAGATATTTCAGTTTCAGTAGATAATCAGTTTCTATGAGGAGGTAAGTTCTAGACTTGACCGCGGCGACTCAATGGATGTCGTATATTTGTACTTCTCCAAAGCGTTTGACACGGTACCACATAAAAGGTTAGTATACAAAATGAGAATGCTTGGCCTGGGAGAAAATGTCTGTATGTGGGTAAGTAACTGGCTCAGTGATAGAAAACAGAGGGTGGTTATTAACGGTACATACTCAGATTGGGTCACTGTCACTAGTGGGGTACCACAGGGGTCTGTATTGGGTCCTATTCTCTTCAATATATTTATTAATGATCTTGTAGAAAGCTTGCACAGTAAAATATCAATTTTTGCAGATGACACTAAACTGTGTAAAGTAATTAACACAGAGGAGGACAGTGCACTGCTACAGCAGGATCTGGATAGACTGGAGGCTTGGGCAGAAAAGTGGCAGATGAGGTTTAACACTGACAAATGTAAGGTTATGCATATGGGAAGGAATAATGCAAGTCACCAGTACATACTAAATGGTAAAGCATTGGGTAACTCTGACATGGAAAAGGACCTAGGAATTTTAGTGAACAGCAAACTAAGCTGCAGAAACCAGTGTCAGACAGCTGCTGCCAAGGCCAATAAGATAATGGGTTGCATCAAAAGAGGCATAGATTTATCCCCAGGACTGTGACTGTGATGAGGGAAAGAAGGTTTCTGCGTCTGGAGGAAAGAAGGTTTGTACATAAACATAGAAGAGGATTCTTTACGGTAAGAGCAAGGAGACTATGGAACTCTCTGCCTGAGGAGGTGGTGATGGTAAGTTCACTAAGAGAGTTCAAGAAGGGCCTGGATGTATTTCAGGAGGGTAATAATATTACAGGTTATAGTTACTAGAGATGGGTCGTTGATCCAGGGAGTTATTCTGATTGCCTGACTGGAGTCGGGAAGGAATTTTTCCCCCTAAAGTGAGGAAAATTGGCTTCTACCTCACAGGGGTTTTTTTTGCCTTCCCCTGGATCAACTTGTAGGAAAACAGGCTGAACTGGATGGACAGATGTCTTTTTTCGGCCTTACAAACTATGTTACTATGTTACTATGTTACTATGTTATTTAACTTAGAAAACATATGCAAATGAGCCATCGGAGCAGCCTCTTTCCTCTGGAGCACCGCTCCATCACCCCCCCCCCCCCCGGGCCCGAGGCACGTCCCCTCGCTATTGGCACGCCCAGTACCCTATTTGATAGACAGCGCTAGACTTACGAGTCTAGCGCTGAAATCCCGCGCATGCGTCTTAAAATATCCACTGGAGCATGCGCAGTAGCAAACACTGTAAACACTGCAAGCGCTACTGCGCATGCTCCAGTGGATATTTTAAGACGCATGCGCGGGATTTCAGCGCTAGACTCGTAAGTCTAGCGCTGTCTATGAAATAGGGTACTGGGCGTGCCAATAGCGAGGGGACGTGCCTCGGGCCCGGGGGGGGGGGGGCGGTGATGGAGCGGTGCTCCAGAGGAAAGAGGCCGCTCTGATGGCTCATTTGCATTTGTTTTCTAAGTTAAATATCTACGCAACCGCTGCGCAGAACTCTGCATGACAGGTATGATTTTAAAGTTTGTCACTAGGTCTTGTAACCTATGTATTTAAATACATAGGTTACAACCTAGTGACAGAGCCTCTTTAATAAAGTATCAATGCTCACATGACAATCCAACTGTTCAACTAGGTGAAGTGGCCACTGCAGCGGGGAAAACAGTAATCCATATCTATAGTAAGCATGTTTTTTGTAAAAGGGGGTGAACTTCATTTTAACTCTCTTACATGCAGACTGTATGTACACTCAGATCGCAGGCCTCAGGCAATGGTTGCCATGAGCCGCCTAGGAGTTTGACGAAGAAGCAAGTTACTGGAAAATCTGAGTGTGAGTCACTTCCTGTACATAGTCCTGAGCAGGTTATGTCAACCACTGGCTGAGACCTGAGCATACAGGCAGGCTGTAAAATTAGCCCTTAAGAAAATAACTGTGGGGACCACATTAGTAATATTTGGAGCTGGAATGGGTGTCAATAGCTATAATCTCAGTTTCTGCCCAGAGTATTACTTAACCATTTAAAGAACTGGCCTTTTATCCACCTTCCTGATTAGGCTAATTTTCTGCAATTTTATACCTGGGAAAATATTAAAAAAAGGAAAGACAATTTCTTTTTTTTTCTTTTTTTTTATCACAAAGTGTAACTAAATCTCTATTTTATATTATGTCCCCTTTAACCATAATAGTCTGTTTCATATCAGAGATGTATGTGTTACGTTCGCTGGGGGGGGCGGTGAAGGTGCCATGTACCTCTGCAGGCTTTAACAAAACTCTTGAGCTTCATTGCTGAGCTAATCTATGTCTGCTGAGACCTAGCAGCTTGTGCAGACACTCAGTCCCCAGCGATCTTATGATTGCTGGGACTGGAGCAGGAAGCGGTATTGCCTCTTACTGATCTCTGTACACAGTGCTTATTGCGAGCGATGGGAAAGGCAGGGACAGTAAAAAACCTTCCTTGCCTTCTCTATGAGGAACCCTACTATCACTCACAACAGGCTACCCACTCTGGTAGCTGCATGATTAGCGTTCAGCTGCTAATTCTGCAAAGATATTCAGGAACATCCTTGCAGAGTTCTAAGCTGAACGTCTATAGGCAGTCTGCAAGCAGTAAGGAGGCAGCCTGATTTCTGACTGCTAAATCTTTTAATTTAATTTTCATTAGTGTGGTTGCCTGAGATTTTTTGTTATAATGGCACCATTATAACAGAGCATTATTATATATAACTTAGCATTCATATACATATTTTGGGTGGAAATACAAAAAATAATAATAATAATAATAATTACACCATTTTAAAGTCTGATCCAAGCAGCATGGGATGAACAATTGAGTCCCAAGAACAAAAATAAAGAGTTCATGCATGCCACTTGTATCACATACAACATCTTTAGAGAACTAAATAAACCAAAGACCTCAGATCCAGATGCCAGTAATATCAGTTGATCAATGTCCTCCTGATATTGTACCAGAGCTGAATAGATACATTGCTGCTCATCTTCTCTTCTCCACCTAAATGTGACAGGAATTAAAGGGTATGTAATATGTATGATTGATAAGGGATGATCACGAAGAAAAGTTCCCAATAGAAATCAGCCTCTCACTTCACAAGGAGCACCATACTCTGTAAAATATTACCTTCGTGTTTATTGCCTGGGGATTTCTAGTGTACCTTCACCTAGCAAACCAGCACCTGGATCTGAATACTTTTTAAATTGCATGTAATTAAAAATGTAGTATAGCCACTGCGTTATTCAATAAAATGTATCTGTATAGCGCCACCTGCTGTTTGTTCTCTTCCTTGTTTATTTGTCCGTCTCACTGAGCTGGTCGAATGTGCTCAGTTTCAATCTATAACTTCCACTAGCCGTATGTTTGACAGTTACGAGGACAGAGCTACAGCAAAAATGACACACTCCCTGAGCTGCCAGTGAGGTAATGAGGTAAAATAATGTTTTTCAAGTTTTTACATTTTTTGTTAATATCACAACATCCAACTAAAATATTTTTTTATTACGTCCCCTTTCCATAATGGCCTTTTTTATATATGGTATGTATGGGTTATGGCCACTGGGTGCAGGACTAGAAGCTGTGGTTTGGTGTGTGATGGTGTTTTTTTAGCCACTTCATATCTGGGCCATTTACCCCCCTCCTGACCAGGCCTAATTTTGCAAATCTGACATGTGTCACTTCTTGTGGTAATAACTTTGGAATGCTTTTACTTATCTAAGCAATTCTGAGACTGTTTTCTCGTGACACATTGCACTTTAAGTTAATGGTAAATTTGAGTCGATATACAGTACAGACCAAAAGTTTGGACACACCTTCTCATTCAAAGAGTTTTCTGTATTTTCATGACATGATGTGAAAATTGTAGATTCACACTGAAGGCATCAAAACTACTGCTTTGCAGACTCTTGGCATTCTCTTGATGAGCTTCAAGAGGTAGTCACCTAAAATGGTATTCCAACAGTCTTGAAGGAGTTCCCAGAGATGCTTAGCACTTGTTGGCCCTTTGCCTTCACTCTGCGGTCCAGCTCACCCCAAACCATTTCGATTGGGTTCAGGTCTGGTGACTGTGGAGGCCAGGTCATCTGGCGTAGCACCTTATCACTCTCTTTCTTGGTCAAATAGCCCTTACACAGCCTGGAGGTGTGTTTGGGGTCATTGTCCTGTTGATAAATAAATGACGGTCCAACTAAACGCAAACCGGATGGAATAGCATGCAGCTGCAAGATGCTGTGGTAGCCATGGTGGTTCAGTATGCCTTCAATTTTGAATAAATCCCCAAGAGTGTCACCAGCAAAGCACCCCCACACCATCACACCTCATCCATGCTTCACCGTGGGAACCAGGCATGTAGAGTCCATCCGTTCACCTTTTCTGCGTCGCACAAAGACACGGTGGTTGGAACCAAAGATCTCAAATTTGGACTCATCAGACCAAAGCACAGATTTCCACTGGTCTAATGTCCATTCCTTGTGTTCTTTAGCCCAAACATGTCTCTTCTGCTGGTTGCCTGTCCTTGGCAGTGGTTTCCTAGCAGCTATTTTACCATGAAGGCCTGCTGCACACAGTCTCCTCTTAACAGTTGTTGTAGAGATGTGTCTGCTGCTAGAACTCTGTGTGGCATTGACCTGGTCTCTAATCTGAGCTGCTGTTAACCTGCGATTTCTGAGGCTGGTGACTCGGATGAACTTGGTCTCTTAGTCTTCCTTTCCTGGGGCGGCCCTCATGTGAGCCAGTTTCTTTGTAGTGCTTGATGGTTTTTGCGACTGCACTTGGGGACACTTTCAAAGTTTTCCCAATTTTTCGGACTGACTGACTGATCTTCATTTCTTAAAGTAATGATGACCACTCGTTTTTCTTTACTTAGCTGCTTTTTTCTTGCCATAATACAAATTCTAACAGTCTATTCAGTAGGACTATCAGCTGTGTATCCACCTGACTTCTGACCAACATAACTCATGGTCCCAGCCTCATTTATAAGGCAAGAAATCCCACTTATTAAACCTGACAGGGCACACCTGTGAAGTGAAAACCATTTCAGGTGACTACCTCTTGAAGCTCATCAAGAGAATGCCAAGAGTGTGCAAAGCAGTAATCAAAGCAAAAGCTGGCTACTTTGAAGAACTTAGAATATAAGACATATTTTCAGTTGTTTCACACTTTTTTGTTAAGTATATAATTCCACATGTGTTAATTCATAGTTTTGATGCCTTCAGTGTGAATCTACAATTTTCATAGTCATGAAAATACAGAAAACTCTTTGAATGAGAAGATGTGTCCAAACTTTTGGTCTGTACTGTAGGTTTCAGTTAATAGCTTCATACATGAAGTAATCTAATAAAAGTGCTATAAAATAATATTGCTATACATACAATTATTATTCAAATTTCAGATACTTGGGTGTCAAGTTTTCATTGGTTCTCTTTCAGCAATGGTAGCTGATATGCATTGTGCAGCCGTACAGAATGCACACCCTATGGCCAACCCTGGCCACCAGGCACTTCTGACACCAGTTTATCTCCTGTAACAACAAAAATTAGGAAATTACAAAAGCCAAAATCAACAAATTTGGCCAGCCCTAATGATATTGCATTGCTTGCACTGGTGATAGAAAGTGGAGAACCTCTGTTACCATCAAGAAGACTGAGGGCACAGCCACACAGTCAGGTTTCCTGATGCACTTGTGGAAGCCAAAATCAGGAGAGAATCATACAAGCAGAGAAAGTATGCAGGACAGATACGACTTCTCCTCTTTTTGAATTCACTTCTGGTTTTGGCTTCCAAAACTGCATCCGGAAACCTTACCGTTTTAATATGACATATACTGCAAAAACCATTTTCCCACCTTCAGGTGCAATTATCCATGAATAAAATCAACTTTCTTCTAGACATACTGTAGCTCCGTCACCTCTAAAGTGATTAAAGATACGGCACTGACAGTATGACATACAGCATGCTTTTTTTAGACTGGCAGACAGATGTGTACTTATATATTGTATTCGATTTATGCCAGTGACTCTTCAGCCAAATCTCTCAAGGGAGTTAATTGGAAAATTGCTCAGAAGCAGGTCCCATATTCTGCTACAAAGGCAAATAAATCAGGAGCGTTGTGTCAGCAAAAAGCAGAGAACCATATGATACCAATTCCTCTTATATATCAAGAAGCACGAGCATAACAATGTCTGCAATATGCTTGATGCTTTTCTCTTTAACTCTTACTTAATCCATATGACTGCCCAAAAATATTGTGCAGCAAGCATAGAACTCTGATATTATATACTGTATACAATATATACATGATATGTACTGCATGTGGACTCACTGTATACAATAAAGTCAAGGCAGACTATGTCATATGAACACTTGCTATTCATTCAGCTAAGATCTCAGCTTCGTTGCAGAATTTAAAAAGTGTACTTCAAAGATTAACCCTTCAGGTGCTGAAGGAAATTAAAATTGGAATAATAACCTGTCCTCCTAATAGCTGATCAACATCTGATAGTTCAGGGTCTGACACCTGCCACCCCCATCGATCAGCTGTTTTGGGCTGCCGCAGGGGATATGAAGTGAAAGCAAAAGGCTTCGTTCATTGTGTAGTTTTCTTACTGAAGCTCACCTCTGATTCACTTGAATGGCAGCTCAGCTGCAGTACCCCAGCATGGCCACTAAAGAGTGTATGGCGCTGTCTGCTTCCCACTCCATATAATGTATAGTCTCCGGTGGCATGGCAGCACAAAAAAGCTGATCGTGGGGGGGCCAGCGGTCAATCAAACATTGATGACCTCTCTAGAAGGTACAGTAGGTCTTCAATATCTGTAGCCCGGACAACCCCTTTAGTTATTAATCAAATAGAATTACTGTTGTCTCATTGGTATATGAGATATATAAAATCCTAATTGAGCTTATCATCAACCCATGTACATCTGTTCTCTGCTTTCAGATATTAAATCTTATTCTTTCAATAATGAAAACTTAAGTCCTCATGGTTTTCAAGAGCTCTGCTTGCTGTATATGAATAGACACTGCCCTTGTCATGTGACAGAGAAGCAAGTGCACAGCTAGTTACAGGACACAGCTTTGATATACTGTCAGGATGAATTCACATGGGATGGAGATGCTGAGGATCATCTTTGTGAATTTTCACAGTTGGTGGTCAACATGGTATAGCTGGTAGTCAGGGATGCAGAGACTGCCAGGAGATCGGGGGTCACCACGGGAGTGCCAGTGGATTGCTAAAGTGAGTAGACTTTCTTTTCTCTGTCTGCAAAAGTGAAATCCGCAGCAAAATGCAAACACTTTATGGTGATTGCTGCAATTGATTTCTCTGCAAATTTTACTGGATTTGCTGCAGAAAATTTCTGCAACAAATCAACCCATGTGAACTTACCCTAATTGTAATCAGTCTTGCATCTGTTTTTCCAACACATGGCCATGACAGATTTATAGCCAATGAAAGTAAAAAACATAGGTTCAAAGTGAAAGACAGCAAGCAGAGATGTGGAAAACTGTGAGGAATTAATATAAAAAGGAAATAAAAGTGTCCGTTTCATTATACAAAGAATAACATTTAGTAGCTAAAATTGTTACTTATTTTTATTCATCATAGTCATGTTTTTGTACTCTATATAATATAGTAGGCACACCCAAATCTGGATGAAATTCTCAGAGTCACAAATATGTTATAAAATGAGTTATTTACTAAACAATAAAATAACAAAATACATAATATTATAATAATATATAATAATATCATAGCAGGGCCCTTGCTATCATAAAATATGTTGTATCCTAAAGATAATAATAATAATAATAATAATAATAATAATAATAATAATAATAATTAGAGATGAGCAAATCATTAAAAAAATTATTCGCCGAACATTCGCCGAAGTTTTCCTAAGATTCGTATATTCGACAAATAGATTTGTTGTATTTGCGTTCAAAATATACGTTATTATGTGCTATTAGCGAACATTTGCGCACTAATAACGAACGTACATTTAAAAAATGTACGCAACTTCTTAGAAGACGTACGCATTAGCGTACAAATAGCTTACGAATCCTCAGCGTACTATTGTCTACGCGATTACGTAATACGCAGGCACGTACGAGGAGAGGCCGCGGCGTGCACTCCTCAGAGGCAGAGCGAATATTCGAAAATGGCATCCAGACGAAAATGGCATCCTCATCATTTAGCTCTGCTGCACAGCTGAAATACATAGTCCGGCTGATGGACCGCCAGGATTACGATTTACGATGGCACACACCGCCACCCGAACCAGCATAAAAAGAAGGTGATCCGAGGCTTGCGCCATCGTTTCGACACCTTGCGAACCCCGGGCCAGATCCAGTGTAAATGGTCAGATCTGAAATCGCCCTCAGAAGCAGTAAGTATATTTGAGGTAGAACAAGTAAGGTGCTGTCTATCCGGCTATGGGCATAGTACAATCATCCACAATACTATAAAGTGAATATGAGAACCCATTGCGGTACCTGTAAAAAAATACACACAATGGGCAACATACTTGAAAACCTTGCTGAAAGGTAAAAACATTAGTGCAAACAATTCAGTGCAAACAATATAGTGCAAAAACATTTTAAATATCACCTACCTAGTCTGCTCACGGACACGTTTAAGTCTCTTTTCTTCTGATGCTTGTCATAGAAGTGGAGCAGAGTTCCAAACTCAGTTGCAATTTGTAATCCACATAGGTAAAATTGTAATCCAAATGGGTAAAAAAATAGCAGCAAAGGTTCCTTAAAAAACCCTCTTTCAAGGGGCTCTCCAATAACCTGAAAAGGGGGAAAAAAGGGATGAGGCCCGCGTATGCGCAACTGGGGGGAGTCCTGACAATCCATGTCCATCTGGGTGAGGACAAACGCAGAGCAACAACAAAAACAAAAAACACGCCAACTAGTGCTCACCCTTCAAGTTAAGTCCACGTTGTGGCTCCCAAAAAAGCTGCAGGATCCTTAGGCCAGCAGGTCCTCTTCACTGCTGCTGGATCTAAAAGACATGAGAGGGCGCTCCTGCCTCATGAAAGCGACACTGGCTGCGGCAGCAGACCCCCACCGACCTCTCAGGGATGGTCTTGGTAGTGACCGGGCGGTCACACTGGCAAGGGCCGTGGCAACTTGGGCCTTGCCCGTTACCTTGTAGTGGCCAGATCCTCCCGCCGGCATACAAGGTGACAGAATCTCCGGCTGTAAGGGATCTGGTAACGGTCTTCCACGAGCGGCGGACTGTGTGGCCTGCACCTGCCATGGCAGTTGGTATTGTACCACCGATGGCTGGTACACACAAACTGTTGGTGGTCATCTGTCCCACATGAAGGATCGGTGGCGGTGGCAAATCTGGTATCAGGGGTTCCAGCTGAGCTTGGGATTTCTCCTCAGATCGCAGAGTCCCATCATTGGTCTCATGGGAACACCGAGCCTCTTTTGCGGCCTGGGCCTCCTCAGTCCAGTCTTCCGGGGGCGCTGCAGGAGTAGCTGGTCGCTTAAGGAATTTCACCCCAGTAGCAAATGGGCCTTGGAGGCTCTTCATGGGGGTATACTCCACGTTATCCCCTGCGTGGAGATTGTGGCGGACGGGCGGAAGATACGGGTGCTTTACACAATGGCGGTTTACATATAATTCTTCCGCCGTCACCTCATCGCCGATAAAACCTACTCCCCGTTCCACACTAAACCAAATAACGGTACCCCTTCGGCGCTCCAGCTTAGGGTCACCGGACCGTGGGTGCTCCAAAACCTGCACAACCCACTCCTCTACCAGATTTTTGTATTCCCAGAGGGTCAGGGCGTTCCAGGTGACAGCCTCGGGGACCATTGAATTTTGCCGAAGGGAGTAGTCCTCCGCCGTGCCCGACTTCTTAGGCTGCCGGACATGTTGAGAGACGTAGATCTCCTCCAGTTCCTTCTCCTCATAGGGGTCGGAGCACCACACCATGCCTCCCCAGTCAGGACCTCGCTGTGTCGCCATCTTAATTTTCTGAGTTGCCTCGTCTTCCTCGCGCACTCGAGAAGGGGGCGGAGCTACCAGGGAGGAGTCTGCATAGTAAATGAATTTAATTCGTACGCAACAGCGTATAGAGTAACTTATACGTAGCAATAGCATATAATTGATAGGACAAACTACGTAGTGAATGCGTACAAAGCCAAAGCGAATCACCTAATATTAGGATTCGCTTCGCAGCTAAAAATTCCCAAGATTCGATACTAATCAACGTATCGATTCGCTCACCTCTAATAATAATAATAATAATAATAATATAAAATAGATAAAAGTCCTATGATCCTTTATAGTAAGGCTACTTTCACACTGGCGGCAGGCCTGATGCGGCAGGTGAAGGGTGCTGCCGGATCAGGCCTGCCGCAGTGACATGTGTGGAGCCGGAACCGCGCTCCGGCCCCACACATGTCACACAGTACATACATACACATAAACATAAACATACACACACATATAGACAAACAAACACGTCATCTGATGACGATTCCTGGTGGAATCGTCATCAGATGACAATTCCGCCAGGCGCCCAGCAGAGGGCGCTGTGGGGAATCGTGACCTGTGTGAGCCGTCCTGTCCCTCTGACGCTCCGAAGACCTGCCGGGAGCATGTAAGTATGTATGTGTGTTTGTATGTCTATATTTGTGTGTATGTTTATGTTTATGTGTATGTCTGTGTCTGTATGTGTCTATGTGTAGCCGGATCCGTAATGGACTCCATTGAAAGTCAATGGAGGGCGGATCCGGTTACCATTATGGTCACACCAGATGGATCCACCCCCATTGACTTGCATTGGGGGTCATTCCGGATCCGTCTTGGTGCGGATGCCTGGACCGGAGAGCAAACCGCAGCATGCTGCGGTTTGTTCTCCGGTCTGAAGACGGAACGGAATGCTTTCAGGAGCATTCCGTTGTCTTCAGTTCAGTTTTGTCCCCATTGACAATGAATGGGGACAAAACTGAAGCGTTTTATTCCGGTATTGAGCCCCTATGACGGAACTCAATACCGGAATTTTAAAACGCTAGTGTGAAAGTAGCCTAACTCTGTTGTCATAGTAGATATATCAAGAGGTTAATTCAATATTGTTAGTGGATCAATAATTAATTGTTGGTGAGTCCGAATCTATAACCCTGTTTCTTATATATCAGTTACTGGTAAGTTCATAGAATATTCAATCATGAAATGTGCTCAAATATATATTAGTTAAAATACGTCATTCTGCAGAGCGTCTTACCACCTCCCCCTGTGGTCCAGGCTGTGAAGACAATGAGTTGACAGCAGATACAGGTGTACAGTGCAGGTAAGGTATAAGCATGCAGTAATCTGTAGGGCCGGAGTGGAGTGTAACTCTCTCACCGATGCACTTACGTAGTCTGGCCTCATGATATAATATTAAACTGCTGGTCCCACATGGTATAGCTGCTTTAATTGGCGTAGTTAGCTTGTTGTAAATACCATGTTTCTCAGGGAGGAGGAAATGGCCGCGTTTCTCAATGGGTATCTCCTTCTCCCTGGCTGTAGCGTGGTCCAATTGCAGCAGAGTTCGTCACAGCCAGGGTGAAGGTGAGCTTTTTTTCTCCCTGGCTGTGACGCTCTCCTCTGCAATTGGACCGCACTACAGACAGGGAGAAGGAGATGCCCATTGAGAAACCCGGCCGTCTCCTCCTCCCTGTACCGATACCATTCATTAGCATACCAAGCGGAAAAAGTAAATGGGGGACACAGCGGGGGAACGGATTGCCAGACAGATAATCTAGTAAGTGATATTACATGACTGCCCTATGCCCTACACAACCTTCTACTTATTTCATATTGTTTGGACCCATGAAAGGTCCTATTTAAGCTGGCAGTTCAGTGGTGTGTCATTTCTGCTGGAGCTCTCTTCCTATTATAGCTCAGGAGACAGTTGAAAGATGAAACTGAGCATGTCCGGCCTTCTCAGTGAGATGGTCAGTGAAATAAGAAAAAGAACAAACAGGAGGTGGCGCTATACAGATACATTTTATAGAATTAGGCTACTTTCACACTAGCGTTAGCACGGATCCGGCACCTAAAGGGTGCCGACGGATCCGTGCTAACGCTATACATGTGTGGAGCCGGAGCAGCGCTCCGGCCCCACACATGACACACATTAAAACAACACACAGACTACATACAAACAAACATACAGACATACATACAAACATACAGACATACATACATACTCACATACTCCCGGGACGCCGGCAGAACGTCTTCACGCGCCTCCTGCGCGCAGTGATGACGATTCCCCACAGCGCCCTCTGCTGGGCGCAGTGGGGAAACGTCATCGCAGCGTGCAGGAGGCGCGTGAAGACCTGCTGCCGGCGTCCCGGGAGTATGTGAGTATGTATGTATGTCTGTATGTTTGTATGTATGTCTGTATGTTTGTTTGTATGTAGTCTGTGTGTATGTATGCCGGATCCGGAATGACCCCCCATTGGAAATCAATGGAGGACAGATCCGGATTACTGGTGTGTCCACACCAAACGGATCCGTCCCCATTGACTTCCATTGGGGGTCATTCCGGATCCGTCTTGGTGCGGATGCCTGGACCGGAGAGCAAACCGCAGCATGCTGCGGTTTGTTCTCCGGTCTGAAGACGGAACGGAATGCTTTCAGGAGCATTCCGTTGTCTTCAGTTCAGTTTTGTCCCCATTGACAATGAATGGGGACAAAACTGAAGCGTTTTTTTCCGGTATTGAGCCCCTTTGACGGAACTCAATACCGGAATTTAAAAACGCTAGTGTGAAAGTAGCCTAACTCAGTGACTATACTAAATTTTTAATTACATGCATTTACAAAAGTATTCAGATCCAGGTGCTGGTTTGAAAACTGCTGAATATTCTTATTCAGAAAACCCCTTTAAATAAGGTAGATGATAAAAAAATATTGTGTTATAATAGGTATGCGAGATTAGAAAAAGGGTACAGTGAAACCTCTTTGATAAGATCGCCCAAAATTGCTGTGAAAAATAGTCTTTATGTGGTACCCTTAAAGAAGAGGCCAATGTACATGACAGGTAGTGAAACTGAAAATCAATCATAGAAAAATCTACTCTATATAAGAGTTGTGCTTTATAGATGTTTCACTGCATTTTTTTTCTAGAAATAGTTCCACTTTTGTCTGTTGGGTTTGTCTGAGATTGCCCTGCTCAAGAGATTGGGACTGAGGTGTATTCCCAGACACGACCCATTGAAAAGAGGGGTGCTGTGTTTAAAGAGGACCTTTCACCACTCCTGACATGCCTGTTTTAATAGCTTCATGCATTCCCCATGTAATAACAATTCTGGAACATCTATTCGTATGTCTGTATGTTGTGCCATTCCTTTATTATTTGCAATAGAAGTTATGAATGAATTGCTATTTGTCTTCAGTAAGGGAACAGAGGGGAAGTAACCAGTTGGGGGTGTGTATCTGCACAGTCTGAACATGGCAGCACTGATTGGCTAGAGTGAGTCTGTGCAGGTACACACCCCCAACTGGTCACCTCCCCTCTGTTCCTTTACTGAAGGCGAATAGCAATTCATTCATAACTTCTCTTGCAAATAATAAAGGAATGGCACAACGTGCAGACATAAGAATAGATGTTCCAGAATTGATATTACATGGGGAATGCATGAAGCTATTAAAACAGGCATGTCAGGAGCGGTGAAAGGTCCTCTTTAAATACAAAAAAAAATAAGCCTTTCTTAATCTCATAGTGCACCTTTAATCTTTGAGTTTATTATGATATTCATCTATCTTATAATTGTTATAATCAGTACTGAAAGAAGGCAGGCAGAGTCTCATCACACTTCATTTGCTCTTTTTCCTATCTATGTGTACACTGCAGAATCTCAGTGCATTCCTATGTAAGCAGCTTCACACTGCTTTCCTCTGCCTCCTACTTGTGATTGATAAGTTTTTCCCCATCAGCTGTTATAAGCAGGAAGCATGGGAGAGCAATGCGAAATTGTATCTTAGAGGATACACTGGAAATTCTGCACACAGCACACACAAATAATACGGACAGAGTGAGCCAGGGGTTTTATGACCCTGCAGCTAATCAAAATATGGGCTCACCTATAATAACACTACACTCCCTGCCTGTTATATGAAGCAGAAATTATATCTTAAACAGCAAATTATGCATAGGGGTGGAGTTTGAAATTTTCCTGGAAGGACTTGATAGATTCCTTATCATGTAATCATGAGGGTTGCCAACCATCCGTAAATTTACGGACAGTCCGCCAAAAATGGTTGTTTTTCTCTGCCGTCCGTAGCGTCCAGCAGAAAAAGACAACGTCTGTAAATCTTTGGGCCGAAATCCCCAAGTGTAAATGCGTTAGCGCAGCCTGTGCAGTGCAGAACTGTTCCCCGCTGGCCGGGCCGGACGGCGCTCGGAGCGGGCGGGCCGCTGGCAGCGTGCGTGCGCATGGCAAGGCAGAAGCAGGTCAGCAGCATTAATTACCTGAGGTACTGGGGCCATGGGGAGGACAGGAAGAGGGCACAGAGAGAGGACCATCACGAGCCTGCTGCTAGGGAGGAAGGAGGAGAGAGGAGAGAGGAGGGACTGGGGGGGGAGGTGTTGAGTCACGTGGCTTGTGTTTCATCTTCCCAGGGACAGGATGAGCCATGTAGCCGACGTTCCCCCTAGTATTCTCATGTTCAGTCACCCTCCACTGGTCCACATTGACTGAGAACTGTTGCCACCTCCAGCATCACCACTGACTTTTCTACTGGCTACAGCAGACATGATCCTGAAGAAAGAGACAGGCTTCTGTTCTCACCAGGAGGACTTACTGCAGAGCCTGACAGGCATCAAGCAGGAGAAAATGGGGGAGCACAAGCACTTCCACCATTACTATGGGGAAAGACAGGTGGAGAACCTGGCATTGATGGTGGGAAACCCAGGGCTCAACCTGGACCTGGGCCTCAATAGAGAGGTGAGATGTATTAGTGGTGTGATAAGCATGTGTAACAGCATTGTGGGGCCCACCCTGGCAAAGCACATTCGGTACAGGGCACAGGGTAATGATTTGTTGTCTAAACTACTGTAGCACTACAGGGACTATCTGAACTAAAGGGGGCTATCTAACTTCTAGGGGCACTATGGGGACTATCTAAACTACTGAGGCACTATGTAAGCCGTGTACCGGGGTGGGCTCCCCAGGATACAGCGAAGTCACAGACAAGGAAGGAGACTCCAATTCAGATTGACAAAAACAAGATTTTACTAAGTATTTAACGTTTGTAGGAAGGAAATACCCCAAGCATATATACATACACTCAGGAGGCTGAGGCACTTGTGTTACACAGCACGGTGCTCTATCAGTGTCCGCCCAGGCTTCTCCACAGTTTTGCCTATCTGCAGGTTATAGTAAACCCAGCAGCTATACCTTTTAATACCCTAATCTCCACGAACAATTCTGTAAGTGCGGTTCAGGAGCGCCGGCAGTATAACACAAACGCTTACAAACTTAACCAATCAACACTAAACCTCAAAAAGAGTATAACCAGTTGTTTGCCACAGTAAACCCCACTTCTGTAGCAAGGTAGCTTGTAGCCTGCAAACCACCTGTCTAATCTTCAGGCTTTTACCCAGTAGCTACTGAATTGGCGCCAATACCATAATGCGGTGCGTGCACGGTTACCCACTGTGTCTGCACAGTGGGCCTCAGTTCTTTCACTGACCCGGGTCCGTTGGGTACCTTAACTTTCAGAAGTATCTGGTAGAGGATCTCATCTGGCAACCACGCAGTCTCACTGACGCTTCCACTTGTCCTCTCAGCAGGGCTCCTGATGGTAGGTCTCCACTTCTGGTCTGTAACACTACAACAGTCTCTGTTCCAGGTCTCCTTGCAGAGTCTTGCTCCCTTAGGGAATAGTCTCACTTCTAGATCACATTAGAAGACACAGACAGTAGATCCTTCTCCTCTGCTTCCTTGCAGCACACTCTCAAGATGGCTGCCACCCACTTCTCCAGTCTGAAGCTCCACCTCTGCCGAACAGGATCTCTTGGTCATTGCTCCAGGGAGCTATAGTCTTTCCTGTGGTAAACAGTGACATTTTGTGGCCAAAAATGAAATGTCAGTTTAATAACAACTATAATTACAGGAACAGGTGCATTCACAAAATGGAGGCTGTTTCACCACCTTACAACTACACGGGGCTATCTAAATTCTTGGGGCACTACATGAAGCTATCTAAACTACTGGGGGTACTATAGGAGGCTACCTAAATTACTGGAGGCACTAGAGTGGACCGTTTAAGCTACTCTGGG
This sequence comes from Rhinella marina, assembly GCA_900303285.1. Lineage (NCBI taxonomy): Eukaryota > Metazoa > Chordata > Amphibia > Anura > Bufonidae > Rhinella > Rhinella marina. The sequence continues at coordinate 46,536 of ONZH01012348.1, read as the reverse complement.
CACTATAAGGTGTATTATAATTACTGCGGGTCCTTATTATTTCTGGGAGCACTATGGGAAAAATTATTTCTATTATGGGGAATTATTACTACCACCAGGTGTACTAGAGCATTATCACTATTGGGGTACTATTACTAACGAGGGCACTCTGGGAGAGAATTATTAGTATCAGTGGGACTTTGGGGAGCACTGTAACTATATAGGGTCCTACCTATATGGCACTGTTATATCTACAGTATAGTTTTTGGGGACATTGGGGAGCACAATGGGCACAGTATTTTAGGTAGCAGCAGGAAAACAGAAAAGTGGGTAATCTAAGGTGTCTTTGTGGCAAACTCTGCAGAGAGAAGATGGGGCTGAAAGAGCTCATCATGGCGGTGTGGGCCAAATAGAGAAGATGAGAAAAGAGAAGATCTACATCAGAGAGAGATCATTGGATTTAAGAGGTATGTGGTTCTGTATCATCTTGTACGTTTGGTATTGATGAATGTAATGTCCATCCAAATAAGTGTCACCTATTTCTTCAGCAAGGACTTTCCGGTATATGGTATGTTACTGCTGCAGCCAATCACCCATCAGTGATCTAATTCTGAGAACTGGCTGCAGTGGACACATGCCATACACCTGCACATCAGTGTGCAGATCACCAACACTGTGACAGATGTGCACACATGCCCGTTAGATCCCTGTCAGTCTTTGTTTACATGGCAGCAGAAATGATGTCAGAAAGTCCAGCGTGTCACAGGCATCATCACTGCAGCCATATAAACAAAGCACTCAGACTAGAATGGCAGGGATGTAACAGCTGAAAATTGTTGACTTCTTTTCCATATACCATATTTTATTTTTAACTACTGAACAATCCTCTTTATTCTGGGGTGTGGAAGGGGGCGTGTCCTCTAAAAAGGGGTGTGGTGTATGTCAAATTTTGGCCTGTCCGTAAATTTTGGTTCAGTTGTCCAGAAAAATTTGAAAGGAAGGTTGGCAACCCTGGTAATCATGTAGATTACAGGAAACTGTCCCAGAGACACTGACTTCCAGTTTGCATTGGAGATCAGGCTCTACACTGGTCATATGTGTAGAAATGACAACTGCACTTCATATATGCATGAGATGCTTTATGAAAGACTTGTAACAGCCAAATATCCTTGGATGAAATTTTTATTTATGCCTGAGACAAAGTCAATTCATGCCCAGGAACAATGCTAAATGTACCAAAAAATATACTTTTAAGAAAACCGGATGTTTCTTTCCAAACAGACCTTTCTCAGTGGTGTGGTCACGGTTTCCTGCAGGCTACTCCAGTAGAGAACATTCTGTCCGGCGGTGATCCAGCCACTTTCCGGCATAAATGCCGGATTTCGGACGGATAAAAATTGTTACATGCTGCGCTTTTTGGTCTGGCCGACAGCCGGCATTTGTGGCATATCAGAAAGCCGAAACATCTTGGTGGAGATGTGAATGTGGCCTTAAACAACTTAGTGTAACTTAAGACTCGATGAGTACATGCTGTATGTTAACATATAACTCAAGAGGATGCAGGAAGATACATACAACACGGAAACTGCATCACATCACATAAAAATAATAATGGCATACTGAAATCCCAAACATATGAAGTATACGATGCTAAATACCAAAATTGCAGGAAATACTGTATATTAAAATTATATCAAGGAATTAGAGATGAGCGAATCATCCAAAATTTGCTTCACCGAATATTCGTTGAACTTTTCATGATTCGTATATCCTACGAATCTATTCGGCAAATCTGCGTACAAATCATACGTTATTATGTGGCGTTTTGCGAACATTCGCGCACTAATAATGAACGTTCAGTTTGAAAGGGTACACAACCTCTTTGAACACGTACGCATGAGCGTAGAAATTGCGTATGAAGATAACGTACTTTGCTGGAGCGGAATGGTGGAGCAGGAGGAATGCTCTGAGTCTGACCCCTGGCTTCATATGGATACTGTATCAGCAGATGACAGCAGATCATCCGGCTGAGAATGAGATGAGCGTGCCATCCACTCCACTACCTCATCCACTTTCTCCTCCACTACAATTTTGTGCCTTGGTGGGTTAGCCTGGTGGAACAACGGCCAAGTATTGCGAATACTACAAGTAGAAGCTCCGGCTACAGGTCCTTTGGCACTGCTGCCCTGTGCCACCTTCTCCTTTTTTTTTAGAGCTCGAGGTCTGGCTGGAACTGGACCACTTTTGCGTTTCCATTTCAGACATTTTTCACTTGACTCTGTGGCCCTGCAGTTGGTATTTGTCGCTCTCCCTGTCTCTCTCCCTATCTCTCTCCCTGTCTCTCTCCCTGCATGATTAATTACTAGCCCTGCACTGGCCCTGCACTTGCTCTGCAGTATCCCTGATATGTGTAATATGGATTCCCTGAACAATTACACCCCAATTTTAACAAAACAAGTCTCAGTCTCTCAGAACTTCACCGACAGTGCTTCTGCTAGTCTCAGCAGTCGCAGCACAACTGATGCATCACTGGCTTACCAAGCCTGAGCCAATCAAAGCAAGCCCTACCCACTAGGTTAGGTGACCGCTTTCTTCCCGGGCTTTTGCCAAACGAATAACGAACTAACAGTAAAAGTTCGCTAATTAATTGAATTCGTACACAACAGCGTATAGAGTAACTTATACATAGAATTAGCGTACAATTTATCGTATGTAGCGAATGCATAGAAAGCCTTAATAACATTTTCGAATCTGACGGAGCGAATTTCAAAAAATTTGGATTCGCTTTGCAGCGGAAAATTTCCAAGATTTGTATCGAATCTACGAAGCGGTGAATAGATTCGCTCATCTCTACAAGGAATCTTTGGTATATCATACATGGGACTATATGCAGTTACTGTCACTGGAGTTACATTCCAAGATCTAGCAATTAAAAAGGTGGTGAGCCTGCCGTCCTTGAGGTGTCTCAGTGTAGGTAATATTTTTTCTAACATTAGTGCAGTCTCAGCATTATCAGATAATACTGATAATATGGGAGCAGAGATCAATGTGCAGCCATAAAATCACCTTAAAGACCAATATACACAAACCAAATGAGCAGGCAATTATCAGAAAATAACTTCAATCCCGATAATTACTGTAATTTCACCCTATAAAAAGTGTCAGGAAAATGTCAATGTGTCTTTTCATGTTTGAATATAAATGAATGCTTCCATTGTGGATTTGCTCAGTAGTACAGTAGGACTGGGAAGTGGTGAATATAGCGATCCCTGTGCTGGCTCTGTACTCACCGCCTCCTGGTTTTCTCCTGCAGTTGCCATATGCTGTGCTGTGACCTGCGCACAAGGTGAGGACATAGGCGCACTCTGTGACCTTGTGCTGTGCAATGTCAGGTCGCAGCACAGAGTATCAGGAAGAGTGTTGAATCTCAGGAGCGATGGCAGCTCGAATAGGAGAGGTGAGTTGTTGTTTTTTTGGCTGATCTGAGGTCTGATGGGAGGTCTTATGAAAATTAGGGGTCTCATTTGAAGTCTGATTGGGGTCTTATTAACATTGGGGGTCTGATTGGGGGTCTGAGCTGGGGTCTAATCAACTTTGCAGGTCTGATCTCAGGTCTGTTTGGGGGTCTGATTAAAATTGGAGGTCTGATCTGAGTATTTTTTGGCGGTAATCTGAGCTGCAATCTAATTAACATTGGGGGGACTGATCTGAGGTCTGTTTGGGAGTCTGATTAACATTGGGGTCTGAGCTGAGGTCTGATTAACATTGGGGTCTGAGCTGACAATTGATCAACATTGGGGTTCTGAGTTGAGGTCTTATTAACACTGGTGGTCTGATTGGGGGTTTGATCAAAGGTCTTATTAACATGGTGGGGGGGGGGGTCTGTTCTGAGGTCTGATGAAAAATATTTTTTTTCTTATTCTCTTCCTAAAACCTAGGTGTGTCTTATAGGCAAGTACGTCTTATAGGATGAAAAATATGGTACCTCATCAGAGGAAGTGAGAGCTGCATTTACATGAAGCATTCATATCTGTATAGGAATGTGCAGATTTTTTTATAGATTTTTAAAAACTTTACCAAGGAATGCCACCTCAGATGTCATTATTCTAGCTACTAAGTTATTTAATGAACTTTATCTGTATAGCGCCACCTGCTTTTGCTCTTTTCCGAATTTGTCTGTCCTGCTCACTGAGACAGAAGTACATGCTAAGTTCCATCCTTCAACTGCCACCAGATGCAGCAGAAAGAACATGCCCCTGAGAAAGGATACAACCCCTAAACTTACAGCTTGAAATATATCTAGCAGAACAACTGGAGCAATAAATGTGGGGATCTCTGGATCCATGTGGATGGTTCTACTTTTGTTGGGCTACATTCACATGACAATAAAAAATGGCCTTGTAAAACGGACACACTGTCAGTGTTTCAAGGCAATTTTCTACCATTTTTGCATCCATTTTCTGGCCATCTGTCCGTTTTAATGGCTGTTTTGCATTTAATGGCCATTAAAAATAGATGAATTTCATCAGCTTTTTTAAATAAAATCCAAAACCCTGCAGTATACATAATGCCCCCCCCCATAATGACCTCCAACAGTAATAAAGTCCCCCATAGTGACCTCTAGCAGTAGTAATTTCCCACATAGTGGCCCCCAGCAATAATATCGTCCCACATACTGGCTCCCAATGTCCCCCACAGTAATCCTAAACTGTAATAATGTTTGTTTTTTCAGCTGAAAACAAAAAATGACTTACAGCCATTTGCACACGCAGAGGCAATCGTTCCTCTCTTGATGCTGAAGGACCTACCGAAGGACCTGCGCTCAAGCATGATCAAGCACATCACCACGCACTCCCAGCTTGATCATGCTTGGATGCATGTCTTTTGGCAGGTCCTTCAAAATCAAGAGAGGAGTGACTGCTTCTGTGCATTCAAGTGGATGAGTTTTTTTTACCCCTAAAAGGCCATGTTGCAGTAGTGTACCCATTTTTAACAGCTCTTAGATGGGTGTACTCCTATCTAACAGCTGTTAAAACAGTCCCATTGATTTCAATGGAGTCTGTCTGGCCACAAAAACGGCCAAAAATAGACCATGTTCTATTTTTTGATGGTCACTATTCACTGACCATTCAAAAAGTGGCCATGTCACTAGTTCCATTGGCTTCAATTTCTTCTAAAAACACTGTAGTATGATTGTAACCTTAGAAAGAGGTTGTCATGCACTACATTATATATGATTTTCATTTTTCATGGGATATGTAACGAGTGGCCAGCAGCGTGCTCCCTCTGTGCGGCGCCACCGGCCTCCTCTGCTGCAGGCGGCGCGAGGACGTGGGGAGCGTCCTTGTCGCCATGGTGATCAGGCGCAGAGGACCCGGCGCACTTCTGGGTCTCGTGCGGCCGGCGTCCTCCCCGCCCCCTAGCATTACTTAGGAGGCAGCCATGTGGTGCTGATCACACCACATGGCTATTGTTTATGTTGGTGTTTTGCACTTGTTATTTGGAGCCATGTGGTGCTGACCACACCACATGGCTAATTGTCATTGTTTTGAATTCGGGTCGATGCCCTGTTTGCATCACAGGTCATGTGACGCTGGCCACGTCACATGACCTAGAGGTGGGCTATTTAAAGATGGCAACTGCCAGGGCTAGTTGCCTGTTATTGAAGTCCTTTCTTTGCAGTGCTGTGCATTATTGACTTGTGACCTTACCTTGCATCCAGACCCATTGCTTGTGACCTCGACCTCGATTCTGCTAATCCCTCGGCTCCTGACGTACGCTCCCGGTTTGACCTTGCTAAGCTGACTATTCGTATTGTGTTTGTTCGTGCCTGTGTTTGTCTTTTGTTCCTTCCGTTCCCAATCCCTCACTTATACAGAGTAGGGATTGTCGTCCAGTTGTCCCCCTAGGACCGTTAGCCTAGGGTGAGGCAAGTAGGCAGGGACAGTTGTGGGATAAGTCAGGGCGCACCTTATCCCAGTGTTCCCGTTTGTGACAGAATAACAGGCCCAAAAATTTTTATGGAGCCGTTGCGAGTACTGACTGACCAGGTCTCCAAAATATGGCACAAATGATCCAGGACTTGGCGGAAAGGCTCCAGCAGCATGAGCAACAGCTTACCACCCCTGTGGCTGTTGCTGAGGTCCCTAATACCACCTTGGAACCTCAGGTTAAGCTCCCCGACCGTTTTTCCGGGGATCGTAAGGCTTTCCTCGCCTTTAAGGGAAGCTGTAAGCTTTATTTTGAGTTGCGCCCAAACTCCTCGGGGCCTGAACCGCAGCAAGTTAAAATTATTATCTCCCGGCTGCAGGGTGACCCACAGGAGTGGGCTTTTTCCTTGCCCCATGACGCTCCTTGTCTACAGTCTGTGGAGGCCTTTTTTCGGGCTCTAGGACTCCTGTACGAGGAACCTGACCTAGCCACGGTAGCAGAGACGCAGTTAAGGAACATGCGACAGGGTAACCGTCCAGTGGAGGATTATTGTGCTGAATTTAGGAAATGGTGTATTTCGACCAACTGGAATGATCCTGCATTGAAGAGCCAGTTTAGGGGGGGGCTCTCTGATCAGCTTAAGGATCTCCTGGTTAGTTACCCCACTCCGGAGTCCCTAGAAGAGTCTATGACGTTAGCCATTAGACTTGACAGACGTGTTAGGGAGAGACGGACTGAACGCTTGACTCCCTTTACTGTGGTCGGTTCCCTGGATTCTTCCTTTCAGACTGCATCTCCTGGCAAGACCCCGGAGGAACCCATGCAACTTGGAGCCACCTTGAGGGAGCAGAGGCGTAAACAGGGGGCCTGCTTCTACTGTGGTGACAAGGACCATTGGCGGCAACAATGTCCCAAACTTCCTCCTTCCAAGAGGTCTGCCGCAAGTGTTAAGGTACTTCCTACGGAGGTAAGGAGGAAAGTGTTGTTACCTTGTACTATTTCTTTCGGTCAGTCCAGGAGTTCTGGATGGGCATTCATTGACTCAGGGTCTGCATGCAATTTTATTGATTTTGAATTTGTTCAATCCTTGGGTATTCCTTTGATTCCCCTTAGGGAGACCATTCCAATTATAGCATTAGACTCCACCCCCCTTAACAGCGGTGGAGCTGAGTTTGGTACTCCTGAGGTTACTCTTATTGTGGGTATCCACCACGTTGAAAACTGTTCCTTTCTAGTTTTGAAGAATTTGCCCGCCGACCTGGTGCTTGGGTTACCCTGGTTACAGAGTCATAACCCGACAATTAACTGGTCGACTGGTGAATTGGAGAGGTGGGGACCAGGTTGTAGTAATTGTTGCAAATCTGTTCTTCAGTTAGGCCTTACCAGCAAATCCACAGGCCTACCTGAGTATATTGGGGATTTTGTTGATGTATTTACCATGACTGAAACAGATTTTCTTCCCCCTCACCGCCAGTATGACTGCACTATTGAAATAATTGAGGGGTCCAAGTATCCTAAGGGTCGCATATTTAATCTCTCTACACCAGAGCGACAGGCTATGAGGGATTATCTCAAGGAGAGTCTGGCCAAAGGACATATCCGTCCTTCGGTCTCCCCCATGGGGGCAGGATTTTTTTTTGTGGGCAAAAAGGATGGTGGTCTAAGACCCTGTATTGATTATAGAGAACTCAATAAGATTACGGTGAAGAACAGGTACCCTTTGCCGCTCATTCCTGATTTACTTAATCAGGTTCAGGGGGCTTGTTGGTTCACCAAGTTGGACCTTAAGGGGGCTTACAACTTGATCAGGATCCGTGAAGGAGATGAGTGGAAAACCGCCTTTAACACCCCGGAGGGCCATTACGAGTATCTAGTAATGCCTTTGGATTAAGTAATGCCCCTGCGGTCTTTCAAAACTTCGTTAATGACATCTTTAGACCCTTCATTGGCAGATTTATGGTTGTCTATATCGACGATATCCTCATCTTTTCCGTTGATTGGGAATCTCATGTAGGCCACGTCAGGCAGGTCCTCGAAGTGTTGCGCAAAAACAAATTGTTTGTTAAAAGTGAGAAGTGCTCCTTTGGGGTTCAGGAGGTGGCCTTTTTGGGGTACATTTTGACTCCCTATGCGTTCAAGATGGACCCCATCAAGGTGCAGGCTATCCGTGATTGGGTGCGACCTTCTTCCCTGAAGGCGCTCCAACGGTTCTTGGGATTCGCCAATTTTTATCGAAAATTCATTAAAAATTTTTTGGTAATCATTAAGCCTGTCACCGATCTTACTCGTAAGGGGGCAGATGTGATAAACTGGTCTCCTACTGCTGTGAAAGCGTTTGAGGATCTTAAGGAGTGTTTTTCTACCGCTCCGGTTCTGATCCAGCCTGATCAGAACAAACCGTTTGTGGTCGAGGTTGACGCATCTGAGGACGGTGTGGGGGCTGTGTTGTCTCAGGGCTCCTCCACTCTCACTAATCTCAGACCATGTGCCTTCTTCTCCCGCAAATTTTCACAAGCAGAGAGGAATTATGATATAGGCAATAGAGAGTTACTGGCCATTAAATGGGCATTTGAGGAGTGGCGTCATTTTTTGGAGGGGGCGTTGCACCGTATTACGGTTCTTACGGACCATAAGAACCTGTTGTTTCTTGAATCCGCCAAAAGATTGAATCCTAGACAGGCAAGGTGGGCCTTGTTTTTCACTCGATTTGATTTCTGTGTTACTTTTAGGCCTGGAAGCAGGAATACTAAAGCAGACGCCTTGTCTCGTAGCTTCCAGGCATTCCAACCACCTGAGGCTCCCCCTGAACCGATTCTGCCGGCCGGCATTTGTGTGGCTGCCTCATCACCTGACTTAGCCGACGAAATCCTGGAGGGTCAACATCTCGCTCCAGACGGTACCCCCACTGACAAATTGTTTGTACCTGTTTCGTTGCGTCTTCGGTTATTGGGTGAGTGTCACAACTCTGTCTTGTGTGGACATCCCGGGATCAATGCCACCAGAGAAATAGTTGCCAGGAATTATTGGTGGCCGTCCTTGTCCAGGGATGTCCAAGCATTTGTGTCCGCCTGTAGCATTTGTGCCCGATCTAAAACCCCCAGAACACGACCTATGGGCGAGTTGCATCCCCTGCCTGTACCGGACAGACCGTGGTCCCACTTGTCCTTGGACTTTATCACGGATCTTCCATGTTCTGAAGGCAAAACTGTTATTTTGGTGGTGGTCGATCGTTTTAGTAAGATGTCTCATCTTATCCCTTTGTGTAAACTTCCGTCGGCCAAGGCTCTGGCTGCTATATTTATTGATCACGTTGTCAGACTACATGGTGCTCCAGATAATATTGTGTCGGACCGAGGGGTGCAATTTGTGTCTAGATTTTGGAAGGCCTTCTGTCAGAAGATAGGTACTTCCTTGTCTTTCTCGTCTGCCTTCCATCCGGAGAGTAACGGGCAGACCGAACGGGTTAACCAATCTGTTGAGCAATTCTTGAGGTGTTATGTGTCTGAGAACCAGCATCTGTGGGTCAAATTTTTGTCTCTGGCCGAATTTGCATTGAATAACCGTGTTAACTCTTCCTCTGGAGTTTCTCCTTTTTTTTGCAATATGGGCTTTCATCCCCGTTTTGGTTCTTTCTCCCCATCGCATCCTACTGTACCAGAGATTAAGGGGGTGTTTCAGGAACTGTGCACAGTTTGGGCTAAGGTTCAGACGAACCTAGCAAAAGCCCAAGAGACTCAAAAAACCAAAGCAGATAGGAAACGTTCTCAAGGGGTTGAATTCAGTGTTGGGGACAAGGTGTGGCTGTCCACAAGGAATCTACATATTAAGGTAGCCTCTCAAAAGTTTGCACCTCGTTTTATAGGGCCGTATGAAATAATTAAACTGATTAATCCAGTGTCCTTTAAGTTGCGCCTGCCTGAGTCTTTCCGAATTCATGATGTATTCCACAAGTCCCTGCTTAAGAGATTTATTCCTCCAGTACTGCCTGAAGAACACCCTCCGCCTCCAATTGAGGTGGATGGGCAAACTGAACATGAGATTTCGGATATTGTGGATGTCAGAAAGGTCCGAAACTCATTCCAATATTTGGTACACTGGAGGGGATTCGGACCAGAGGATAGAAGCTGGGTGCCATTGACCAGGATTCATGCCGATGAGCTCATTAGAGCTTTCCATCGGTTGCATCCTGAGAAACCGGTTCCCTCCGGTAAGGGTCCGGTGGCCCCTCATGAAGAGGGGGGTACTGTAACGAGTGGCCAGCGGCGCGCTCCCTCTGTGCGGCGCCACCGGCCTCCTCTGCTGCAGGCGGCGCGAGGACGTGGGGAGCGTCCTTGTCGCCATGGTGATCAGGCGCAGAGGACCCGGCGCACTTCTGGGTCTCGTGCGGCCGGCGTCCTCCCCGCCCCCTAGCATTACTTAGGAGGCAGCCATGTGGTGCTGATCACACCACATGGCTATTGTTTATGTTGGTGTTTTGCACTTGTTATTTGGAGCCATGTGGTGCTGACCACACCACATGGCTAATTGTCATTGTTTTGAATTCGGGTCGACGCCCTGTTTGCATCACAGGTCATGTGACGCTGGCCACGTCACATGACCTAGAGGTGGGCTATTTAAAGATGGCAACTGCCAGGGCTAGTTGCCTGTTATTGAAGTCCTTTCTTTGCAGTGCTGTGCATTATTGACTTGTGACCTTACCTTGCATCCAGACCCATTGCTTGTGACCTCGACCTCGATTCTGCTAATCCCTCGGCTCCTGACGTACGCTCCCGGTTTGACCTTGCTAAGCTGACTATTCGTATTGTGTTTGTTCGTGCCTGTGTTTGTCTTTTGTTCCTTCCGTTCCCAATCCCTCACTTATACAGAGTAGGGATTGTCGTCCAGTTGTCCCCCTAGGACCGTTAGCCTAGGGTGAGGCAAGTAGGCAGGGACAGTTGTGGGATAAGTCAGGGCGCACCTTATCCCAGTGTTCCCGTTCGTGACAGGATAATCCCTTTAAACTGCCAATGTTGTCTCCCACAAGTTTATCCCTTCTGTTCTGTGTTTTTATGTAATATGTCAAGGGTGGAGATACAATTTCTTAACGTTTTAAGAACAGTATCCACTGTGGCCAGTGTTTCCTGAGTTTTTGATGAATTTTGGACAAGAGGGGGTGCTTTGTGGCTACACAAGTCAGATAACCTCTTACTTAAAGCCTTCAATCTTACAAAAAAAAACTTCTTGTTGTATCTTACAGTCCTCAGACACAATTAGACACAATTCTTTTTTGTATCTACAGAAAACATTTGGAGGAGGTGATCTACAGATTATTAAATTGGTGCCTCAACAGTGTTATCCTGCTGCCACCCCACTGTCCTCCCCAATGCCCCCAAATACTATTCTGCAAAAATATTAGTGCCATACAGGTAATCCCCCATAGTAATAGCGCTCCCCAAAGTCTCACCAATAGTAATTCTCTCCCAGAGTGCCCTCATTAGTAATAGTATGCCCTACATTGCTTCCAATAGGAATAATAGTAGTAATGCCCTCCATATTGTGCCCAATAATATTGTCCCCCTACAGTAACCCCAGTAGTAAAACGGCACTTATAGTGCCCTCATTAGTAATAAAGGCCCCATCAAGTGCCTTTATTGCTTATTACAGTGTCCCCAGCAGTTATAATGCCCCTATGGCACCCCAAGTAGTTACACTGCTCCCCATAGTGCCCCCAGGAGTTATAATGCCCTCCTGTAATACTTCCAGTACTTATAGATCCCCAATAGTGCTCAGTATATATAAAATGCAGCATTAGTTATAATATGTTCCCCCAGTTTTGCACCTAGTATTCATAATGCCCCCCATGTAGAGCAGCTGTAGTTTGGCTGTAGAGGGAAAATTTGTTTCATTTTCCCTGTAGAGCCGCCCATATTCATATTTTTACTCAGGCTTAAAAAGTTTAAAGTTCTCTTATAGATAAACCATCTGCACTCAGAGACAGATTCTGGATATCTGATTGCACACTGAATCATCTGATGCAAAAAGGAGTATTTTCATATTTTCATTGATTCAAACCCCTATGTTTTGTATCTAGTGTAGCCTTACAATAAACCAGACATTGCTTAGGAGATGAGAGGCCAGTGCAGATATGAAGAATTCAATTTTTTTCCATCTTTCAGTCTAAACATTACATCTGGCAGATGAGCAGGAGCGCTATTTATGTGTCTTTCCTCAAAGTACACACAGACTAGTCTTAAAGTTATTACTGTTGCCATGGGCAGAAATGAGCAATGCAGGATTTTATTTCATGCAAAATCCTGGATGTAATAATTCATCACTTTTAAATTGAAGAATGGACAATAGAGGAAATCAATTCTTTTGTATTCTTCAAGAAAGTTTTTATAGTTTTTCTTCTCTAAGGGGAAGAGCAACGTTCTGCTGTCATTCTGAATATGGACGTTTTCTTTGAAAAATACTTCTCTTGGAAAAATACTCGAGAGAGAGAGAGAGAACATGATGGCTGAGATAAGGTCTGCTTTATTGGCAAGTTTGATCATGTGCTATTTACTGCTAAATGCACCTTGCAAAATACGAGAAACTGACTGATTAATGTAAAACACAATAACAAAAGACAAAGTTAGGGCTCATGCACGACCGTATGTATTTAGCGGTCCACAAAACACGGATCCGCAAAAAAAACAGATGACGTCCATGTTGCATCCATTGTAACAATGCCTGTCCACAAAACAGACAAGAATAGGACATGTTCTATTTTTTTTTTCTGCGGAACGGACTTGCGGACATATGGAATGGCTATATAAACTACTGAAATGGAGGGTTGTAAACTTAAAGACAGCCTATCACCAAAAAATGCAATTCAAAATGAAGGCAGCATGTTATAGAGCAGGAGGAGCTGAGCAGATTGGTATAAGGTACAGCTTTGTGGGGGAAAAAATTCAGTAAAACATGAAATGTGCATATTTAAAGGATATGGACACCTTAAAAATACATTTTTTTACACTAAATAATTTATTTTGTGGAGAAAATCATTTCTCCAATTGGTTGTCTTTATCTATTTTTATAGTTTTTTTTTTCTACAGCCTGCTGTGCTTCTGTAAGCCGTGTACGTCGCAGACAAGGAAGGAGACTCCAACTCAGATTGACAAAAACAAGATTTTACTTTTAAGTACTGAACATTTGTTGGAAGGAAATAACCCAAAGATATACACATACACTCAGCTGGAGGCTGAGGCACTTGTGTTACACAGCACGGTGCTCTATCAGTGTGCGCCCAGGCTTCTCCACAGTTTTGCCTATCTGCAGGTTAAAGCAACCCAGCAGCTATACCTTTTAATACCCTAATCACCGTAAACAATTCTGTGAGTGTGGTACAGAAGCGCCGGCGGTATAACACAAACGCTTACAAACTTAATCAATAAACACTAAACCTTAGAAAGAATATAACCAGTTGTTTGCTACAGTAAACCCCACTTCTGTAGCAAGGTAGCTTGCAGCCTGCAAACCACCTGTCTAATCTTCAGGCTTTTACCCAGTAGCTACTGAATTGGCGCCAATAACATAATGCGGTGCGTGCACGGTTACCCACTGTGTCTGCACAGTGGGCCTCAGTTCTTTCACTGACCCGGGTCCGTTGGGTACCTTAACTTTCAGAAGTGTCTGGTAGAGGATCTTATGTGGCAACCACGCAGTCTCGCTGATTCTTCCACTTGTCCTCTCAGCAGGGCTCCTGATGGTAGGTCTCCCCTTCTGCTCTGTAACTCTACAACAGCCTCTGTTCCAGGTCTCCTTGCAGAGTCTTGATCCCTTAGGGAATAGTCTCACTTGTAGATCACACTCGTAGATCACACTGTAAAGCACAATCAGTAGCTCCTTCTCCTCAGGCTCTCTGCAGCACACTCTCAAGATGGCTGCCACACACTTCTCCTGTCTGAAGCTCCACCTCTGCTGAACAGGGTCTCTTTGTCATTGCGCCAAGGAGCTATAATCTTTCCTGTAGTAAACAGTGACATCTTGTGGCCAAAAATGAAATGTCAGTTAAATAGAATTATAATTACAGGAACAGGTGCATTCACAGAATGGAGGCTGTTTCACCACCTTACACTTCCAATGTACATCAGGAAGAGAGTGCACACACATACCGTACTCAGAAGAGAGCGCACACAAATACCGTACTCAGAAGAGAGCGCACACACATACCGTACTCAGAAGAGAGCGCACACAATACTGTATTCAGAAGAGAGCACACACCATATTAAGAAGAGAGCACACACACATATTGTATTCAGAAGAGACTGCACACATATACTGTACTCAGAAGAGACTGCACACACAATACTGTGTTCAGAAGAGAGCGCACACACATACTGTACTCAGAAGAGACTGCACACATATACTGAACTCAGAAGAGACTGCACACACATACTGTATTCAGAAGAGAGAGCACACACATACTGTACTCAGAAGAGACTGCACACATAATACTGTGTTCAGAAGAGAGCGCACACACATACTGTACTCTGAAGCAAAGTGCAATTTTATTATGTGGTGCATTACGGTAAGATATGGAGTTATTGATTTTTAGAGTACAAAGGGGTCCATGGCCTTTAAATCTCTGCGTTCCTTATATAGGAGTGTATACATAAATGGCTATTAATGTACAAATATCATGTTTTGCTGAATATTTTCCCACATTACTACATACCAAACTGCTCAGCTCCTCCTGCTCTATAACATGCTGTCTGCAGATTGTACTGCATTTCATGGTGACTGTTCTCTTTAAAAAAACTCATGGCAAAACTGTTAGACTGAGGCAGATTTACTAATACCTTTTTAGACAAAAATGTAAGGTTTAATGTCTCACCATATAACAGGGCTGACCAACCTGCGGCTCTCCAGCTGTTGCAAAACTACAACTCCCAGCATGCCCAGTCTGCCTACAGCTATCATCCTACAGCAGGGCATGGTGGGAGTTGTAGTTTTACAACAGCTGGAGAGCCTCAGGTTGGCCAGCCCTGCCATATAAAGTATGCAGTTTGATAAATTTGACACAAAGTAAATCAGTGCTGACTCAAGCAAAACTGACTTAATTACAGTCATAATAACTTCCTCCCACTGTATCTGAAAACCATTCTAAAAGGCGCCAAATTTATCACAGGCCAGATAATAAAGTTGGTGTATCTTTAGACAATTCTGGCTAACTACACCGCCTTTTGGTTGGTTTCTTTTGTGCCAACATTTTGGTAAATCTTCCCATTGTGTTTATCTAATCCCAACCTTAGGGGTTGATGCAAGGATTCATAAAATACAAAAGGATAGAATCCCTGTGTCATAAACCACCCTCTTGGGCCCTGAACTAGGCTTAGCATATTTATACATGCAAAGATCTTCACGGTTCATCTATTTACACAGACTGCCTTCGCAGATCTTTAACAGGAGACACATTACATTACATTGTAGATTGCTTACTGCAGGACTCAGTCTACCTGCAATGATATACAGCAGTGCACCACCAATGAGCCCAGGTGAGGTGATCGCCTCAGGCAGCACCAGCTAGGGGCTAGAGGGGGGCAGCATAAGTGGGAAAAGGGTTAGGTTAAGAAATTGGCAATGGGGAGGGGCATCGTTTCAGTTTTCGCCTCAGGGAGCAGAAAGGCTAGGTGCACCCCGTGATGATATGCCTATATCTGTTCACCAATCTCTAAGCAAATAGGCCTATAAAATACTAGACACGCTTCTAGTACTGACTTTCTTTAGCATTGCCCCTCCCTCTTGCCTTATAATGGCCCATTTACACTAGAGGATTTTCTGCCAGTAATAAGCGCCAGTCAATGATAAAGCAAGTCAATAGGTTCATTTGTAGCTCCATTTACATGGCACAATCCTTATTAATGCATGCCCTGAGCTATTTGCAGAACTATCCTAGCTTATTCCATAAATTTTGAGATGGGACAAGCCCTGTAAGTATTATGTAAAAGTGAGAGACAATCCTTGTTGTATTTCAAGTCAAAATGGGCATTAAGTACAAGTCACCTATATTTCAGATTTAAAAAGCCTATTCAACCTCTCAGATTTAAAGTTTCCATGCTTTATTTGTGTGCACCCTACTACCACTCTAACAGTGGCCTAGCTAGAAATGACTGGGCCCCACAGCAAATTTTTGAACAGGCCCCTAAAGCAACTTCTTCGCAACCCCTTCCTCTTGTGTAACCCCACTCCTGTGGCTAGTCAAGATCACTCCATGATTGCTAATGAGTTTAGGATTATCTGGATTGTGAGAAGTAGAAAAATTCCACCAATTTCTAAAGGCTCATTTACATCCCTTAACTGAACAGGCAATTGTTGTGAAGGAACCATTTCTTCCAGAGTAGGTGAGAGCCTCATTTACATGCAGTGGTCACCTCCACTGTATGGGGACAAGTGGTGGCTTCTCAATCACTCGTCCTCCTACAGATTCATTTTTTCTGGGCAGATCACTTTTTTCATAGCACAATCTCTTGCCCATGTGCTTCACTGAGCAGTTCACCTGATGAAGGAGCCGTTACTTGTTCATTGGGTGACTGGCACACCCTTACAGGGGCCGATTATCAGGAACGAGTATTTGTACGATTGTTTGTTCCCAATAATCGGCCCAAATATTGTTCAGTGTAAATTATTAGATTGAACTTTAAGGTATTTAGAAGAATTGGAAAATATATCTGCAGATTTATGTGAAAATCAAAATGAAATGAGAAGACTGTGGAAATATAATTCAGCATTGAAGCTCCTATGTAATGAGGCTTTCACTTAATGGTGTTAATTTAAACCCATTGTGCACTCCATTCTCCCCCCACCTGACATTATGCCATTTTTGTAAATTGGTAGCAGATTTGCCTAGCAGAGTTGCTTTAACCCTTTAAGCAACATTTATTTGCCTATGAATTGAATGGAAACAGAGTTATCTGACGTCTAGTGAAAGCAAATTCAAATCATTACATACAACTTTGTATATTTGTAAAGAAGGTGAAATGAGGTCATGATACAGAGTAGTCTCTGTAGTTGCTCAAAACTGAAGATTGTACTTTGGTTTTAGCTACATTTTTTAGCATGTCTTCTCAATGTTCTTCTGCTAGGACTTCACTAGTCAGTAATTCATTGACCTCACTACAAATCAAGATCCATGTCAAAAGTACATTTTTTATTATTTTGCCATTAACTTGTTCTGAGACTCTGTGCCCTTCTCACTGGGTGTTTGCATCATGCACTTCATTGTTACCATCCAACTATCAGATCCTCCTGCCTCTTTTGGTCCAAGCTTTCATGACTATGCTGGAGCTCCCACTTCCCACCTTCTTGGCTCCAATCTATCCCAACCCCCCTTTCAAAACCTTATAAATACTTATGTGTCCATCCCCAGTATGCTTGTGTCATAATATTTCATACCCTTCTCTATCACAGATGGACCAATTTATTTATATATATTTATGTATGTACTGTATATACTTTGCTAGTAGAGATGTGTGAATTCTTCTCTCTCTGCCTTTTCTCTCTTCTGAATCGAATCGCCAAAATTTCCAAATTAGATGCAACTTGAACTTTTACAAAATTCTTCTTGAATTTGACTACTTTACAATTGATTAGCCTGTCTCTAGCCTTTGGCTCGTTCTCTATTCTTTGTGCTGTCTATTGTTACTTTTTCTTGAATCTACTGTTTATTGGAATTTTTTAAATAAATAATTTGTGAAAAAACACCATCTACAAAATAAAATTCACAAATATTTATTCCATTTTTGTCTTTGATTTTCCTGGGTGCTAAAAAGTAAAAACCATATACATAAAAGCATAGTAACTATATATTACATAGCTATACAAATATTCATGTAACACACAAATCAAATCACTAAAAATTTGGATTTGGATGCAACTTGAATTTTTACAGAATTTGATTAGTTTACATTTGATTGGTTCATCTCTATTCTCTAGTCTTTGGCTCATCAAGCTTGCAACTTAGCTTTCTTACTACTACCTTTTCCCCCTTTCTTCTCGTTTCTTTGCACTGTCTACTATTAGGCCATTTTCACACAGTTAGTGTCTGGTCAGTGTTTAATCAGTGATTTTCATCAGTGACTGTGAGCCAAAACCAGGCGCAAAACTTTCCATTGCCAAACTCTGACTGTGTGAAAGCAGCCATGCTTTTTCATGATTCTGTTTTTTACAGGAATGTTTTAAAATAAAGCTATAATTCACAAATATTTTTTCATAATATACATCTCAGTTTTTGTCTTTGATTTACCTGGTTGAAAAAAAACAAAACCGAAGTATGTGTCTAAAAGCATAGTAACTATATATTATAGAACTATAGAAATATTCACATAATGATTGATAATACATTACAAAGTGGGGACCAAACCATATGAATCTTTAAATCCCATTGTAATGCAAACACCCCATTTTATCACATTGCCTACATGATTTTCACCAAAAGGTTGTATCTAGATTATTGCTGACACACCCATCATTTCTATGAAAGCTCCGATGAAATGCTACAGTACTAAATCCTTAAAGGTGAACAATTTTCTTAAAACAACTAGGGCTTAGCTGAATTTAAACTAGTGTCATTCTTCTGACACTGCGTTCATTGATGTGAGATAAGTGATGAAGCGTATGCCCCGTATTAAGGGACAGTTATTGTTAATTAGATTTTGTGGGGCAGGTCATTGCCTTGGGCCCTTATAGGTTGCTGATGACAGACGTCTGCATGTACACAATGACATCATCGCCCACAGTTGTAGAAAATGTAACTAAACCCAAGGCAAAAAAAAAAAAACTTTGGAGACCTGTACAAAAATTCTGATTTTTATGCTTGGTAACATGCTTTTTTACGTTTTCACAGTGGAATAAAATCTCAGGCATGAACAATAGATCGAGTTCAAGGGAAGCTGAGAATTATACATGTCAACTATAATTACAAGGAATTAAGAAATCTTAGTCATTGTAATCCCATGCACTTCTCCTGGTTGCCACTGGCATTCTAGGAGTTCTTCTAGAAGAAAACAGGAGACACATAGTGGAGTTTATTTTTGGCTTGGAGGGGTAAGGAATGGTGTCAAGCATCTAGGGTGAGGATTAACGGATAACAACCTTCCTTCACCTCTAATGCATGAGGATAGCTAGTAATAGCATAGCTTTAGTATTATGTGTAGTTTCTGTAAAATCAGCTTTATAAACAAGTGAATGAGAAAAAGCTAAGTTTTAGGTTTATTAAAATCTTTATTAAAACTTGTAAACTATGCAAAATATTAAATGAAAGCATATTATTGTTATATTTTACTTTTTTACAGAAATAATTTTTAATCATCATTTGATTTTTGTACAGCCCCTTAAAAAGCCCCCAGGTTTTCTGGAATAAAAAAGATGTTCTAAACTGCTGAGAGTGTCTTAAAAAAACAGTGCTTCTAGCAAGCTTGCACCACTTTACTGCTACCTTACCCCACAGACGTAACCTAAGTCCATCCTGCCTTGCAGCAGGCTCCTGTAAACCCTGAACATAGGTGTTGCCTTAGCCTTCTACTAACCAGAGGGTTACCCCTTAGTGACCTGCCTATTTTGGGCCTTACTCACCAAGCGTTTTTTTTTCCTATTTTTTCATCGTCGCCTTCCAAGAGGTATAACTTTTTTTATTTTTCCATCTATGTAGCAGTGTGAGGGCTTGTTTTTTGCAGGACAAGTTGTAGTTTTTAATGTAGATTTTGTCAGGACTGGCAGTCATTGCACCCGTTCTGCTGGTCCTGTCTCTGACTCTGGTGGCGAGGTGGTTTCCCGTGGTCAGGCTTCGTCCGCTATTTCGGCAGGCTCCTCCTCCAGCCGGCGGTCATAAGTGCCAGACACGTGGCTGGTGCGCACTCTCGCTCGCGGCCTGTTACTGGTCGCCGGAAAACGCAAGCAATATAGTGTCTGTTTATTTTCTGTTCATTTGGTATCCCATGAGTTAAGTTTTTGTTCCTTGCTTTCTCCTCCCAGTCAGCTGGTTGGGTGGGGTCTGCTAGGTATTTAAGGCCCTCTAATGTTTTACCTAGATGCCAGTGTTTGGAGTTTCCTTGCTACTACCTGGTTTGACATTTTTGCTCTGCAGTTTAGACTCTTGTTGTTCTTTGACCCTTGGCATGTTTTTGGCTACTCTTTGCTTGCTGATTTTGTTCCTGACGTACTCTCCTGGTTTTGACACGGCTACCTGACTACTCATTTGGTTCTTGTTTGTCTGTCTTGTTTGTCTTCCCATCCCCTGCACTTTGCTAGTGTATTTCAAGTCTTCAGGTTGTCGGCTCAGGGGTTAGCCTGAGTGGGCAATAGGCAGGGAAAGGAGTTGGGATTAAGCTCAGGGATCACTTACCCCTTATCTGTTTATCCCAGCCCTGACAGATTTGCATCACACCTAACTTACTCACTTTTATTAACTCTTTCTGGGAGGGAGATGGGAAGAAACTGCAATACAGCAATAGTTTTTATGTTATACATTTTTTTATTTTTTTTAGCATTAATGACATGATAACTTTATTCTCTGGGTCAGTATAATTAGAGAAATACCAACAGTTTGCAACTTTTGCTCAATAAAAAGGTTTTTACCCATAACTTTTTTATTTGTCTTTCTACAGAGCTGTGTGAGAACTTGATTTTTGCAGGACGACTTGTAGCTTTCATTGCTACATAACACTTTTTTGATTGTTTTTTATTACTTTTTTTGTGCTTTGGCGTTCACTGTATGGGAAATTTTACATATTTGCATAGTGCAGTTCGTTACAGACGTGGTGATGCCAAACATGTGGGGGCATTTGAAAGCATATTTTTATTGGAATTTTTTTAATAGTTTATTTTTTACTTTTTAACCATTTAATAGTCCTACACAGGGTATAATAGTGCTACCCAGGTTTTTAACACAAGAGAAAGTCCTATGAGGTTTTTCAGCAGTGACTTGCCATTGAGCTTTATAGCCTAGTGGTTAAGGTTCTTGCCTTTAATGTATATGGTTATGGGTTCAAATCCCCACAAAAAGCGACTTAGGATGTGCAAATCTTTGAGAATATCATATTATTCTTGTGTATTTTCTTTGCAATATCTACCTTTGTGGAGGATACCTTTATGGTATCATCTATTATATACTGGGGACAGAGGTTTTTTAATCTCTTGAAAATATAATACGGCTCATTTGCATTATCTCTGTAATATGTACTTTTGTGCATCTTTTGTAATACCTAAGTATTGTATACAGTCGCTTTCATATTATCTGATGGGCATGCTTGCTGTGAATCAGTGTTCTTAATGTCAAATTTGTTTTGTTTAAATTTAAAATGATAAATAAAAACTTAAAAAAAAATCCCCACAGAAACATTTCAAAACTAGAGTGTAAATTAGACTTATATACACAGGGTGTCCCCAAGCCTAATGACCATGCTTGGGAATACACCTTTCATGTTCATAAAACTGACTCCATATCCATATATGGAGTCAGAGCAGGGACTTCTAAGCCAAGAAATTCCCCAGTCTAGGCAGTTCAACTATCTGTGATCTACCCTGGACTGAAGCAGGGTGCCCCTTACAGAATCAGGGCCCTGGGCAATTGCCTCCCCTCCCCAGTTTCCCCATGTGGAGTTAGTCTATGGGCAAACAAACAGAGCTGCACACAAGACATAGAATTGGACTAGCAAATGCCTGTTTCCCATGTTGGACTTAGTCTATTGGCGTACAGACAGAGCTGCACACAAGACAGAGAATCAGTCTAGCCAGGGGCATCGTTAGGCTAAAACATTCGGGGCATGGGCCCTGGATGTTATGCCCCAGGCCCCGAATCTACTGCCTGCCAGTCTTTTAGGGTGCAGTGGGCCAGCTCACAGCTACCAGCATGGCTGTTATCAGGTGCTGGACTGCAACACCGGCACACATCATTTTACTTTGGGGAAAGGGACAGCACAGTACCTTGCAGGGCTTGTTCCTTTCTCCAAAGTAAACTTCAGGGAGCCCACATGAGCAGACAGCTCCCCCCTCCTCTCTGCAGTGTGATATTCCATTCTGTGTGAGGCGGGGGCGGAGCTAGACTAGTCGAGGCAGCAGCAGATGATAATGGATAAGCTGCTCCTTCTCTCTCCTGCTCTTCTGTGTTACTGTGCCTCAAGACTGCCTGAAGTATAATATTCAGTCCCTCAATGATCCTCCTACTCCACACAGCAGCAATTGGGTACGTTATTGTGGGAGGGAAGCTAGGAGTCCTGAAGCTGCTGCCCCTGCACATCTTGTGTCCCCCTGGTGTTCCAGCCCCTCACAGACCTCTGCCCTCTATCTCACCTATACTTTACACAGAGCTTCTAAGAAGTTATATCCCCCAGTGATCCCCTCAACCACCCCCCCCCCATTCCCTCTCATCAGTGGCATTCCAGAATTTCCCAGCCCCTCATTCCCCACCTGTGATGTCATGTGCTGGAGCGTTATAAGAGGAGCTGCTGATATCAGTCATATATGATGTAATGTCTCAGGAGGTTATATCAATACTGGAGCGTTATAAGAGGAGCGGCCGATATCAGTCACATAAGATGTAATGTCTCATGGAGGTTATATCAGTGCTGGAGTGTTATAAGAGGAGTGGCTGATATGTCAAATATGATGTAATGTCTCTGGAGGTTATATCAGTACTGGAGCATTATAACAGGAACGGCTGATATCAGTCACGTATGATGTAATGTCTCTGGAGGTTATTTCAGCGCTGGAGCGTTATAAGAGGAGCCGCTGATATCAGTCACATATGATGTAATGTCTCTGGAGATTATATCAGTACTGGAGCATTATAAGAGGAGTGGCTGATATCAGTTACATATGATATAATGTCTCTGGAGGTTATATCAGCACTGAAGTGCTATAAGAGGAGCTGCTGATATTAGTCACATATGATGTAATGTCTCTGGAGATTATATAAGTACTGGAGCGTTATAAGAGGAGCCGCTGATATCAGTCACATATGATGTCTCTGGAGGTTATATCAGTACTGGAGCATTATAAGAGGAGTGGCTGATATCAGTTACATATGATGTAATGTCTCTGGAGGTTATATCAGCACTGAAGTGCTATAAGAGGAGCTGCTGATATTAGTCACATATGATGTAATGTCTCTGGAGGTTATATCAGTGCTGGAGCATTATAAGTGGAGCAGCTGATATCCGTCACATATAATGTAATGTCTCTGGAGGTTATATCAGTGCTGGATTGTTATAAGAGGAGTGGCTGATATGTCAAATATGATGTAAATGTCGCCAGTGGCCTTGCTGTGATGTCATTATCATGCTGCCAGCCCTTCTCCTATCAGTAGGCCACCAGTACCATCTGCTCTCAGGTCATTTAATGCCCAGCGACTGAACAGAAGTCACTACCTTGTGTGGAGGCAGCAGGAGGGCATAAATACTGTGTAGGGGCACAAAGGGGCATAATTACTGTGTATGCGTATAACTACTGGGTGGGAGCAGAAAGGGAGCATAATTACTGTGTGACACTGGGTTGGACTGGGGTGTATAGAGTATTGAGTGGCGTTAGAGCCATGGCATAGTGGAAATAAATTTGCTGTTGTACAGGCGCACTCCAGCTATTATCTCTCCTTTGGCTTTTCAGAAGTTGGGAGGTAGGCTGTGTGAACCACGCTTAATGGTTTGCTGACCCTGTCCACTTGGCGTGGTCCCGCCTCCTACCATTTTGGCCCACCTACAACATGGGGCCACTTTTATGCTTTTTTCCAGGGCCACTTTGAGTTCCCAATCCGCCACTGCTACCAGGAGGATACAACTGTATTGCCATCCTCAGGACGGCAATACAATTGAATATAAAGCACTGCAAGAGATGAAGGACCTGTAATGACATCACAGTCCATGTGATCAGTGCAGTGGCTGAGAAGGACCTGCGATGATGTCACGATCATGTGACCAGTGGAGAAAAAGTCGGCAGTGAAGAGAATTCTAGGGGAAGAAACTGTGGTGAGGTCTGCTACATGGCGACAGGTAAGTGAAGGGAGAGGCAGAGCAATGCGGAGAGTTGTAGTTATTTAACTGGGACTGTATGTTAGGGCTGAAGGAAGGGATGTTATTTACATGGTACTAAATGTTCAGGAGGTGATGTAATTTACATGGGACTGTGTGTTGGAGGGGGCTGTGGGGGGGGGTGATTTTATTTACATGGGATTGAATGTTGGAAGGGGCTTTGAGAAGGGGTGATGTTATTTACATGGGACTGTATATTGAAGGCGGCTCAGGGTAGGGATGATGTTACTTACATGGGACGGTGTATTGGAGGGGCTGAAGAGAGGGGAGTGATGTTATTTACATGGGACTGTATATTGGAGGGGCTAAAAGGAGGGAGTGATGTTATTTACATGGGAATCTATGGCGGAGGGAGAGAAACTAATTATATTTACATGAGACTGTATGGTGGAAGGGCTGGAAGGAACCATCATTTCTGAGGGCACTAAAGGGAGGAATATAACTACAGGGGGCAATATAAATACTGGGTGAGCAGTATGACAGTACGGAGCAGTATACATACTGGGGGCACTTCAGGGTGAGCATTATGACGGTAGGGGCAGTATAAATACTGGGGGCACTGTGGGGGGCATTTTAAATCCAAGGTACATTATAGGCGTTCTTATTACTACTGGGGGCTCTATAGGAAGGACTTATAGATTGGCCTTATTTCTACAAGAGCACTATGGGGGGCCTTATTACTACTAAGGGGGCTGTAGAGAGCTTTATTACCACTGGGGGAACAATAGGGGGGTCTTATTCCTACTGTGGGCTGTGTGAGGGCATTATTAATACTGGAGGGCTCTTCTACTAATGGGGACAATTTTGGGGAGCATTATCACAGCTGGGGGCACTCTAGAAGGGAAATACTATTGGTGGGACTATGAGGAGCACTATTACTATGAGAGGCACTATTTTTTTCTTCAGAATAGTATTTGGAGGTTTTGGTGGGCACAGTGAGAAGCAGGATAACACTGTGGGGACTCCAGGTTGGGGATGATGATAGAAATGTGAGGAAGCTAAGATGTCCTTGTGTCACACTCTCCAGAGACGAGGAGTGGCCGAGAGAAGTTATCCGGACCAAATGGAGAAGATGATGACAGATCTACATCAGAAGAGACGTCACCTGGAGGCCCTGGATGTGAAAGGTAGGTGCTGCTGCGGAATGGGAGGCGGGCGGTCGACTTAGAGAATTGGACCATATGCAACAGATGCCTGTTCCTAATGCGGAGTTAGTCCATGGGCGAACAGACAGCTGCACCACAAGACCAGACTAAGTGACCTTGATGTCTCATTAGGTGACAGGGCAGATGGAGTAATCCCATGTCAAGTGCATAGAACCTGCACCCAGCAAAGCTGGAGACAGACTGACCCCCAAACTAAGCTCACAGGAATATATAGCACCTAATAACCACACCCATGCCAGAACATTAACCTAAAATGAATCAAACAGGGAGGGAAGCATGCATCAACAAAGAGCAGTTCACACATAGGCCACAAATACCGCAGCCAGCACACACCCCAAAGCAACCAGCATATACCTGTAGCCATTATGCAGGAGAGCATGCAACCAGAATGCACGGCAACTGTGACACAGTGAACCACATGGTATATATAGTATTGCTGTAATGATACTGACCCTGAGAATAACATTATCATGTAATTTATACTGCAAAGTGAAAGATGCAAAAGAAAGCGTTAATAAAATAATCAGTGATTACGTGTACCCCAAAATGGTGCAATTAGAAACTATGACTTGTCCTGCAAAAAACAAGCCCTCATACAACCACAGCGATGGAAAAAAAAAGCTATAGCATTTGGAATGCAATGATGAAAAAATGTAAAAAAAATTGCTTGGTCACTAATGTCCATATGCACATGGAAGAAGGGGTTAAATATTTGTAGTACTGTATTATTTTAGTGAATTCTGGACAAAAAGACTTTGTGGACTTGCAAGTAACCAACCTACAAATTTTTACTGTGCTCTTCATTCACGAATACACGAATAAACAGATGAAGCAAATGTTAACCTGACGCTTAACTCACCAAATACACAGTTGCAGCAAACTTTACATTGACACTTAACACAACAAAGGCCATAGGAAAAGTCAAGTGATAAGTTGCTGTACACACATCTACAAGCCACAACATTTCACAAAATCTTCTCTGCACAGTTCCCACTCCAGAAGCACTGAGGAAGACATATGATATACACTGCTTAGGCAATATGTTTTGCACTGTTGGTGGTCTATATTTGGGGGGAGTTTAGTTTTCATGTGTTGCTAAACTACTGTGAATATCAATGGACATTTCTTCCTCCTTTTGGTCCCTCATGTTCACCTTTCGGATATGTTCATCATGAGTTCCCGGTACATGCCCTCATCTGGTATTTCACAACAATTAGCCTTTGTTGCCTTCCTTTTAAAGCTTTCATTCAGCACTATGAAATCCTGCAGAACCAGAGATACCCACTGGCAGTGTCAGATGATGCAGACATCCTCCAGCTAAGACATTCAACAACCTAGAATGCTTTCAGAAAAGGATCCAGTAGAGTCGTCTGTCTGCACCTGGAAGCCAGTGCTAATGTGCTAGTACTATGGTGTTTCATAAAGGATCAACAGTTACTCTCAGATCAAGTAGTCCAGACTAGGGAATTAATTGATTTGTCTTGTCAGGGCAGCACGGTGGATCAATGGTTAGCACTGTTGCCTTGCAGTGCTGGGGTCCTAGCTTTGAATCTGACCAAAGACAACATCTGCATGGAATTTGTATGTTCTCCCCTTGTTTGCGTGGGTTTTCTCCAGGTACTTTGGTTTACTCCAACACTGATAGAGAACTTAGATTGTGAGCCCTATTGGGGACAGCGTGATGCTAATGTCTGTAAAGTGCAGTGGAATATACTAGTGCTATATAAGTGCATAAAATAAAGGAGTTCTTCACCTCTGAGGGTCTGTCCCCACAGATGAAGAAGCACCCACCTGCCTGTTGACAGGACCAGACATCTAGCACATCTCTGACAATAGCGTAAACCTTCTTACGGATGATTGCAACAAAACCTGTTCTGGGTAGCAGCACAGGCACTGAAGCTCAAATTTGGCTTTGGGACCAGCGACTGAGTTTCATCCATTACCTATAGGTATAGTGGTGCATACGCAATCGCTCCTCTCAAAGCCAAATTTGAGCTTCTATGACTGTGTTGCTACTCAGAACAGGGTCCAGCTTGTCAGGGCCAATGTCTTTTGTATTTCACATGGACAGTTTTTGCTGCCACAAACCATGTTTTTTTGCAATCATCAGTAAGAAGGTTTATGCTTCCCAGCTGGCAGAAGCATTGTTCCCCAGTGACGGCTCCCCAAAATGTTGAGGGCCATTCACAATATTGCTGGTCATAATGTCAGTGTTTATACATTTATAACCAATTAAGACTAATGCTAAATAGTCAATTATTGTTTACAATCATTTACAAAACATTGATAACTCCCCAGTGAAAATTGGTCTACGTGTACGGTAGGAGCAGTGGTGTAACTAGAAATGACAAGGCCCCACAGCAAATTTTTGAACACCTCTAAGAGATTGCTATTTGACATTACAGGGGGGAGGTATAGGAGGAGAGGGCTACCACCTCCATGTTCAGGCTATTAGATGATATCAGAGGACAATACAAAGAGGAGGTATAAGAGAGGACTACAACTCCCAGCATGTGCAGGCCATTATTAGGTGATATAACAGGATATTACAGGGAGGAGGATGTATAAGAGAACTACAACTCCCAGGTGATATGAGAGGGCATTACAGGGAGGTGGTACACAGGGAAAGAACTACAACTTCCAGCATTTCTCTAGCTCTCACACTGAATCCCCATGCCACATGACATCCTCACAGGTCCTACCTGCCTATTTCTGCTCTTCATGGCTGAGTTTTATCCAGTTCTGCCTGATCACATGATGGTGAGGTCATCAGAAGTCCTTCCTCACTACTTCTACTCTCTACTGCTGAGCTACAGGTCATCACAGGTCCTTCACCACAATTCCTGGTCGTCAGTGCAGAGTGCCATCCTCTTCTGCACTGGTCATATGACATCATCACAGGGTTCTTCACCTCCCCTTCCACTGTATACTATTGAGACAAGACCCCCCCCCCCAGCCCCCCGGTGATGTAATTGCAGGTCTTATAGTTTTTGCTGTGGAGGGGGAAGTACATGCCCTCCAGTGCCTAATTTTAACTACAGCCCTGCCTGTGATTTAACCCCATCATGCAAATGCATGGTCCCTTACTTCACACAAAATGCCCCAAAAACAACCTGATCTTGAAGTGCAGACACCAATTACATGGCTCTGACAGAAGGGGACAATACTGCAGAGGGAAATTCATGTCAATAAAAAGTTTTTACTGTAAGGCAAATATAGGACCTGCCTACAGTGCACACAGCACTGTTCTGGCTGGAGAAGAAGGATGTCATTCAGGAGGTGTGGCTTACAGTCCAGAACTTGATCAGTAACTTCCGATTGATGAGAGAATTTGATTGGTTAGTTTGTATGACAGATATTTCTTACTGAATGTCATATGGTGACACAAAATTAATTTTGTTGAACAGAATTTCATTTTGTCACAGAGAATTCATTTTGTGACACAGAATTCTACAAAATGAATTTAGTTTATACAAAACGCATTTTTATGTTACAAAATGCACTGTGAATAAATGGCGCCCCTTAACTTTAAAGGGATTGACTCAATAAGTATACTGAGTTCCCTGATTAACCACTAACCCAGGGGTAGGCAACCATTGGCACTTCAGCTATTGCGAAACTACAACTCCCAGCATGCATACTTGCGCTGCACTTCTCAGAACTCCCATAGTAATGAATGGTGCATGCTGAGAATTGTAGTTTAACAACAGCTGGAGTGCCGAAGTTTGCTGACCCTTGCACTAACCTATGGATGGCATTAGTAATCTTACTGGTTGCCTTCTATTGGGTTCAGTGCTGCCCACTAACAGAGCCCCATATGTTCACCAGATATTGTAGACTGTGGAAATGAGACACATTTCAGTGAAAGGGGTATTCCTGTTGTAACAAGTTATCCCCTATCCACAGGATGGGGATAACTATTAGCTCAGTGGGGATCCAACCGCCAAGACCTCCACTGATCACAAGAATAGGGGGCCCACAAAATGAATGGAGCGGGCGGGTTCAGTATGAGTGCTGTAGGAAGCAGGTGAATACAAGCGCTCGGTTATTACTGGCAGTGCCATAGAGATGTAGGAATGGCCATGCACATGCCTGACCTGCCTCTCCATTTATTTTGGTTTCAGTTCTCGTGATCAGTGGGAATCCAATGGTTGGATCCCACCAATCTAAATATTAATCCCTACCCTGTATAGGGGATAACTTGTTACAACTGGAATACCTCTTTACGCTTTATGTAAATAATTCATTTCTGTCCATGGCCTCTGTCTGGTGCTTGGCAGGAAAACAGCTGTAATACCAGACACCGCCTATGGACAGATATGGTGCTGTTTCTGTGTATTGTAAGTTTTTTTTTTTAGGTAAGTGATTTGTCCTGTCCCTTTAATTCTGTCTCTTTTATTTTAATTTTAGAGCTCTATGCACACGGCCGTTGCCCGGCCGTGCCCGCATTGTGGTCCGGAAACAGTGGGTCTCCAATACACGGACACCGGCCATGTGCACCCCGCATTATGGATGCAGACCCATTCACTTGAATGGGTCCACAATCCGGAAGTTTGGTGTGGAACGGGGGCATGGAACCCCACCGAAGCACCACAGAATGCTTTTGTGGGGTTTATGTCCATGTCTCCATGTTTTTGCGGTGCGGATCGCCGGATGCAGATCGCGGACCCCATTCAAGTGAATGGGTTCGCAATCCACATGCGGCTTTCCTACGGTTAAAACCCGTGCATTGCGGACCACAATTTGCGGTCCGCAGCATGGGCCCGGCTGGCACACATTTGTGTGCATGAGCCCTTAATCTGTATAATAAAGTTTCCCTTGTAATGTAGTGGGTTACAGAAGTACTCATCCCCCATTGTGCTAATAAACCCACATTCCTGAGTGATCTCAGAGACATGCTGCACTCTGGAGGAGGGGCTGAAAGCAGAGGCATACATAGAAATCATTGGGCCCCATGGCAAGAATCTGAATTGGGCCACCTAACCCCGCCCAGTACCCACCCCTGGCCCATCCCACCTCCTGCCCTGACTCCACCCCTGTCACACCCCCATTTGCTGCAAAGGGAACGCCATAGGAACAAAACCCGTAATACGGTGGAGGAATTCCTTTTTTTTCCAATATGGAGTGTTGACTGCAGTCCTATGTAAAACCACAGATAACACTAGTGCTGATAATGTGTTAATGTTACCTGTAGTCCTATCTAAAACAACAGAGAACACAAGTGCTGATAATTATTTGGTAGTGTTACCTGCAGTCCTATGTAAAACCACAGATAACACTAGTGTAGATCATGTGGTAGTGTTACCTGCAGTCCTATGTAAAACCACAGATAACACTAGCGCTGATAATGTAGTAGTGTTACCTGCAGTCCTATGTAAAACCACAGATAACACTAGTGCTGATACTGTAATAGTGTTAACTGCAGTCCTATGTAAAAACACAGATAACACTAGTGCTGATAATGTAGTAGTGTTACCTGCAGTCCTATGTAAAACCACAGATAACACTAGTGCTGATAATGTGGTAATGTTACCCGTAGTCCTATCTAAAACCACAGAGAACATTAGTGTAGATAATGTGGTAGTGTTATCTGCAGTCCTATGTAAAACCACAGAGAACACTAGTGCTGATACTGTAATAGTGTTAACTGCAGTCCTATGTAAAAACACAGATAACACTAGTGCTGATAATGTAGTAGTGTTACCTGCAGTCCTATGTAAAACCACAGATAACACTAGTGCTGATAATGTGGTAATGTTACCCGTAGTCCTATCTAAAACCACAGAGAACATTAGTGTAGATAATGTGGTAGTGTTATCTGCAGTCCTATGTAAAACCACAGATAACACTAGTGTAGATCATGTGGTAGTGTTACCTGCAGTCCTATGTAAAACCACAGATAACACTAGTGTAGATCATGTAGTAGTGTTACCTACGTCCTTAGTTTTCATCCCTGTTCCTCTCCCACGGGACTCCATGCTGACCCCACTGTCTCCTCTTCCGTCTTCTTCTTGCCCCTACAGAACGTCCTGATGCAGCTGCGTCAAGACATAGGAACACTGTGGGCATGGTGACGGTGACACACACAGGGACAGACACACACAGGAGGACAGACACACACAGGAGGACAGACACACACAGGGACAGACACACACAGGGACAGACACACAAACACACAGGGACACATGGACACACAGGAACAGGGACACACAGCGACAGACACACACAAGGACAGTGACATACAGGGACACACAGGGACAGGGACACACACAGGGACAGCGACACACACAGGTACAGATACACACACAGGGACAGGGACACATAGGGGCAGGGACACAGGGACAAACAGAGACAGGGACACAGTGACAGTCACACACAGGGACAGGAACACACACACACAGGGATAGGGACACACACAGGGACAGGAACACACACACACATAGGGACAGGGACAAACACAAGGACACAGAGAGACAGATACACAGGGACAGGGACACACACAGGGAAAGACACAGCTAGGCCTCACCAAACTCCAGCATGGCTCCTCTCTGTACACACAGCAACAGCTCTCTGCTCCTCTAGCTCCTCCCCCGCTGGTCACATGGGCAGATGATGTCAGGAAGGTCCTTTAGCCCATGAAGAATCACTATCAATCCCTGGACTGCGGGGTGAGCGGACTTACAGAGTGTGTGTGTGTGTGTGGGGGGGGTATTTCTGAGCATAAAGGAATACAAGTGAGTGGGCCACAGGCCACCTCAATGCCCCATATTATCTAATTATTAATAAACTGGCTGAGTATGTGTAGGGGGCGGGGCCTTCCATGCCCTCCGGGCCCCCCTGTGCACTGGGCCCCGCAGCAGCTGCGTGGTCTGCCTATATTGGCAGTACGCCACTGGCTGAAAGGTTTAAATTCTGTGACACACATACATTCGACAGACTGCAGCTTGAACTTCATCCTAGACAGGATATAAGTATTGATTTGCCCTATCTCTTGTATGCCCTGGAGTGTCAGACAGGTGTGGTAGACAGCCATATGTTATAGTATGATTGACAGGCTCTCCACCCCATTTAGGCTAGTGATGTATTTACTTTTTATTATTCAGTATGTGATTTGTTTGTGTTACGTTACATTCTGGAAAAGCAGCAGAACCTTTTTAATAATCCTAGTACCTGGTATGGTATCTGTAAGGTGCTCTTGGATAATGGTAGATAAATGTTAATCTTTATTATACTTATCAACCATATAGTATGTATTGTATAAATTATATGTAAAATGTAATCAAAATGTATATACTGTATTTAAAAATATTTCAAAAACTCTGTTTCCTATCGATTCTCAACACACATTTTCCAAACTGATTTTAATACAGTATATAAAATGTTTTTAAGTAAATTACTTTAATTTCTCTGAAAGAAAACATTTGCCTATAAAGCTGAACTTGGGCCATATCATTAGTTCAGGATGTATGTGGGAGTATTAAGTACAAAACATTTAAAAATAGGCAAGAAACTTATCTGGCTTATCCCGTCCTATTTCATCCTGCCAAAAAAGAACAGTTTTATCTGTTTTCTCTCTTTAAAGATTGTTAAATATGTGGGCTTGAGCTACTGAACGTGACTTTCACAAGAGCCGTGAATTATACATGAGGTGACCTTGCTGCATAGACTGCCTATAGTATTCCAGCAACTGGCAGAAAAATCTGCCAAGTAATCTGAAGGAGAATATTACTCAGCAGAAAACAGGAAGACACAGAGCAGACAGTATGAATCTGGGAAAAGCGAAAGGACAGCAAGATTTTAATGAAGGTCAGACAAAGTGACATTGTTCAGGGCAGTTTTCTCTTACCTACATAGCTCTGCATCAGCTTTTATATAGTATTACACGACACAGCAGATTTCACATAGCACTCGCTTACTCTCTGTAAATAGGATTATAGAGGTTGTCCACTTTGGACAATATCTTTCTCATGAGAAGGGTTCCCCAAGGAGAAGCTGATCACAGAGTGACAACCTAGTGGAACCTCTGTGTTCCGCTATAATCTGCCAGGATATTTTCAGTCCCCCGACAGCACTGCCGCCGGAGAAATTAGGAATTAAACAATGCCCATTGAAGCCAATGAGCCGTCCTTGTATTGTGTGAATGTGCCAGTTCCTCCAAAATGGTAAACTTTTTTAGGCACTATTTACATTCAGTAATTGATAGGGGTCCTGAAGAGCCCAGAATTCATAATACAGTGTTTGAAAATGGGCTTTCTAAAACAGAAAACTATGTGGAAGTAAAGAGGAGTGGGGACAGGGGCAGAATCAGAATGGTGGTGCAGGGAATCAGCGGAAGTGAGCAATGCTACTTTTTATTTTTTTTAAATGTATCCTCTTAAAACTTTTTACTTTTATACATTGCATAGTAACATCTCTTAATATTATAAAAATGAGTTTTTGTCTGTCTGTCTGTTCTTTATGCGCGACCAAACTACTGGACCAATTTTCACCAAATTCGGCACACAGGTACATCAGGTGTCTGGGAAGGTTTTAGACCAGGTCTCATCTCTCTAGGACATACCGTTCCTGAGATATTCCCAAAATATGATCTCCGACATTACAACTGGGAACTTTGGTTTTAAACTGCAACTGCCATTCTCTGCAAAGGCACACACAGGGAGGGCATGTTTCCATAACAACCAGGTAATTATCAGCAGCTGAGGAGCTCATCCATTTCTATTTACTGACACTGTTAAAGGTATATAACTTTTTAAAAGGTATTTAACGTTTTTTTTTTATTACTACAGTTCAGTAGTAATAAAAGATGTTTTCCTCCACTGCTGCCCATTGCGTGGCCTCATAAATAAACATGGTATCGACCTTTAATTCAGGCCACCCTAAAAGAAGTACCTAAAACCCCGCCCCAGGTCTCACTAAGCCACACCTCTGACTCTGTCAGGCCACGCCCCCTCTCACTCCGCAGCCATTCTGCAATGACACACAAAATCATTAAATGAAATAGATTAAATGCACCTATGCGAAGCTAAGCCACGTCCCCAACTCTGTAAGGCCACGCCCACTCCGCAGCCAACAGGGATTGAAAAAATAAAGGTAAAAATCAACTTCTGTCAGCTGCAGGGATGGGTGGGAGGTTGACTTTCTTTCTGCAACAACACACAGAAACATTAAATGAAATAGATTAAATACACCCATGTGAAGCGTCTTGCTAATCCACGCCCCCGACTCTGTCAGGTCACGCCCCCTCCCACTCCACAGCCAACGGGGATTGAAAAAATAAAGGTAAAAATAAACTTCTGTTTGATGCAGGGGTGGGAGGGTGAATTTCTCTCCACAACGACACACAAAATTTTTAGATAAAATAGACTAATTATAGACTACAACTGTTCGAAGCGTCTTGCTAAGCCACGCCCCCAACTCTGTCAGGCCACGACCTCTCTCACTCCGCAGCCATTCTGCAACGACACACAGAAACATTAAATGAAATAGATTAAATCACCTATGCGAAGCGCTTTGCTAAGCCACGCCCCCAACTCTGTCAGGTCATGCCCCGTCCCACTCCACAGCCAACGGGGATTGAAAAAATGAAGGGAAAAAGAAACTTCTGTTTGCTGCAGGGGTGGGAGGGTGCAACGACACACAAAATTTTAGATGAAATAGACTAATTTCAGACTACAACCATTCGAAGCATCTTGCTAAGCCACACTGTCAGGCCACGCCCCCAGCCCACTCCGCAGGCAACGGGGATTGAAAAAAAATCAGCTGCAGGGGTGGGAGGGTGAATTTCTCTCTGCAACTACACACAAAAATTGTAGATGAAATAGACTAATTTTAGACTACGACCGTTCAGTACTAATAAAAGATGTTTTTTTTCACTGCTACCCATTGCGGGTCCCCATAAATTACCATGTCATCGACCTGTAATTCATGCCACCCTCAAAAGAAGGACTTAAAACCCCGCCCCAGATCTCGCGAAACCACGCCCCAAATCTGTCAGGCCACGCCCCCTCCCACTCCGCAGCCAACGGGGATTGAAAAAATGAAGGTAAAAATCAACTTCTGTCAGCTGCAGGGGTGGGAGGGAAGTTGGATTTCTTTCTGCAACAACATACAGAAACATTAAATGAAATAGATTAAATATACCCGTGCAAAGCAATGTTTTCTTCCACTGTTACCCATGGCGTGTCCTCATAAATTACCATGGCATCGACCTGTAATTCTGGCCACCATCAAAAGAAGGACTTAAAACCCTGCCCCAAGGTCTTGCTACGTCACGCCCCCGACTCTGTCAGGCCACGACCCCTCCCACTCCGCAGCCAATGGAGATTGAACAATTGAAGGTAAAAATCAACATCTGTCAGCTGCAGGGATGGGAGGGAGGATGACTTTCCCTCTGCAACGACACACAGAAACATTAAATGAAGTAGATTAAATATACCCGCTCAAAGCAATGTTTTCTTCCACTGCTACCCATTGTGTTTCCTCAAATTACCATGGCATTGACCTGTAATTCAGGCCACCCTGAAAATAAGGACTTAAACCTCCCCCCCCCCGTGTCCCATTAAACCACGCCCCCTCCCACTCCGCAGCCAATGGGGATTGAAAAAATGAAGGTAAAAATCAATTTCTGTCAGCTGCAGGGATGGGAGGAAGGGTGACTTTCTCTCTGCAACGACACACACAGAAACATTAAATGAAATAGATGAAATATACCCAGGCGAAGCCGGGCCTTTCTGCTAGTAGTTTATAAGGCTGAAAAAAGACATCTGTCCATCCAGTTCAGCCTGTTGTCCTGCAAGTTGATCTAGATCATGGGTGCACAACCTGCAGCTCGGGTGCCATGTGCAGCCCTTGATACCATTCTGTGTGGGCCCCAACCATCTGGAAACAGACATGTATATCTATGTCTTGCGGCTGCTCACATGTATATTTCATGTATTCTCTCATTAGATGAGTGTCCTGAAAGTGTAACTAGACATTAATGGTACATACTGTGTGTTCAATATGACATAAATACAGTATTTCAGTTCTTAATACCCCTTTTATTTATTATTTTATTTCCGGCCCTCATCATTGGTTCAGTCTGGCAATGGGGCCCCAACCAGAAAACGTTGTGCACCCCTGATCTAGAGGAAGGCAAAAAAAAACCAGAACTTTGATAGAACTTTTTGAGTAATTGAGATACCCAGCATCCGACACACTGTTATGATTGTACTAGAGCTGTGATGGCTAACCTCCGGCACTCCAGCTGTGGTAAAACTACAACTCCCAAGATGTACACTTGCTTAGCTGTTCTCAGAACTCCCTAGAAATGAGTGGAGCATGCTGGGAGTTGTAGTTTCACTACAGCTGGAGTGCCGGAGGTTAGCCTTCACTGTACTAGAGACACTACAAGTTCTACAAGTCCTGTTTTGTGTCCCGGAATCAGGTTGATTAATGTATCAGTGATCTTTGTGCCTGAGGTTAGGATAGATGGGGTAAAAGCCAAGCAGTGGACCCCTGATTTATCCACTGTACAGATGGTTTGCCCGTTTTTAGCCGTCAGTGTTATAGTGCATATAAGAAACAGAAAAACCTCTATCCTGAAAGAGATTATAGCAGTTTGTAATGAACATTGATATGGGTGTTCCAGTTGAGGGTGTGTCCCTGGACAATCTGCCACTGGCAGCAATGATTGGATGGTGTCAGATTGTGCAGGGACAAACCCCCATCTGGACCTTCATTGCAAACTGTTAGCATCTCATTCATACAGTAACTTCCAACAGAAAGGAATAGCACACAATAGTGTCATAAGAATCTATATTCCAGAATGATTATCACAAGGGAGAGGCAGGTAGTTCCTAAAAACAGACATGTCGGGAGAGGTTACAGGTCCTCTGTCACAGACGCCACTTGTTTGTCCTGTCTTTATGTTTTCTCCTATACCTGCTATTTGCTGCTTTGTCTCACTACTTCCATTTATGCAATAGACATTTAATAAATTATTATACTTTTCATTACATTATTCAAACTAGACAAGACTATTTTTAATAACGTGTGCCTGTCAACAACAAAAAAAAAAAATACAATATACTGCTACAGCTTGATATCTGGTTCAGTACTATCCTGTCCTCTTTCAAGCCTGTTGCCTTTCCATGAAATGAACTCTGTTTTTGAATTGGGGTGGGACAAATTTTTTCATATTATGAAACATTCCAATAGCAGTTGTTGGGTAGGGGACAGATTGTTCTTCACTGATTGTATTAGTTTTTGTATATATGTTGTATTGTATTAACATGGAGAAGTAGAATATAAAATAAGATAATCCTTTTATAGTCGCACTGCGGGGAGAATCACAGTGTTACAGCAGCACAGAGAATGCAAAAACTCCAAAATAAAGACATTACAGTGGCAGTAGGGTACGGATAAAAAGTAAAAACTAATAAGGGATATAGATATCACAAGTTAAAAATTCAGTCTCTGGATGGAATGATATCCCCCAGGAACCCGGTAGGCGATAAGTGCAATCCATCTCCGCTTGGGTCAGTGTTTGCTGTACAGCCTAACAGCAGCAGGGAGGACTGGCTTCCCATAGCACTCCTTCTCACAATTGGGGTGAAGCAGTCGGTCACTGACTGTACTGCCCAATGCTATCACCGTTTCATATATGGGATGGGAGTTATTCTCCAACATGGAGATAAACTTGGATAATATTCTTCTCTCCCCTACCACCTGCATTGGGTCTAGGGGGCTCCAAGGATGGAGCTGGCCCTTCTAATTAGTTTGTCAAGTCGCTTCCTCTCCTTGGTTGAGATGCTGCTACCCCAACAGGCCACTCTGAAGAAGATGGCAGATGCCACTACAGAGTTGAAAAAGAAGTGAAAAGAAGTGCCCTCTGCACTCCAAAAAACTCTCAGCCTCCTAAACAGGTAGAACCCGCCGTGACCCTTTCTGTATAGTGCATCCATGTTGTCTGTCCAGTCCAGCTTATTATTGTGGAGCACACCCAGGTCAACTAAGTGTTGACTATCTCAATGGTCATGTCCACTGATTTAGGAGGAAGTCTGTGGTTGCAGAAGTCCACCACCATTTCCTTAGTCTTCCCAGCTTGGATCCTAAGGTGTTTCTGCTGGCACCAATCCACAAATTCCCAGGTCTATTCTCTTTACTCCATGTCATCCTTGAATGTGATGAGGCCTACTATTGTGGGGTCATCAGAGAACTTCAGTAAGTAGCAGCTAGATAGGTTGTACTTTAAGTTTGCAGTGTACAGAACAAGAACTCTACCCTGAGGTGCCCCTATAATACAGATCACAGTGCCTGACACACAGTTCTGGATTCTCACATACTGAGGTCAGTTTGTCAGGTAGTCTAGGATCCAATTAGAGAGGTAGTGGTCCACACAATAAGGCCCAATATTGACCCCTTAGGTACCCTACTAGTGACTGGACTAGAGCTATTATAATATTGCTGTAAGCATGCTTGGTGGCACATGGAGGTTTTCCCTAGCTGGGGTTATATGTGCGCAGGACCCGTCGTCACATGACCATTTTGTGCAGGTCCTCAAGTAGTTGAGTGATTAAAGCATGACTGTCAATTATGATATTTTTTTTCATTTGTAGGGGCATTGAGTTTAAATGTTTTGTAGTACACTTTATTAGTGAATGATATCAATTTTTTTATTTAAAAAAGCCCACTGTCTAACAATCCATCTTCTGTGTGTACTTGATGAACCTGTGTCTATCTTCAACCCCTTTAAGACTATTTGTATTGAGCTTCCTGTAGATAATATATGTGTGGATTCTGCTGATTTATCATCTAACCAGACCTACCCCCTCATCTGATCTTGTGGGAGAAATGCATTAGACAGGTTGAAGCTTTTTTGTCAGGTCCTATTGTTTCTCCAAAATTAAATAGCGCCAGAGACATGTCATTTCCTCCTACGCCATAGAATTAAAGCCGGCTATAGGCATTAGCTTTTTACTAATCCTTATTGTTTTATTTAATCCTCCCTTCTAGCTGGATGGTCACAAGATGGATCAGTGTCTTCAGTAATCCAATTGTAGAAGGCAACCTCCATCTAGTCTGTAGTGCTTGATAACAGGGAGTACCAGATTTTATGCAATAGTACTGTTACTGTAGATAGCATCTACTCTGTCTCTTTAGGAACACAGTAAATTTACAAATTACTATAACACTTCTTGTAGCTTCCTATACTGGAACATTTCTCTATTTTTGGATCTGCTGTACGAGACATTACACTTACTGACTGTCTAAATGGAAAGTAATTCAAAGCAATCTATTACACATCTTCATCCGTAATGAAATATTACAAATCTTTACAGGCCCCGGTTTTAGACATAATGGCTGGTTGAAACGTGTGAAAGCAATTGTCAGTCTGGTTTAAATTGATTGACAAGTAAAAGCTGTTCTGACCCCCATGCCCTCTGCAAACTAACTGTCAGTGTTAGGATTCAGTCTCATGACCTGTGCCGGTAAAGGGTCAATGATTAGAACTAGAGATTGGGAGGGAAGATTCAGTGACCTTGGAAAACAAGTGCAATCAGAGAACCATGTCTGCATGTGTTGTCTAATAATACCATCTTTATTCATTGCTATATGCTGAAAGAAAAAAGGCCTCTGTTTCATATAACCCCTTTCCATATGACCTATTAGAGCAAGTCAAGCTGGTTTAGGGGATGTCTACCACTCAGGAACCCTCAATGAGCCGGAACTGACAAGAACATCATGCAGCTTTGTAGGACTGCCAACATCCATTGAATTCAGGTTTTTCGTTTTTTTGTAGATGAATTTTTTGCAACTTTCCCATATGTCTAAATGAAATTCGTAAAAATGTATGCACGCGTTGGAGGAAAAACAACCTCATTTAGATGTATGGAATGGATTTTCAGTAAATTTGCCGCATGTAAATATATTTTTTAATATTTGACATTCCATTGTATTTTATGTATTCTGTTATGTTATGCCAATTTCTAGGACACATATTTTTTCTATCGTCTTCCTTCATTTATATCAAAAGGGTTACTGTAATGTTGCCATATGTAATACAATGAATTTAGCAAAGTCATATGCAGATCAAAATTGGTGGATGCCTTTGGGCTAAACAAAAAAAAAATCAAGCAACCTTGATTCATTTTTATATTTTGGATGGAATCTGTGACAGAGGCACCAATTCAGATGTGAACATAGCTTTAAAAAAGGTTTCCAGTGTTTTTTTTGCATTCCAAATAAGGAACTTTCCAATATACTTACCTAATCAATATCTCTCTGTCCACAGAGACATTGTCCTCTGGCCCCACCACTGGTTGCATATAACAGTGCATGATGACATCTAATTCATAGTACTTGACCACAGAATCCAAGAGTCCAGAATATCTCTCAGCCTCCATGACATGTATGGCAGTAAACATACATACTAAGCCATTGGATCTCTTCTGGTTAACAGGGCAGACAATTCAAACCTCTGAATGCCCCTCCAACTCCTAGTAAAATTAATAAGACATCATAATCATTTCTTTGGCCACCTTTCAATACTTGGTATTATTTGGTTAGAGGGCAACAACGTGTTGTCTGCAATAAAGTGCTTTTGCACTCTATATAATTCAGCCCTGATTAGAGGATTGGTTCTCTGTACAATGTTTCCCTTTCCCTTGTGCCGAAAGCCAAACCTCATTTTTAGAGCTGAGCAAATCATCCAAAATTTGTTCGCCGAATCTGTTCGGCGAATTTTTTAAAAGATTTGTACTTCTAACTAATTTATTCGGCCGAATCTACGTACAAATCATACGTTATTATGTGGTGTTTTGCGAACATTCGCGCACTAATAACTAATGTACAGTTGTTAAAGGTACGCAACTTATGTGAACACGTACGCATGAGCGTACAAAATTGCGTACGAATCCTCAGCGTACTACGCCGGCACGCACAACTCTAGGCATTGCTGGAGCGGAATGGTGGAGCAGGAGGAACGCTCTGAGTATGACCGCTGGCTACAGCAGATGACAGCAGATCATCCGGCTGAGACTGAGATGAGTGTGCCATCCACTCCACTACCTCATCCACTTTCTCCTCCACTACAATTTTGCGCCCTGGTGGGTTAGCCTGGTGGAACAGTGGCCAACTATTACAAATTCTA
The DNA here is from genome assembly GCA_900303285.1 of Rhinella marina. Taxonomy (NCBI): domain Eukaryota; kingdom Metazoa; phylum Chordata; class Amphibia; order Anura; family Bufonidae; genus Rhinella; species Rhinella marina. The sequence goes on along the minus strand of ONZH01012348.1, from coordinate 5,287 downwards.
CAAGTAGAAGCTCCGGCTACAGGTCCTTTGGCACTGCTGCCCTGTGCTACCTTCTTTTTTTTTATTTTGAGCTCGAGGTCTGGCTGGAACCCTTTTGCTTTTCCATGTCAGACATTTTCACTTGACTGTGGCCCTGCAGCTGGTCTGTGTCTCTCTCCCTGTCTCTCTCTCTGTCTCTCTCCCTGCCTGATTAATTAATAGCCCTGCACTGGCCTTGCACTTGCCCTGCAGTATCCCTGATATGTGTAATATGGACCCCCAGAACAATTACACCCCAATTTTAACAAAACAGTTCTCTGTCTCTCAGAACTTCACAGTGCTTCTGCTCGTCTCAGCAGTCGCAGCACAACTGATGCGTCACTGGCTTACCGAGCCTGTGAGCCAATCAGAGCAAGCCCTTCCAACTAGGTCAGGTGACTGCTTTCTTCCCTGGGTTTTTTGCCGCACGAATAACGAACTAACAGTAAAAGTTCGCTGATTAACTGAATTCATATGTATCAGCGTATAAAGTAACTTATACGTAGCATTAGCGTACAACTTATCGGACAAGTACGTAGCGAATCCGTAGAAAGCTTTAAGAACATTTTCGAATCTAACTAGTGAATCTCAAAAAATCCGGATTCGCTTCGCAGCGGAAAATTTCCAAGATTCGTATTGAATCTACGAAGGGGCGAATAGATTTGCTCATCTCTACTCATTTTGATCAAAAATACTGTACATTGTACATGAGCATGAACCAAGATGATGTATAAGGGATTTCACAGTACCCTCCCCAGTTATAGAGCGAAGTGCTGAAAATAGAGATATCATCAAACAAGATTACGATTAGATACACATTCTTACATGTTCTTGCCAATTCCAGTGAATAGAGAAATCAGTTAAGCACGCTTTTGATGGATTCCAAAAGAAGCTTTCTTTGCCAGGAAAAAATGATTATTGAAGCAAGTGTTTTACAGCACTTCACAGCTGGGTCTAATTTTTGTCAAATAAGGGGCATGCTGAGTTGTCCCCATCCACAGAATACAGCAATCACAAATGTAAAGAGCAATAAAGGAACACTTGTCTTACAGCTGAGACATGATGTCATTGAAAATGTAAACCACTCACAGTAATAAAACAAAGGACTAGACGTCTAATAATTTGCTGAAATTCGTACAACTCTCCTAGTATTTAGTAAAAAAAAAATACAAATTATTATTAATAACTTGTAATAATGATAAAGCATATTTTAATAAAAATCACAATGTTAATAATTAAAATTATGAATACTTACTACTACTAATAATAATATGTATTATTATTATTATTATTATTATTAGAGATGAGCGAGTAGTGTTCGATCGAGCCGGTATTCGATCGAATACTACGCTATTCGGCATATTCGATCGAGTATAACGGCGATGGCGCACTTAGAATTCGTTTCCCCTCCCACCTTCCCTGGCGCTCTTTTTCCACCAATCACCATGCAGGGGGGTATGACAGGCCCGTGGAGCACGCTGGCAGCGCGAAAACGGCGTCTACATGGATTGGCTGGAAAAACCATGTGACCTCGAATATTAAAAACTCAGCTCTTCCTGCTCGTTCGCATATGCTGCGTGAACTTAGTCAGGGACAGAGGCTGGAGAAGGGAGAGATAGGTTTTAGCTGTTGGACAGGCAGGAGCGTGATTAAAAGCCCTTATCAGGGCTACTATAGTGCAGTACAGTGATAGCTTTACTACAATATACACTCTGCAGAGAACGGCTGCTGTATTCGGGGATAGCTGCTGGAGTAGGGACAGAGAGAGGCATTAGTGGTGTATTAGGTGCTCTGCTACATACCAAACTATATTTGGCACTACTGTTCTGCATTCTTTTTGGCTGCAAAACCCTGTTATATACCTAGTGTGTATATGCACCATCTGATCTGGCAGTATACGGCTGTGAATTTTTTTTTTTCTTTTTAAATACCGTTTATTTGGCTCTAGTGTTCTGGGTTCTGTGTGCCTGCAATACCCTTTTTGTATACCAGGTGTAAATACCCACCGTCTGACCTGTTAGTACACGGCTGTGTACCTAGAAATAAAAAAAAAAAGGCCTTTTCTTTGGCACCTGTACTGTGCGTTCTCTTGCAAAATAATTTTATATACGTGGTGTTAATACCCACCGTCTGATCTGTTAGTACACGGCTGTGTACCTAGAAATATAAAAAAATAGGCCTTTTCATTGGCACCTGTACTGTGCGTTCTCTTGCAAAATAATTTTATATACGTGGTGTTAATACCCACCGTCTGATCTGTTAGTACACGGCTGTGTACCTAGAAATATAAAAAAATAGGCCTTTTCATTGGCACCTGTACTGTGCGTTCTCTTGCAAAATAATTTTATATACGTGGTGTTAATACACACCGTCTGAACTGTTAGTACACGGCTGTGTACCTAGAAATATAAAAAAAAAAAAAGACTTTTCATTGGCACCTGTACTGTGCGTTCTCTTGCAAAATAATTTTATATACGGGGTGTTAATACCTACCATCTGATCTGTTAGTACACGGCTGTGTACCTAGAAATATTAAAAAAATAGGCCTTTTCATTGGCACCTGTACTGTGCGTTCTCTTGCAAAATAATTTTATATACGTGGTGTTCATACACACCGTCTGATCTGTTAGTACACAGCTGTGTACCTAGAAATATAAAAAAAAATAGGCCTTTTCATTGGCACCTGTACTGTGCGTTCTCTTGCAAAATAATTTTATATACGTGGTGTTCATACACACCGTCTGATCTGTTAGTACACGGCTGTGTACCTAGAAATATAAAAAAATAGGCCTTTTCATTGGCACCTGTACTGTGCGTTCTCTTGCAAAATAATTTTATATACGTGGTGTTAATACACACCGTCTGAACTGTTAGTACAAGGCTGTGTACCTAGAAATATAAAAAAAAAAAAGACTTTTCATTGGCACCTGTACTGTGCGTTCTCTTGCAAAATAATTTTATATACGGGGTGTTAATACCCACCATCTGATCTGTTAGTACACGGCTGTGTACCTAGAAATATTAAAAAAATAGTCCTTTTCATTGGCACCTGTACTGTGCGTTCTCTTGCAAAATAATTTTATATACGTGGTGTTAATACACACCGTCTGAACTGTTAGTACACGGCTGTGTACCTAGAAATATTAAAAAAATAGGCCTTTTCTTTGGCACCTGTACTGTGCGTTCTCTTGCAAAATAATTTTATATACGTGGTGTTAATACACACCGTCTGAACTGTTAGTACACGGCTGTGTACCTAGAAATATAAAAAAAATAGGCCTTTTCATTGGCACCTGTACTGTGCGTTCTCTTGCAAAATAATTTTATATACGTGGTGTTAATACCCACCGTCTGAACTGTTAGTACACGGCTGTGTACCTAGAAATATTTAAAAAAAAAGGCCTTTTCTTTGGCACCTGTAGTGTGCGTTCTCTTGCAAAATAATTTTATATACGTGGTGTTAATACACACCGTCTGAACTGTTAGTACACGGCTGTGAAGGCAAAATATTGTAACCAAAAAAAAATAAAATGCGGAGGGGGGCTAGCGTAATCGGACGTGGACGAGGACGGGGGCGCGGAAATGCTGTTGGGGGCCTTGTTGAAGCCAGTGGGGATACAATGCGTGCTGGTGAGGGTCAGCCAGGATCCCACTCATCCAGAATCCCTGCCTTTATGGGACAGTTAAGCAGGGGGCGGGTTACACCGCTGTTGAGGCCTGAGCAGGTTGAACAGGTGGTGCAATGGATAGCCGATAGCGCTTCCACACAGTTGTCCACCAGCCAGTCATCCACACAGTCTCACTCTGACCCTCCTTCCTCCACACTTGGCCAACAGAGTCATCCCACCATTGACCCCTCCCAGGAGCTCTTTTCGGGTCCTTTTTCAGATGTGCCGGAAGAATCCCAGGAGCTAGCAGAGGAATTTGTTTGTAGTGATGCCCAAACACTTGAGTATTCGCCATCTCCTGCTGATGTGGACCCTGAACCAGCATCTGTTATCATGAGTGATGATGATGATGAGACGCAGTTGCCATCAAGGGAGGCTGTTGGAATGTCCAGTGGGCAGGAGGAGGAGCAGAGTGAGGAAGTGGAAGAGGAGGTGGTGGATGACGAAATGACCGACCCCACTTGGCCAGGGGTGATGTCCAGCGGGGAAAGCAGTGGAGAGGTGGTGGTCTGCGCAGCACCGAAAAAGGCAGCAAGAGGCAGAGGGATGTCCACAGGCAGAGGGATGTCCACAGGCAGAGGACAGTCCAGACAGAGAAGTGAGGCCACAGCCAGCAGGGCCGAAGCTGTTCCCGGCAGCGGGCAGTCGCGCGAAGCTCCCCCATCGAGGCCTCGTACTTCTGTGGTGTGGAGATTTTTTAATGTTTGTGCGGATGACAAACTGAGCGCAGTTTGCACACTCTGCCACTCAAAACTGAGTAGGGGCTCTGAGAAGAGCAATATGACAACCTCAGGCATGCGGCGTCACTTGGAAGTCAAGCACTGGGCTGAGTGGGAGAGAGCAAACGCAATACAACCTGCGCAAGGTCTTCCTGCCACTGCCTCTTCCCCTTTATTGTGTGCTGCCACTGCGGTCCAGACCTCCAGCCAGGACACCTCCACATCTGCCTCTGCCTCGGCTACTTTGGGGCCTTCTCCTTCAGCCTCTCCTTCCCCCGCATCTTCGCCTGCACCTTCACACTCCTCGTCCCATCAACTGTCCATCTCGCAGGCGTTCGACCGCAGGCGGAAGTACGCCTCGAGTCACCCCCAAGCCCAAGCCTTAAACTGCCACATCTCCAAACTTCTGGCCCTGGAGATGTTGCCGTTTAGGCTTGTGGAGACGCAGGCCTTCCGCGACCTGATGGCGGCTGCCGCACCTCGCTATTCCGTCCCCAGCCGCCACTACTTTTCCCGGAGTGCCGTCCCCGCCCTGCACCAGCACGTGTCGCGTAACATCAGGCGGGCCCTGAGGTACGCAGTCAGCGCAAAGGTCCACTTGACCACCGACTAGTGGACAAGCGCTTGCGGCCAGGGACGCTACATCTCTTTGACGGCACACTGGGTGAATGTTGTGGAAGCGGGGACGGAGTCGCAAACAGAGACGGCCTACCTACCACCCCCGCCCAAGATTGCGAGCATGGGTTCTGATAAACCCCCCTCCTCCTCCTCCTCCTCTGCCTTAACATCACCCTCAGCCGCTAGCTGGAAGCGTTGCAGCACTGGCGCGGGGAGACGTCAGCAGGCGGTGCTTAAGCTCATCAGCTTGGGTGACAGGAAGCA